>CM039512.1:16898301-17227273 GCA_022432975.1 Begonia masoniana | reverse complement strand
TGTTTGTTGGCAACTAAATTATTAAAACCAATTGGCAGGGTAGTGTGAGAAGAATTTAAGGTTGGTGGGGGGAAACCAATAGTTAGTGACACTGGGCCCGCTTGTGAAGAAGCTAAGTTCTTCCTCTCTACGTGAACCCTCACTCGCAATCTTTTCTTTCCACTGCTCTCTGTTCTTCTCTTGTCCAGGTGAAAAGCGCGATTGTGACAAAGTATCAACACTTGTTTTCTCATGTTTCTTCTGTTCCTCAGCAAAAAAGGTAGCGCTACTCATGCTACAAATTTGGACAAGTAAATAGGAGTTGCTTGAAGGTTTGGTAGTTATTTGGAGAAACTCTCAGGTTTTTGTATGAAACACATTTCTTGTTTCCTACAAGTCTTTTGAATGGGGTTAACTAGGCATATTCTTCCAAGTTATTAGTTAACATTTGCAGCATTTTTTATTTCTTACTGCATGTTACAGATCTGTGCATTTCTGATACTTCCATCTAACTGCCTCGCGGATAACAGGTAAGTTTCAAACGTAGGTTTGGCCCTTAGGCCTACAATCACGGAGGTACTAGGTGTTTCATTTCTGTCATGTTTTTTTGGTAGAAACGTTATAGTTTATGTTCTGATTTTCTGTGTTCTAGTCTTCACAGTATGTTCGATTTTCTTTTTCGTCGTCTGCTATTGAAGTATTTCAGGCACTGAAAATGATTCATGCATACAACGTTTCCAACCGAAAGTCATGGCAAAACCGATTCTGTACATTGTTGTGAAACTAAACAAGATAACTCGACTGAAATGTATCGGTTAAAGTGTGGGACGGGGCTGGCCCCAGATCTGTTTTCTGTACTGTACCTTATAACTGTTTTGCCTGTAGTGGCCCCCTTGTTCGCCATTCCCCCTATAAGCCCCGACTTATACCCCACTGCCACTGAAAACGTAATGTATGTACTGCATTGAATTTCTGAAAACCGCATGCTAGCCATATGCATCACTGCTTTATATGTTCTTACTGAGTTTTTAGCTCTATAGATGACCTCTCTGAGTAGGTACTGAACCCACAAAAAAAAAAAGAAAAGAAATGAGAACTTTGTGCCTCATCTGATGAAAGGTGGCTAGTGGTTCGAGCTCTCGGGTTGGTTGTGGTCTGTTAGCCAATTCCCGCCTGAGCGAGTGAAATTCTAAACTATGGTTCGGTTTTGTATTAAAACTTCTGTTGTGGAAATCTCAAATGTATATTAGGTTCTGTATTGATCCTCGTATTTTAAAACCATGCCAGATTTTGATGTCTAAGTTTCAAAAACTGCTGTATTTTTTGACTGTTGGATGAAGTTCTGAGTATTCTGAAATTTTTTGGAATATTTTCTGCTAGTCCTATGTATGGATGGTTTTCAGGTTTTTAGTTATCTATGCATTGGATTATTCCTTAAGAATCTCTGTTATGCCTTCTGTTGTTGCTCGAGACCATGTTTGAAGGGTTTTAATAATCTAGACTTTAAGGTTTCTGTTTTATGCTCTCGTCCTGTGGGGTCTTGCTGTCAAAAGGTTGTAAACTTTGCCTGTGAACTATGTCTACCGATGATACTGTTCATATTTTGTTCGTATTCATTCCCCGCCAAAACAGTGGGTTCTGCTTAGGCTTTCTGTTTCTCCTGTCGATCACGTTAATGTCCTGTATCTTCCGGTTGACCGTCATCCATCTTCCGGTTGACGTCATCACCTCATCCGATTCCATCTCTGCTGCTACGTCTTCTCCTCTGCGTCATCTCCTCGTCCGATTGTGCACCCTACTGTTATACATCCTCGATTCTATCTGTTTCTATTCTCCGTCTGACGTCATCTCCTCTTTCGATGACGTCACCCACTTTTACATCCTCCCTTCCATCGGCTGCCTGCATCTTCCGTCTGACGTCATCTCCTCTTCCGAGGACGTCACCCACCGTTTACACCTCGGATTCCATTTGCTCTGCCTGCAATCTTCCGTCTGACTCCTCATCTCCTCTTCCGTGATGTCACCCCCTGTTTACATCCTCCGATTTTATCTGCTGCCTGCATCTTCCGTCTGACGTCATCTCTCTTCCGATGACGCTCTTCTCTTCGTGACGGTCAATCCTTGGTGTGCATCTTCCGATTTCTGAGCATCTTCTTCCGGTTTAATTCATCTACCCGCCCAACAGTATTCTGCTGTTTAAACTAATCTTCCGCCAGTCTCCGCCTAAGTCTTCCGCCAATATTTCGAGTCATTCCGGCCATTCCTGGCTGTTGATTACTCTTCTTTTATTTTATCGTTTATCACCTCTGTTCGCTGTTTGTTACTATTTCTTCTCACATGTTTTTGCTTGCACTCTTCAGTCCACCTTGCCCAATATCTTAGATGTTCAAAGTGTGTAATTTAGCTTCTGTGCCCGGTTTTTCTCAGTCGGTTATTTCTGTAGACATGTCTTTGAATGTTTCCAAGTGCTCATTTCCTTCTGTTGTTCCATGCAGTCTGATTTTTAACTGTTTTCTTTCCCGTATGATTTCTAACTCCAGAGAACCCTCTCTCTCTGTCTTTTTTCAAAAGTATAATGTTAAAAAAAAAATATATGTCCCGTTGTCATGTTTCTGCCGGAGTGATTGGTTTGACCCTTGACCCCGAACGGGTTCGTGGGTCGGGCTGTCACAGTCATGGATCAGAGATACAAGGTTTTAAAATCGTTTCTGTAAACTTGTCTGATTGCGCACGCCTCCCACGTGAGATCGCTCCACCAACGGTAAGTGTTTTAATCCCGTAAAAAGTCCCTGTTATTAAAATTAGGTATTCTGTGTATTAGGGTTTCTTAAAAAAAATGTGAGAGTTGCATCAAGAAGATCAAGCAAAAAGCTCTCGTCCATTTGACCGACTACCGAAACTGTGGGAGTATAGTCCCGCCTGGTGGAACGTATGATGGCCTGAGCGAAGCGGGAACAATAATATAATAACATGGAAATGTTTGCACGTACAATAGTGGGGATAGATTCTGGCGACTCAGCAACCTTCATTTGATGGACTGTCTAACAGACCCGACCCGTGCAGAGATTGGATTCGACTATTGAGAAGATTTTCATTAATGGCAGAATTGGAAGACAACAAAGAAAGTTAATTGTGCCACTTCTATCTCATCGAAAGTGCTGGATTTTGGTGGGACACCCGTGCAGTCAGACTACAATGGCATTAACTGGGAAGGATTCGTGCAAAAATCGTCTACGAAAGTACTTGACCGAGAGTTAGGGAAGGAAAAGTTGGTTGAATTTTCCTCAGCTACGACATACTGATCAGTGGGCCGAATATGTCCAGATGTTTTGAATCATTCTCCCGCTATGCACCTCATTTGGTGGCCATGATCAAACAAGGTGCACCAATTTATCCAGGTTTGAACTGGACCTCTTTACGAGGGAGTCATACGGGGATTGATGAGACCCCGTATACAAAGGTGGTGGCCAGGCTTACCAGTTACAAGCCTTGGAAAGGAATCCCAGAGAAAGGGCTTCATAAGGGGGCTTATTCCGGAATGCCCCTCAACAGCAACAACAACAACAAGGGGTGTTAAAAGTTACAACCTCAACAGCAACAGAACAGAGGCATTAAGAGGCCCATGGAAACCACAATAATCGAGGACAAGGTAAAGAGATCGATGGGGGCTACCTACTTCAGTATGCCCGCAGTGCCAGAAACTTCCAAGAGGAGAATGCAGATTTTTCAACCAGCCAATGTTTCCATTGGAAAGGAGGCCATCATGTTCGGATTGCCCGATGCCGACATTAGACGCAACCTTCCGTACCAAGGTTTTTGCTAGATGTAGACGTTGATGATGCTTGATCAGCACACACTCAATTACGTCCAATTTTGATTTTGCACCTGCCTGATACTTGTGGGACACGGGGCCACACATTCGGTCCGTGGCAATAGACTTCGTAGTTAGACAGAAGTTTTGTTGTACGCCGTCAAATTACCCTAAACAAGCATTTGACTACCGCCGGAGAGTTTATCATGCAACTCCGAGCAGGTTGACGGGGTGAATAATAGTGTCAGTAGGAGACCAGAAGTTGTATGCCAGTCTTATCGTTTCGTAGAAGGATACGACTTTGGATCTGGGGATGGATTGGCCTTTTAGACATCACTCCCCCATCACTGTAGGTCCGGCTTGGTCCCCGTTTAAACGCCCGAACGCAGTTAGAACTCTCCTCTCAGGTAGTACCAAAGGAACACCGTATGCCTGCTATATCTTCCTTGAAAGCTCAACACTGATAGGTCAGGCATGCTTGGAATTTCTTGCCCACAGGTAGTGGATGTCCAAAGCAAAATGAGTGAACTTTCAAAATATTTCCGGTAGTTTCGAGACTTCTCATGCGGTTTTTCCTTAGATAACTTCCGGGATTGCCACCTGATCGTGAAATCGAGTTTGAGATTGACGTATATCCCGGTGGTTTGAACCAGTATCGACGAATCCGACCGTAGGCACCGATTTAGCTGAGGGCTTTAGGCTCAGCTAAAGAAATGGTGTGATAAGGGTTTTGTGCGCCTGGTTTTTCTCTCCGTGGGGCTCCCGTCTATTTTGTTAAGAATAGGCTGGGTCCCTAGGATGTGCCTTGATAAACCGGGGAGCTGAACAAGTTGACCATCAAGAATAGTACCCTTAGGGCCGAGGATTGACGATTTATTTGACCAGTACAGGGGGCTCGGTATTCTCAAAGATCGATTTGCGTCCCGGCTATTACCCAGTTAAGATCAGGGCTTATGATATTCCCACAGACTACCTTCAGGACCATCGTCCGGCATTATGAGTTTTTTGGTTATGTCGTTTCGGTTTGACTAATGCCCCCGCAGGCATTTAATGACTTGATGAATAGGATATTCCAGGAGTTCTGGACAAATTTTGTAACGGCTTCCTCGACGACATCCTGGTTTATTCTCCGTTAAACGAGGGAAGAGCATAAAGCACTTGGCATTGTGTTTTTGTCAACTCTAAAACAACATCAATTGTATGCCAATCTATCAAAGTGTGAATTCTGTTTGAGTAAGGATTACTTTCCTAGCCCCCGTGTGTTTGCAGAGGATTTCCGTGGATCCAGCCAAGATTCTGGCAGTGAAGGATGGCCGAGACCCGGAAATGCCAGTGAGGGTACAGATTTTAATCGGGTTAGCTGGTTATATATAAAGTTTATCAGGGATTTTCTGTAATAGCGAGCCCCATGACCAGCTTAACGAGGCAAGACATCATTTTCACGTGGTCTGAAGCTTGTGAGGGGAGTTTTCTTTCAACCTTACGCAGAATTACACTACTACCCTACTGTTCGTATTGCCATTGAAGACGACAATTCAGCGTATACTGTGATGCGTCCAGGTTGGCTTGGGTATGTGTAGTAATGCAAGAAGGGAAATTTTTAGCCTATGCATCCAGCAATTGAAGACCTGAACAAAACTATCCTACACTACCGTCACTAGCTGCATCGTTGTTGCGCTGAAGTATGGAGACACCTTGTCGACACGTGTGAGTGTTGTCTGATCACAAGAGCTTGAGGTACAATCTTTACCCAGAAAGATCTAAACATGATAAAAAGACGTGGTTAGAATTTGTGAAAGATTACGATGTTGAGATTAAACACCATCCTGGTAAAGCTAATGTTGTAGCTGATGCACTGAGCAGGATGCCAGCTACTATGCAACTGACTATGTCATCCGTATCAATGCCTTTGCGGACAGAACAAACTTCGATATGGAGATAGTTTCTGGACTATCGCCGTACTGTCGGACTTGACGCTACGACCACCGTTCGGACCGAATTAAGGAAGCCCAGAAGACCAATTCAAAGGAGATGACTGATATTGTGAGTAAGTACCTATGGCCTCTTCCGATTTCAGTTACTCGAGAGATGGTATAGAAGTTCAAAAACTGATGGGGAGGTTCCGAAAGAGAGAGCTTACGGAAGACATCTTGTCGGAAGCCCACTCATCTTCATTCTCTGTGCATCCTGGAAGCACGAAGATGTATCAAGACTTGAAACTTCACTTCTGGTGTCCGAATAGACGAATGAGTGGCCAAATATGCGGAGTCTTGCATGATATGTCAACAATTCAAGGCTGAACTCACGACAGGTGGAACACTTAAGCCTCTCCCGATCCCCGATGGAAATGGAGAACATAACGATGGATTTTGTTGTTGGCCCACCAAGAATAGCTAAGGGCCATAATATATTTGGGTCATAGTGGACAGATTGACGAAGTCAGCCCATTTTCTACATGTGAAACGACTACTCCCATGGAATCATATGCAAGCTGTATATTAGCGAGATTATTAAACTGCATGGCATTCCTGTTCCGATCTTCGCAGACCGTGATCCCATATTCACTTCAGTTTTGGAGAAGTTTGCAGAACTCCTTGGGTACAAAGTGGATTCAGCACGCATTTCATCCACAACTGACGGACAATCCGAGAGAACTATTCAAATACTGGAAGATATGTTCCGATCGTGCGTATTGGAATTTCATGCTCCTTGGATTAGATATTTGCCCATCGTGAGTGTTGCTTACACAATAGGTACCAGGCTATCATTGGCAGGCTCCTCTGAATCTCTGTACTGCAGAAAGTGAGTCCCATTAGTTTTGGGATAGGTCGGAGAAACCAAGCTTATCGCCTTGATATATACAAGCAATGTCCGAGGTGATAGCTGCTATCAAACAACGAATTAAGATTGCTTAGAGTCGACAGAAGAGTTATGCGACATATAAGAGAGACTTAGATTTCGCTTGAGGTGATGAGTATTCTTGAATTGTCCGCCTTTCAAGGCAGGATGGATTTCGTAAGAAAGGGAACTCAGCCCACGATTCGTTGGCCCATTTCCATTTTGAAGCGTGTGAGAAACAGGCCTTATAGACTACGTTGCCATCGTCATGAGTAATTCACAAACATGTCTTCATGTTTCGATGCTGAGAAAATTTGTACGGATCCAACTCAGATCGTGAAACATGTGGACTTGATATCATGCCAACGCTGACATATGAAGAAGGCCATACGTATAGTGGATACTTCACTCAAGGTATACGCAATAAGGTAGTCCCCATTGTGAAGGTTTAATGGCGCAATCATGGGTGGCAGGAAGCCACATGGAAAGGACAACAGAGTTAGGGCCCAATAATCCGACCTCTTTGCTTAGGCAAATTTTGGGGACAAAATTTCTGTTAAGGTGGGTGGAATGTAGCACCCTGTTTTCAATAAATCAAAATCGATATAACGGTGGTATATATTTTTTATGGTTAAAATGTGTGAATTTTGATTATTTGTAATGACTAGGCGGGCAGATGGTAATTGCGAATTTATATTGTGGATAAGGTATTTAAGGAAAGGTTTAGTGAGGTTTAGGCCGCCACTGTTTTATTACTCTACCTCTCCCTCACCCGACTACCTCCTGGCGATTTCCCCTCCGGTTTTCCCCAACCAAGGTGAGTTTTGAGTCAACTACTTGCCGTTTCTAGTGCTAGGGTAGCTGAAGGATTGCAATGTATGTATCTTCGATAAGCTGCGGGTGAGAGATTTGGGTTTTGGGGTTTTAGTGAATGTATCAGAATGCTAATCATTAGAGCCCCAAACTGGCTTCCTGTAGACGTCAATAGTTAGGGATAAAGTTAGTTGAGATCTACTCCTTAATTCTGTCATGGTTTTAGGTGAGCAGATTTTTGGAGTAGCAGAGACCGAAACGTTTCCAGGAGCCGGTAAGTAAAGTATGTGTGAGCCTTCGGGCCTACATCACAAAACATAGGTGTCTGCATGTGTGAAGTGTTTCTTTTCTTTATGTCTGCATTAGTTTTTGAAGAATTACGAAATGATTTTATGTGCAAGGTTATGATGGTATGAATTGAATGAAACAGAGTAGCTGTTAAGGGAAGTAATCCGCCCCTTACTGATAGAGGATTATTACATTGGGAGAACCGATCCCACTCCCAAGGGAATTAAGGGATCTGTATTAGCTGTTAAGGGAAGTAATCCGCCCCTTACTGAGTAGAGGATTTATTACATTGGGAGAACCGATCCCACTCCCAAGGGAACTTAGGGATCAACCAGTTTATGAACGATTGCAACACTGAGTTGAGAAAATTAGAAACTGCATGATCAGGGTTTATGTTTCAGCATACATTTCATTAATTGCTTTACTTGCTTAGCATAGGCTAATAGATGAGTTTTGTGATGTAGGTGTTGTGATACAACAGTGATTTCCCTGAGAGCATAACCGAGTAGATGAGGTTGGTGGAGCACGGCTGTGCACCGGTCAGGCATCCTGATGGGGCGGCTTTGACTGGTGTCATTGCTAACAAAGATTAATTGACAGTATTTCAATTTATTATACTGAGCTTTCATGACAGTAGAAATTTTAACGTTTTGGAATTCGCTTTTGAGTTTCTTTTCTGATAACTATATTCTGTTTGTGATTTCAAGATAGTACTTATGAGTTTTCTAGTGACACAATGTTTGGATTGTCCTCTGGTTATTTTATGCAGAATGAGTTACTTGAAGTTTTCAAAAGTATTCTTAAGTTTTCTCTGAATTTATATTCTGTTGGTTTATACTGGTTTGCAAGTGAAGCGATTAGATTGTTGTTTTGCTTTCTATCAACAGAAAAAAAAAAAAATGAATCGTCGGAGTGTTGAGTAATTTTACATTCTTCGGAAGATTTCTCATAAAAGCCACGAATATGTAAATTTTAAGTCTTATGGGTCATAGATGCTTTAGAGTATACGTGATTAAGCGCGGCGGCAGCGTAAGTCCATTCCATCGGAAGAGGGAGAAACCCTTTGTCGTTTAGCGAATCGGAAGGTGTAGAGTAACCCGTTTGTCGTTTAGCGAATCGGAAGCGTGGAGTCTATTGTTGGTATTGTACGATGACGTGTGTTTTTGTCTCTTGGGATGAAATTGGCGCGACTTCATCGGCAGATGAAGTTGGTTAACTTCATCGGCAGATGAAGTGGTGTGTGAAGTTCCATGATTTCATCGGCAGATGAAGTGTGGGTGAAGTTGTGTAGACGTCATCGGCAGAAGCCTTTGGTTTCCTGCTTTTTTTGCTCCTTCCGTTGACTAGTCGTTGGCAGACGAGTTCAACTCGTGACGTCATCGGCAGAACCTCGTTCCGTTTCCTTCCGTTTACTTTTTCGTCCGGCACTATGATTCGACTTTTGTAATTCCTTGAGTAGTCCCCATCATTTAAAACCTTATTTTCTCTTGACCGAATACTTTAAACATTCCATTAATCTTTCCAACAATATTTTTTTCACAGCTAGTTAATCCCCATTGTATTTTAAATATTTTTTCGCTGCAAAGTTTTCAAATGTTTTGAACGTTTAGAAAATGTCAATTTTGATGTCGAATGAAGTTTTTAAATTTATTCGAAATTTCTTAGTTATGATCAAGTAATGATAGCGAACCTGGTTCAAGACTCGGGGCGTTTACTTGACTGTAACCCCCGGTAGTTCGCCATGTAAATATTCCTTAAATTTTCCCACGGATTAAGGAGAATATATTATGCAATGTGTATTTTTTTAATAATGCTAATGTTTCCAATCAAACATGTGTGATTCATAAAATCAATTTGTGGAAACTAATTTGTTAAAAACCATGACATGGGAAATTAGGGAAGAATTTAGGTTGGTGTGGTGACCCAATGGTTTGGTGACCCCTGCAGCTTGTTGAAGAAGCTAAGTTCTTCCTCCTACGTGAAACCCTCACTTCTCATCTGTTTCTTTCCACTACTCTCTGTTCTTCTTGTCCAGGCGATTGTGACAAAGTATCAACACTTTGTTTTCTCCTGTTTCTTTCCATTCCCTTCAGTAAAAAGGTAAGCGTCTACTCATACTAACAAATTTGGACAGGTAAAAGTATGAGTTTGCTGAAGTTTTAGGTTAAGTTATTTTGGAGAAAACTCTCGGTTTTTGTATAGAAACACATTCGTTGTTTTCTACAAGTCTGAATGGGGTTAACTGCATAATCTTCCAAGTTATTAGTTAACATTTGCAGCATTGTTTATTTCTCTACGTGCATGTTATAGATTTGTGCATTTCCGAGACTTTCCAGCTAACTGCATCGCGGATAACAGGTAAGTTATAACCGTAGGTTAGCCCTTAAGGCCCTACATCACGGAGGTATTAGGTGTTTCATTTCTAGTCGTGTTGTTTTGGGTAGAAACGTTATAGTTTATGTTTCTGAGTTGTCTGTGTTCTGCTTCACAGTATGTTCTGTTTTTCTTTTTCTGTCGTCTGCTATTGTAAGTTCAGGCACTGAAAATGTTCATGCATACACGTTTTACCGAAAGTTCATGCAAAACCGATTTCTGTACACTGTTTGAAACTAAACAAGATAAAATCGACTGAAATGTATCGGTTAAGTGTGGACGGGGACTGGCCCCCAGATCTGTTTCTGTACTGTACCGTATAACTGTTTGTGCCTGATAGTGCACCCACTATTCGCCAGTTCCCCTATAAGCCCCAATTATACCCCACCTGCCACTGAAACGTAATGTACTGTACTGTCACTGAATTTCTGAAAATCGCATGCATAGTATATGCATCATTGCATTTTATATGTTCTTACTGAACTTTAGGCTCATAGATGAACTCTCTGATGTAGGTACTGAACCCAAAAATGAGGACTTTGTGCCTCAGTCTGATGAATAGGTGGCTGGTGGTTCGAGCTCTCGGGTTGGTTGTGGCTGTTAGACAAATTCCCGACTGAGAGAGTGAAATTCTAAACTATGTTCGGTTTATGTATTAAAACTTCTGTTTGGAAATTCTGCAAATGTATATTAGGTTCTGTATTGATCCTCTGATTTTAAAACAATGCACAGATTTTGATGTCTAAGTTTCAAAAACTGCTGTATTTGACTGTTGGATTAAGTTCTGAAGTATTCTGAAATGGTTTGGAATATTTTCTGATAGTCTATGTATGGATGGTTTCAGGTTTTTGAGTTATCTATGCAGTGTGATTATTCTTAAGTCTCTGTTATGCCTTCTGTTGTGCTCGAGAACCATGTTTTGAAGTGGTTTAAGAATCTGAGACTTTTAGGTCTTCTGTTTATGCTCTCTGTCTGTGGTCTTCCTGTCAAAAGTTGTAAACTTTGCCTTTGGAAACTATGTCTACCGATTGATACTGTTCATATTTTGTCTTATCATATCCACCGCCACAACAGTGTTTCTGCCTTAGGCTTTCTTCTGCCGATTACGTTTAATGTCTGTATCTTCCGGTGACGTCATCCATCTTCCGGCTGACGTCATCACCTCATCCGATTCCATCTGCTGCCTACGTCTTCCGTCTGACGTCATCTCCTCTTCCGATGACGTCACCCACTGTTTACATCCTCCGATTCCATCTGTTGCCTGTATCTTCCGTCTGACGTCATCTCCTCTTCCGATGAGGTCACCCACTGTTTACATCCTCCTATTCCATCTGCTGCGTGCATCTTCCGACTGACGTCATCTCCTCTTCCGATGACGTCACCCACTGTTTACATCCTCTGATTCCATTTGCTGCCTGCATCTTCTGTCTGACGTCATCTCCTCTTGCGATGACGTCACCCACTGTTTACATCCTCCGATTTCATCTGCTGCCTGCATCTTCGTTTGACGTCATCTCCTCTTCCGATGACGTCATCCACTGTTTGCATCTTCCAGATTCTGAGCATCATTCCGGTTTAATTTCATCTACCGCCCAACAGTATTCTGCTTTTTAAACTAAGTCTTCCGCCAGTCTTCCGCCTAAGTCTTCCGCCAATATTTCCAGTAATTCCCTGCCATTTCTGTCTGTTTATTTCTCTATCTGTTTATTTTATCGTTCATCTCCGTTTCCTGTTTTTACCATTTTCTTCTCACATGTTTGCTGCACTCTTCAAGTCCACCGTGCCCAATATCTTAGATGTTCAAAGTTTTAATTTACTTCTGTCTCCCTGTTTTCTGCAATCTGTTATTTCTGTAACATGTCTTTGAAATGTTCCAAGTAATCTCATTTCCTTCGTTGTTATCCTGCAGTCTGATTTTAACTGTTTTCTTTCCCGTTATGATTTCTACTCTAGAGAACACTCTCTCTCTGTCAATGTTTTAAAAGTATAATGTTCAAAAAAAATATATATGTCCCGTTTTCTGTTAAATGCCCGAAGTGATGGCTAGACCCTCGGACCCCGAACGGGTTTTGGGTCTGGGCTGTCACAGCATCATGCGGGGGTCACGCGGGTACCTGCCGACCCCCTGCTTCATGCGGGTACCCGCATCATTTTAGGCGGGTACCCGCGTGAAGCAACAGTGCCACCCTCGCGATTTTAACCTTAAATCTGTTTGCAGATCCCTAAATTTTTAACCCTCCTCGCCGCCGAAGCTCGCCCCCAACTCCGACGCCATTACGCCGACCTCTTCGGCTAGGCTTGTTGATTTCTTACCCTTCACGCGGGTACCCGCCGACATCATTCTCCGACGCACAGACAAGTGAATATTTGCTGTGCCAGTTCAGAAAACTCTCCACCTTGGATTTCCGCTGGAGTAAGTTAATCCTGCATAGAAATATGCATTTCGATTGATGCATTCACTCTGCATTACATGATGATTTTTGATTGATGCATTACATGCTGTCTTTCCTTTGTTTTCAGCCCCTGTTTATTTTTTTTTCTTGCTCGATGCATGTGATGGTTTAGTTAGAATATCTTGCAATATCCATTTTCGAGATATAAATTTTTTTTTTTTTTTTTGTAGAAGATGGAGATTTGAGGTTGATCTGTTTGATAGCCCAAATTGTCTGCTTAGAATTTGTAGACACCAAAGAAAACCTATGCCTCTGCCCCTTGTCCTCATGCAACGATTGAAATGAGATCCCTATTTCGAATTGTTTAATGCTTCAATTTAATGATCTGCTCTATTTGAGGGATTGAAGGCAAGTGTATGAGTTGGTAAGTAATGTAATTGCCAAATATTGTACATTTCATAAACAAAAACTTGTTTTCCAAGAAGACGGAACACAAAGTTAGAGTTCTCAGTTCAAAATCGTAGGACAATCCATAATTTGTTTGTGGTAGGTGCTGAAATGTTGTTATTTGAAATTTATATTTGTTGAATTGTTGAATTGTTGAAATGTTATTGTTTGTGGTAGGTGTGAAATGTTGTTATTTGAAAGGTTGAAATTCAAATTTCTGAAGTTGAAATGTTGTTATTTGAAATGTTGAAATTCAAATTTCTGAAGTTGAAATGTTGAAATTCAAATTTCTGAAGTTGAAATGTTGTTACTTGAAATTTATATTTGTTTGTGGTAGGTGTTTTGAAGGAACTTTCGTGAGAAAATTGCCCAAACCGACCTGAAAATGCCTCCCCGAACTTTTGTTGGTCAAAAGGTTCCCCGGACGACAACCGGGAGGAGGAGCCGCAGCCGCCGTCGATGGAATTTTGAAATCGGGCGTGTAAGGAGCAATTCGAGCGGGATACGTCAAACTGCTCAATTATTTATGGAAAGACTGCCAACTTCTCCGGTTGAGAGTCATTGGAGATCAAAGAGCTGTTTGACAACATCTCCTTGCACGGGGTGTACGACATGTAGGAGATAGCTGTGACAGAGTAATTCGCCTATTTTATGCGAACTTGGTTGTTTCAGGGAGGGCGGTGCGTGGAGTCGTACCTATTTGGTACAAATTTTGTTGTCTCTGCTAGCATCATCAACGAATTAATCAGATTTTATGAAGAAGACGCTGAGACATAATATCACAATTCCTGAGAGTGTGATTTTGCCCGGACTACAGACGAAATTGAGTTCATAAGGCAAATCCATTCAAATTTGAACATTGCAGGCTTTGTGAAGCCAAGAGCGAATGCCTTGAACGTCAGGGCTCGGGTTGTTAAAAACCTGATCACTCACACTCTTCTGCCAAGAGATGGTCACAGAGATCTGGTCAGCTGGATGGATCTCTATATTATGCAGAAGCTATATAGCGGTATGACGTTCGAACAAAAAACAAGAGTCTGCCGTTTGGTTCATTGATTTGGAAGATCGTAGAGCGATCTCAGCTTCGTCTGCCCAGAGGAGAGAAGATCAGATCAAACAGATTGGGCGATGTATTTGACAGGATTCATCTTACTCGGATGGGTCTGGTTGAAGTTGACGGGTCTTGGATGCCTAAGGGAGATCCTGGAGCCTCTACATCTCGGGATGTTCTGATGAAGGACAACACCACCACCAAGGACGCCACCGCCACCTTCACTGCACCACCATTGCACCCCACGATGCTAGTATATCAGAGCAGATACTTAACAATTTTGCCCAGATAAACCGGAGGTTGGACATGTGGGATCAAAGGTGGGAGATCATACATGAGAGGATAGATCTTGTGAGATCGTCTCAACTACGGCTCGAAAATGCTTTCAAGCATTGGCGTGCAGGCAGAGGCGGCGAGGGCGACGATGCCCCACCTCCACCCTTACCGTAGTTTAGCTTATGTTGTATATGTTGACTTAAGTAGTGTTTAAGTTTAACGATATTTTTTTATGATGTATTTATAAGTTAAGAAATGTAATTTGATTACGTTTAATATATAAGAATAATGAATTATGCATATGAGCTTAATCGGTTGGAAATGCCCTTAAAAAGGGTATTTTAGTAGTCTAACTGTGACGACCCTTTTTCTATTCTTAATTTTCCCGTAACTATTTTTTTTTGTACTTAAAACTTTAACCTAACGTTCGTGCGGAAATAAATTTTTTAAAATCGGAGTCGTTGAAGTTTATGCTTTTAAATCAATTGACAAAATTTAAAAACAATGTAAATAAAACTCAAAACATTTAATTGAAACAATTAAAATTTAATTAAAACAAGTCGCGGGGCAAAAAGGGACGTTTGTCCCTAAAATGATGGGGCGATCGATCGCCCATTTCCGGCGATTGATCGCCTCGCGATCGTTCACCAGGCGATCGATCGCCCCATTTGGGCGATCGATCGCCACACGCTTTGGAAAAATTCCAGAGCGTGGCGATCACCCTGGTGACCGATCGCCACTCCTGGCGATTGGTCGCCAGGCGCTCTGCCTTCCCCCCACCCCCCCTCCCCCCTTTTCTTTCTTTTTCTCTTCTTCTTTCTTTTCTTTCCTCCCTTGCACGATATACCTACAAACACCTAACACAACACTCCTTCCCCAATTATCACTACACCTCATACATTTTCAAAATACAATTTAACATAAAATCCCAAATACTCGTATCTCCTCCTATAGTCTCATTTAAACCAACTCGAAACTCGTTTAAAACGAAATATATTTTCATGAAAACAAACTGCATGGATATGTTTAAAAATCGAATATATCCCTATTACCAAACATTTTACAAAACAAGTTTCTAAAACGTTTAAAAACTTCAGAACGTAAACCTATCAACTAATCAGAACCAAACATCCTAAAATATTCTAACTATATAGTTTTTCCTACGATCTAACTAACGTGTCCCAAAATACCTTTACATGATTCCCCAAGGGTCAAAACACACCGACTGCCAAGCGCACTCCCACAAGCCATCCTCCGTCAATCTGTACGATCGTCTGGTAGAGGGAATTCCTCCTCACCTGGATCTATGTCACCTACACCATAAAGACACCTATGAGATAAAAATCTCAGTAAGCTCTACGTAAATGCTAATGCATAATCATGTATGCTCAATGCTATGAAAACCGTCCATGTCATTTCATATATCAGTACGTGTCAGTCTATGTTTATCGAAAATGCTTGACAGATAGATAGGGCACGTCCAGCGATTAGACAGCCCACACCATCTGAAGGGAGGGAAACCCACTCACCACGGAACGCCAGGTCTGAACCTCATCCCCGATAACCCCATGTCATGGTTGTTTACTGTAAAACTTTACTTGCCTTTACATGCATTTTCTTTTCATGAAATCCGTGCATAAATTCATTTTCATGACATTTTTAAAACCATGATGCATGAACAGTTCAATATAAACATACATGAAGAGTATACCATTAAAACTCGACAAATACCATCAAAACAATCAACCTATAAAACAACTGAACCTAAACTTGTAACGCCCCAAGTTATCTGAACCCGGTTTGCTACTCATAACACTGAACCGAATCATGACGTCTTGATGCTAAATTTAAAATTTCACTCGACAGCCAAAATTTGACTTTTTCTAAAATTTCAAAATATATAAAACCTGCAGCGGAAATAATTCTAAACAACAATGTAGTAAATCAAAACTATAAATTATGGTTTGAAATGTTAAGAGATAATCGGCAGTTTGGAATTAAAGTTTAAAACTGTGGAATACTAGGAAAAATCGTGGAAGTCTAACGTATCTGCCGATGAGCAAGGCCAACGGAAGAAGCAGAAAAAGAAAACAAAAGGCTTCTACCGATGACGTGTACAAACAACGCGATGCCATCTGCCGATAACGTCGCCGCAACACCATCTGCCGATGTAGTCAACATAACTGCATCTGCCGATGAAGTCAACATAACTTCATACACCACTCCATCTGCCGATGAAGTCACATAACTTCATACACAACTTCATCTACCGATGAAGTTAACATAACTTCATACACAACTCCATCTGCCGATGAAGTCAACATAACTTCATCTGCCGATGAAGTCAACATAACTTCATACACAACTTCATCTACCGATGAAGTTAACATAACTTCATACACAACTCCATCTGCCGATGAAGTCAACATAACTTCATCTGCCGATGAAGTCAACATAACTTCATCTGCCGATAGACTTCCATCTTCCGATAGACAACTCAACCATGACTCAACATCTACCGATGGACATCATCTACCGATAGAGAACAAAACAACATCTCACCAACTCCTCGTTATAAAACACTACTCCAACTACAGAAAGGATTTACTTACTCTACTGAAATCATTCAAAAACGACTTAACCATTGCATTACTCAAAAATTCAGTAAAAACAATGTTTTCAAAAATCCAAAAAAAATACCAATATCAGAAGATTCATAAAATGTATTCAAAACTTTGAGACCACTACTGTCATAAAATTTTTAGAAAAACATCTATACTGAACTAGTCACTCTCAACTCAACACCTGCAGCCATGAATTAAACCGCCTCAACAGATGACCAAACCGATGCCTGAAAATGCTCCTCCAACCAGCCTAGTCCTCATGTTGGTCGGTAAACATACCTTCAGTAACTTCTTCACCTACATCACAAAACTCATCTATTAGCCTAATGCTAAGCAAGTAAAGCAATGAATGAAATGAATTACTGAATCATAAATCTCCTAGACATGTTGTTTCTAATTTCCCCTCTCTGTTGTATACATAATCGTGCTCTGTTGATCCCTCTGTACGATGGGAGAGTGGATCAGTCATCCCCCAAAGCATACATCCTCTAATCTAAATTAAGGGGCGGATTAGTTCCCTTAACAGTTAGCTGGTCTGATCCCCTTGTAGGATTGGGAAGTGGATCACTTTTCCCAAAATCTCAATCCTCTGTTCTCAGTTAAGGGGCGGATTAATCCCCCTTAACAGTTGTTCTGATCATCCTGCTCACACTTACCATGCGTTTCATGTAAATTCATTTTCGTAATTCTTTCAAAAACATGATGCATGACAACTGGAAAATAAACATACAAAGCATACATAAGTCCTACTGTTTTGTGATGTAGGCCCGAAGGCACAAACAAACTCTACTTACCTGGATTCTTGGCGAGTGCTCGGTTAGGAGCTTCTTCGGGATCTTTCTCACCTAGAACATAAACAGAACATTAAGTCAACCTATACTAAACCTCATTCTAAGGCATTCAGAAAACCTAAGGGAATAGTTGGGAGTTCTGATCGCCAAGCATTACTGATTCTATGCTAAACCCGAACCTACTCACTTTCCTGATGAGTTCCCAAAATACATATCCAACACTCCCCCATACAATCTTCCTTAGTTACTAAGTCGAAAAAAAAAAAAAAAAAAAAAAAAAAAAAAAAAAAAAAAAAAAAAAAAAAAAAAAAAAAAAAAAAAAAAAAAAAAAAAAAAAAAAAAAAAAAAAAAAAAAAAAAAAAAAAAAAAAAAAAAAAAAAAAAAAAAAAAAAAAAAAAAAAAAAAAAAAAAAAAAAAAAAAAAAAAAAAAAAAAAAAAAAAAAAAAAAAAAAAAAAAAAAAAAAAAAAAAAAAAAAAAAAAAAAAAAAAAAAAAAAAAAAAAAAAAAAAAAAAAAAAAAAAAAAAAAAAAAAAAAAAAAAAAAAAAAAAAAAAAAAAAAAAAAAAAAAAAAAAAAAAAAAAAAAAAAAAAAAAAAAAAAAAAAAAAAAAAAAAAAAAAAAAAAAAAAAAAAAAAAAAAAAAAAAAAAAAAAAAAAAAAAAAAAAAAAAAAAAAAAAAAAAAAAAAAAAAAAAAAAAAAAAAAAAAAAAAAAAAAAAAAAAAAAAAAAAAAAAAAAAAAAAAAAAAAAAAAAAAAAAAAAAAAAAAAAAAAAAAAAAAAAAAAAAAAAAAAAAAAAAAAAAAAAAAAAAAAAAAAAAAAAAAAAAAAAAAAAAAAAAAAAAAAAAAAAAAAAAAAAAAAAAAAAAAAAAAAAAAAAAAAAAAAAAAAAAAAAAAAAAAAAAAAAAAAAAAAAAAAAAAAAAAAAAAAAAAAAAAAAAAAAAAAAAAAAAAAAAAAAAAAAAAAAAAAAAAAAAAAAAAAAAAAAAAAAAAAAAAAAAAAAAAAAAAAAAAAAAAAAAAAAAAAAAAAAAAAAAAAAAAAAAAAAAAAAAAAAAAAAAAAAAAAAAAAAAAAAAAAAAAAAAAAAAAAAAAAAAAAAAAAAAAAAAAAAAAAAAAAAAAAAAAAAAAAAAAAAAAAAAAAAAAAAAAAAAAAAAAAAAAAAAAAAAAAAAAAAAAAAAAAAAAAAAAAAAAAAAAAAAAAAAAAAAAAAAAAAAAAAAAAAAAAAAAAAAAAAAAAAAAAAAAAAAAAAAAAAAAAAAAAAAAAAAAAAAAAAAAAAAAAAAAAAAAAAAAAAAAAAAAAAAAAAAAAAAAAAAAAAAAAAAAAAAAAAAAAAAAAAAAAAAAAAAAAAAAAAAAAAAAAAAAAAAAAAAAAAAAAAAAAAAAAAAAAAAAAAAAAAAAAAAAAAAAAAAAAAAAAAAAAAAAAAAAAAAAAAAAAAAAAAAAAAAAAAAAAAAAAAAAAAAAAAAAAAAAAAAAAAAAAAAAAAAAAAAAAAAAAAAAAAAAAAAAAAAAAAAAAAAAAAAAAAAAAAAAAAAAAAAAAAAAAAAAAAAAAAAAAAAAAAAAAAAAAAAAAAAAAAAAAAAAAAAAAAAAAAAAAAAAAAAAAAAAAAAAAAAAAAAAAAAAAAAAAAAAAAAAAAAAAAAAAAAAAAAAAAAAAAAAAAAAAAAAAAAAAAAAAAAAAAAAAAAAAAAAAAAATCTTTCCAAATCTCACAACTCCTTTGAATGGTGAACCTTAAGAAAAACTCATCGCCTACTTCGAACTCTAATTCTCTACGTCTTCTGTCAGCATAGCTCTTCTGTCGGCTTTGAGCTGTTAAGATCCTCTGACGGATGAGAGCAACCTTCTCCAATAGTCTGCTGCACGATGTCAGGACCAAGCAACTGTGCTTCACCAACTTCGTCCAATACAAAGGTGATCTGCATTTTCGTCCATTACAATGCTTCATATGGTGCCATTCCTTGCTTGAAAACTGTTGTTATAAGAAAATTCCACCAAGGGAAATACTTGCTCAAGAACCTTGAAAATCCAAAACACATGCCCGGAGCATATCCTCTAATGTTTGAATGTTTCTTTCCGATTGTCCATCTGTTTGAGGGTGAAAGGCTGTACTGAAGTTTAGCTGTGTGCCCATGGCTTTATGTAAACTCTTCCAAATTTGGATGGAATCTAGAGTCTCGGTCCGAAAACTATAGTAGCTGGAACTCCATGTAGTCGCACAACCTCATGCACATACAATTCGGCTACTGATCCATAGAGTAAGTCAGCTTGATGGGTAAGAAATGGGCTGATTGGTTAATCGATCGACTTATCGTCCCAGATTGCATCAGTGTCCTTTGCTAGTCCTGGGTAATCCTACAACAAAGTCCATGGTTATCTGCTCCCATTTCCATTCAGGGAGTGGTAATGGCGGCAGCATCCCTGCAGGCCTCTGATGTTCAGCCTTAACTGCTTGGCAGATCAAACATGATCCTACATGCTCAGCTACACTTCCTCTTCAAACCATGGCCACCAATAAGTTTGCTTAAGATCTCTGTACATCTTTGTACTTCCTAGGATGAACGGAGAATCTAGAAGAATGAGCTTCAGAAAGGATTTCATCACGAAGCTCTTTATTGGCTGGTACGAAATATCTATTCTGAACTTAAGTATTCCATCATCAGTATAATTGAAGTCCAAATTGTCCGTAGAATCCATGCTCGACTTGAACTTTTTACACTCCTCATCAATGTCCTGGGTTTCTTTTATCTTTTCTAGAATGGTAGGTTTCAAGGAGATGGCAGAAAGCATAGCTGCTACATTGGACACAGTTTCTAGGTTAAACTTATGAAATTCAGTCTCTAAGGCCACCGGCATATCCAGAATCAAAGCTGAGGCTGACGGTATTACTCTACTTAATGCATCAGCCACCACATTGGCCTTACCAGGGTGGTATTTAATCTCAAAATCGTAGTCTTTAACAAACTCCAACCATCTTCGTTGTCTCATGTTTAATTCCTTCTGCGTGAAAATATACTTCAGACTTTTATGATCTGAAAATATTTCACAAGTCTGTCCATACAAGTAGTGCCTCCAAATCTTTAATGCAAAAACCACCGCAGCTAATTCTAAGTCATGCGTAGGGTAATTCTTCTCATGCACCTTTAATTGCCTAGAAGCATAAGCTATGACCTTACCATCTTGCATCAAAACACAACCAAGTCCAACTTTGGAGGCATTGCAATAAATACTAAACTTACCATTTTCGACAGGAAGGGTTAGTATTGGTGCATTAGTCAATTTCTGCTTTAAGGTTTGGAAACTGAACTCACACTCCTCAGTCCATGCATACCTTATGTTCTTCCTAGTTAAACGAGTGAGAGGTGTTGCAACCTTTGAGAATCCTTCAATAAACTTCCTGTAATACCCTGCTAACCCGAGAAAACTCCTAATATCAGAAGCATTCTTTGGTTGAGGCCAGTCCTTGACTGCTTGAACCTTGGCTGGATCAACAGATATTCCGTCACCCGAGATCACATGACCCAAAAAGTGAATTCTGTCCAACCAAAATTCACACTTGGAAAACTTGGCGAAAAGCTGATGCCGTTTCAATGTTTCTAGTACTAAGGTTAAATGCCTTACATGGTCATCCTTATTTCGTGAATAAATCAAGATATCATCAATGAATACAATGACAAACTTATCTAAAAACTCGTGAAACACTCTATTCATAAGATCCATAAAGGCTGCTGGTGCATTTGTCAAACCAAAGGACATAACCAAAAATTCGTAATGTCCATATCTCGTACGAAAGGCAGTTTTTGGTATATCCTCAGATTTAACCTTTAGTTGGTAGTACCCCGATCTTAAGTCAATCTTAGAGAAAACTCGTGCACCTTGAAGTTGGTCAAACAAATCATCGATCCTAGGTAATGGGTACTTATTCTTGATGGTTAACCTATTTAATTCTCGGTAGTCAATGCACATGCGCATTGATCCATCCTTTTTCTTAACAAAGAGAATTGGTGCACCCCACAGCGAATAACTCGGCCGTATGAATCCTTTTTCCAACAGTTCCTCTAACTGTTTCTTTAATTCCTTGAGTTCCGTTGGTGCCAATCTATATGGATTCTTAGATATAGGTTCAGCACCAGGATAGACATCCACCACAAATTCGATCTCTCTATCAGGTGGTAAACCAGGCAGGTCATCAAGGAAAACTTCAGGGAAATCTTGAGCTATTGGAACCTTTTGGAGACTCGGTTCACCTACCAGCTTTGTGTCTAATACGCTGGCCAGAAAGCATGAATACTCACTACACGGGAAAGGTTTAGCGCCGACAGAGGATAAAACAGACATCCTTCTGTCTCTCCTTGAGGCTTGAAAGGCGTGTTTCGAACCACCAGGGGGTTGGAAACTAACTATTCCAGTTCTACAGTCTATTGTGGCATAGTGCTTAAACAGCCAATCCATTCCTAAGATTACATCAAATCCCATGATCTCTAAAATAATGAGATCAGCAGGTAGGTTCTTACCTTCTACTGTCACTACACTATTAAGCAGCATACGACTAGAGCGCATGCGTTCGCCAGAAGGTAAAGCAACATTAAACATATGCTCAGAAAGTGAAGGCTCAACGTCTAATTTATTAGCAAATGCAGACGCTATGAAGGAATGTGTTGCACCTGAATCTATTAAAGTAAAAGCAGGCATAAAATTGACTAGTATGGTACCTGACACAACAGCAGGCTGATCTTCATCACCCGATTCTACCATGAAGAATATTCTTGGCTTAACATTCACAGGGCCATTCTTCAGAGCTGGACGATCCCTATTCATGTGGCCAACTTTATTACAATTATAACAGCGAAGGACTCTGGGCTTTGGGCAATCCTTAAGCAGATGCCCGGTCTCCTCACAGTTGAAACACTTCCCCGCGCTAATTCTACACTCTCCCGGGTGAAATCTTAAACACTTTGGGCATTGAGGGAACTTCTTAGTATCTGGTGTCTTCTTCTCCTTCCCTTGACTGCCCTGGCCCTCACCGGGCCTCTTCGTTCCCCTATGATGGTGTGGCTGGGTGAACTTTCGTGGAGCTGCACTAAACCCAGCACACTTCATCTCCGCCTCTTCCACTTCTAATGCCGTGGACACTACTTCACTGTAGGACAATCCTTTTATACCCGAGAACTTGACTCCTCTATAAATCTCAGGTTTCAGCCCATGCACAAATTGGAACACTTTATCCTCATCTCTGCGTGCGAGGTGTCCGGCAAACCTTGATAGGGATTCAAACTGTCGGCTGTAATCAGCTACGGTTCCTGTCTGTTTCAAGTTCATGAACTCCAACTTCTTTGTGGTCTGTACCGTACTGTTAAAATACTTCTCATAGAAAATCTCCTTAAATTGCGTCCAAGTCATCGTAAGAACATCATGGGTGGTCTCCATCGTTTCCCACCAAAGTTGAGCATCACCGGCAAGGTGGAAGAGTTGCCAAAATGACCTTTTCTCCTTCTCCCACATTTGCACACCTAACATGCTTTCTATCTTTTTCAACCATTCCTCAGCCACAATTGGATTAGCTGACTTTCCATCAAAAGTGGGTGGTCGCAACCTCCTAAACCTCTCTCCTGCCTGTTCATTGTTGGAACCCGAGTTGGCACTCCCTTGTACCTCTCGGTTCAGTAGCAGTCCCAACTGATCGGACTGCTGGCGCATCATATCAGATTGCTGGCGTACCAAGTCTGTCAGCTGCCTGATCACACCAGAATTCTCAGTACTCTCCGGGTTTGGTGTCCCCCTCTGTACTCTCGGCCTACCCGGTCGTCTAGACATTTTACTATATCCCTGTAAAAGGTTAACTATTCTCATAAATATCTAATAACTAAAACTAACATAAACACTTACAGTTGTTGGAGTACTTCCATGCAACGATCGGCACTGTTGAGTAATTCTTTGAACGGTTTAACCAAATGGCTCTGATACCAACTTATAACGCCCCAAGTTCTCTGAACCCCGGTTTTGCTACTCATACCACTGAACCGAATCATGACGTCTTGATGCTAAATTTAAAATTTCACTCGACAGCCAAATTTGATCTTTTTCTAAAATTTCAAATATATAAAACCTGCAGCGGAAATAATTCTAAAACAACGAATGTAGTAAATCAAAACTATAAATTATGGTTTGAAATGTAAGAGATAATCGGCAGGTGGAATTAAAGTTTAAAACTGTGGATACTAGGAAAAAGTGGAAGTCTAACGTATATGCCGATGAGCAAGGCCAACGGACGAAGCAGAAAAAGAAACAAAAGGCTTCTACCGAGACGTGTACAAACCAACGCGATGCCATCTGCCGATAACGTCGATGTGCAAAACACCATCTGCCGATGAGTCAACATAACTGCATCTGCCGATGAAGTCAACATAACTTCATACACACTCCATATGCCGATGAAGTCAACATAACTTCATACACAACTCCATCTGCCGATGAAGTCAACATAACTTCATACACAACTCCATCTGCCGATGAAGTCAACATAACTTCATCTGCCGATGAAGTCACATAACTTCATACACAACTCCATCTGCCGATGAAGTCAACATAACTTCATCTGCCGATGAAGTCAACATAACTTCATACACAACTCCATCTGCCGATGAAGTCACATAACTTCATCTGCCGATGAAGTCAACATAACTTCATCTGCCGATGAAGTCAACATAACTTCATCTGCCGATGAAGTCAACATAACTTCATACACAACTCCATCTGCCGATGAAGTCAACATAACTTCATCTGCCGATGAAGTCAACATAACTTCATACACAACTCCATCTGCCGATGAAGTCAACATAACTTCATACACAACTCCATCTGCCGATGAAGTCAACATAACTTCATCTGCCGATGAAGTCAACATAACTTCATACACAACTCCATCTGCCGATGAAGTCAACATAACTTCATACACAACTCCATCTGCCGATGAAGTCAACATAACTTCATACACAACTCCATCTGCCGATGAAGTCAACATAACTTCATACACAACTCCATCTGCCGATGAAGTCAACATAACTTCATACACAACTCCATCTGCCGATGAAGTCAACATAACTTCATACACAACTCCATCTGCCGATGAAGTCAACATAACTTCATCTGCCGATGAAGTCAACATAACTTCATACACAACTCCATCTGCCGATGAAGTCAACATAACTTCATACACAACTCCATCTGCCGATGAAGTCAACATAACTTCATACACAACTCCATCTGCCGATGAAGTCAACATAACTTCATACACAACTCCATCTGCCGATGAAGTCAACATAACTTCATACACAACTCCATCTGCCGATGAAGTCAACATAACTTCATCTGCCGATGAAGTCAACATAACTTCATACACAACTCCATCTGCCGATGAAGTCAACATAACTTCATACACAACTCCATCTGCCGAGAAGTCACATAACTTCATCTGCCGATAGACTTCCATCTTCCGATAGACAACTCAACCATGACTCAACATCTACCGATGGACATCATCTACCGATAGAGAACAAAACAACATCTCACCAACTCCTCGTTATAAAACACTACTCCAACTACAGAAAGGATTTAACTTACTCTACTGAAATCATTCAAAACGACTTAACCATGCAATTACTCAAAAATTCAGTAAAAACAATGTTTCAAAAATCCAAAAAAAAATACCAATATCAGAAGATTCATAAAAGTATTCAAAACTTTGAGACCACTACTGTCATAAAATTTTTAGAAAAACATCTATACTGAACTAGTCACTCTCAACTCAACCTGCAGCATGAATTAAACGCCTCAACAGATGACCAAACGATGCCTGAAAATGCTCCTTCAACCAGCCTAGTCCTCATGTTGGTCGGTAAACATACCTTCAGTAACTTCTTCACCTACATCACAAACTCATCTATTAGCCTAATGCTAAGCAAGTAAAGCAATGAATGAATGAATTACTGAATCAAAAATCTCCTAGACATGCGTTTCTAATTTCTCCTCTCTGTTGTATACATAATCGTGCTCTTGTTGATCCCTCTATACGATGGGAGAGTGGATCAGTCATCCCTCAAAGCATACATCCTCTGATCGCAATTAAGGGGCGGATTAGTTCCCTTAACAGTTAGCTGTCTGATCCCCCTGTAGGATTGGGAAGTGGATCACTTTTCCCAAACCTCAAGCCTATGTTCCTCGTAAGGGCGTTAAGGGGCGGATTAATCCCCCTTAACAGTTGTTCTGATCATCCTGCTCACACTTACCATGCGTTTCATGTAAATTCATTTTCGTAATTCTTTCAAAAACATGATGCATGACAACTGGAAAATAAACACACAAAGCATACATAAGTCCTACTGTTTTGTGATGTAGGCCCGAAGGCACAAACAAACTCTACTTACCTGGATTCTTGGCGAGTGCTCGGTTAGGAGCTTCTTCGGGATCTTTCTCACCTAGAACATAAACAGAACATTAAGTCAACCTATACTAAACCTCATTCTAAGGCATTCAGAAAACCTAAGGGAATAGTTGGGAGTTCTGATCGCCAAGCATTACTGATTCTATGCTAAACCCGAACCTACTCACTTTCCTGATGAGTTCCCAAAATACATATCCAACACTCCCCCATACAATCTTCCTTAGTTACTAAGTCAGAAAAATCGAGGTAGAAACTTACCTAGCTCGGCGAACGGACTCGGGGAAGGAAATCGCCTGGGAAGTCTGCTGGTTTGAGTTGAAAGCCGAGAGCAAGAATGAACAGTGGCGGCTAAGCTCAATAAATTCCTTTTAAATAGGTTATCCACTAATAAGTTTTTAATTTACCATAATGCCCTTGCATATCCATTCATTAACCTAATCCATATTTGCACATCTTAATTTGACAAATTAAATTGGGTTTAATGGAACCGGGTGCTACAAAACTACCCAACCAGAGCAATTTACACAAATACGTCACCAAAACTCCTCGAGACGATTTCGACGTACGGTGTAGGCCTATCGGCCAGAGTAAGTCACAAGAACTTACCTCGTGTCCGATGCAATCCAAGCTCCATCCACGAGCATTGTTTACCTAAGGCAAATTCACAATTTGTCGTTAAAACGAGTTTAAACTATTAAACGTCCAAATTTAACGAAACCTTAACTAAGGAAACTCCTTAAAGCTCTAATTTGATTCATTGAAGCATTTTATCGAGCATTCTACGCTCCATACCTCAAAATTTCCATCAACGAGTTTTTCCGTAAACCCCAAAATTCTCAAACTTTAAAATTTCTCATAAATCAACTTAACTTCGTCCAATAACGTTCAATACGTCCATTATATTCACAACTAAGGTAAACCTATCGATTTCTAGCCCTAAACCACGTTTTTCACAATACCTTAAACGAACCCTAATCGTTTAAACTCCGAAAAAAACCGAACAATAAACTTTCAAAACTATAGAATCATACCTAGAGCGTTGATTGGCGGAGGAAGCACGAAGAAAATGAGTTGATTGGAGGAAGAACGATCGTCGGAGAGGATAGAACTGTGAGGAGGCGATGAAAATCGCCGGAGAACGCAAGGGAGAGAGAGAGAAGCCGTGGAAATGGTGAAGGAGAAAGAAAAGATTTTTGTTTTTAATTATAATTTGTCTTGGCAAATTACCATTTTGCCCTTCCTTTGATTTTCTATTTATTTCGTCCCTCGTTTTGTTAATTGTCTAACGATTCGGATTCACCAAATTTTCTTAATTCACCAATAACTTCAACTTATTATAAGGGTCCCATTAAAACTATCTGTTCGCAATTCAGACCTCGTTTACTATTTTTACCAATGTATCCTTTATATTACGATAAACATAATTCTCGTAATATTAGCATTAAACTCCTAAAAGTCTCCAAAATTTTCTGAAAATCCTTATTAATTATTAGAAATGTAATGACGCTTTCTTTTCGCAAAATTGACTAAAATGTAATGATATTACAAAGAAGACTTCTACCGATGATATTACAAAGAAGACTCCTATCGATGATATTGCAAAGAAGACTTCTATCGATGTGCAAGAAGACTTCTACCGATGACATTACAAAGAAGACTTCTTGTGACAGCCCGAAACCCGGTCCCGATCGGGATCCGAGAGCCAAGCCATCACTCCGGACATTTTAGAACATGACATATTTTTTTTTTGAACTTTACTTTTAAACTTTAACAAAATTCAGAATCGAGAGACAAGAAATCAGAAGACGTATTAAAATTTGGACTACAGTGATAGAAGACCGAAGACAACAGGAAGAAACATAGAAAAACCCTCCCTGGAATTGAAGACTAGGAGATAATATAGAACCGGGTTACAGAAATAAATAACAGAAGAAGATAGGAAAAACAGGAAACATAATTGGACGACTGGGGGGAATAAACAGAATAAAACAGTAAATAAAAATGGGAAAAAACGTAAACTGGAAGACATACTGTGGAAGGCTACAGTAGCCGTGGACAATCGGGGGCTGTGGACAATCGCACAGAAGATAGAATCTGTGGACGTTTGAAATAAAAGACTGAAACAGCGGGCATAGGAGTCTGTGGATGTTTACACTAAAAGACAAAAATAGTGGACACAGAAGTCTGTGGACGTTTAAAATCAAAGACAGACTTTTGACTTTTAAAATAACAGGTAGACTCTCGGCGAAGTTATCGTGGACGATAACACATAGCCGAGCAAAGGACAGAAACCGAAGGCAAAATAGACCATTATTTTGAAGGTAGAATGGACGTGGACGACTGTTTTACAGAAGATAATGACAACTGTTTTACTGAAGGCGTGGACGACTAACACTTAGCCAAATACTTAAAAACTCGAAAGACAGAAACTGAAAGGCATAAAAACAAAAGGCGTGGACGACTATTTTCAAAGGCAACGTGGACGTTTAAAATAACAGGCAGACCTTGGACTTTTAAAATAACAGACAGACTCTTGGCGACGTTATCATGGATGATAACACATAGCCAAATAAAAGACAGAAGACCGAAGGCAAAATAGACAACCAAAACTGGAGGTAGAATGGACGACTGTTTTATATAACAGCATGGACGACTGTTTTACCGAAGACGTGGACGACTGTTCACAGAACAAAATAAACAACTTTTTTACAGACAAAATGGACGATATTTAACAGGGAGACATTAAAAACAGAAAGCATGAAAACAGAAGGCATAAGAATTACAAATTTCACAAAAACCCGATTCAAAACACAGTTTTAAAACATGCATAAAAACATGACAGAAGTTAGAAAACATGACAGAAGTGCAAGAAATCAGACTGCATGGATAGCTCTAAAACTCGAGACAATCCATGCACAACCTAAAAGAGGAGAACTCCAAGCAGTTCCAGAATAAATCAAAATATGCATTCAACTGTCAATTACAGAGGTTTAAAAACTTGAACACCAAAACCTATACATTACAAAAATCCTAACAGAGTTCCCAACAGAGTTTTAAAACGAAAACACCAAAATCCCAACAGAGTTTCCAGACATGAAATTCACTTTAAAACTTAAACCTCGGGACAAAAATACGTCTGACTGCAGCAACCAAACCCTATGAGCTCAATCCGCCAACCTCCCCAACTCATCAGCTTGAGGCACAAAGTCCTCATCTGGAGGATTCATACCTACAACAGAGAGTTCAACTATGAGCCTAAAGCTCAGTAAGAACATGAAATGCAATGATGCATATGCTGTGCAAGAACATTTTCAAATACATGAACATTACATTACATTACGTTTCACTGGACAAGAAGGTATAAGTGGGAGGAAGAGCTGGAGCAACAGGAGTACATGCCACAACAGGACATAACAGGAGTACATGACAGGGTGTCAGTCATTGTCCACACTTAACCATACAATTTACATTCACATTTTAACTTCCATTACTTCAAATCTGGTGCTGAAAACATTTACATGGTTTTACGAAAAATATGGATGCATGAACAGGTATTGACAGAATAAAAACTATGGAAATAGAACACAAAAAACACGTTTAACTTAAAGCATGACCTACGACCTAACTACCCGAACCAAAAACCTAGTATCTCCTTGTTGTAGGGCCTTAAGGGCCAACTTATACGCATGAACTTACCTGCTGTTCGAAATGCAGCAAGCTTTGCACGCACGACAACTGTGGTTCGCGAACCTAGAGTACACAAAATTGGACATTAACCTAAACTTCAAAAAAAAAAAAAAAACTAACGTTTAACCTAAACTCTTTAACTATCGTAGAAGGTTACCTGTAACTGGAGGAAACAGGAGAAAGGAAGTTTTTGGAAATATCGCAGTCGCCTGGAAGAGAGAAAACAGAGAGGAGAAGAAGAAAATGCAAAGTGTTTTATGTAGAAGGGAAGAGAAGGGAAGAAGAAGGTATGACTTCTTCCACAAGTTTGCCAAGTGTCAATCATCCATTGGCTTCCTCCCACCAACCTTAATTGGCTTCCCATTTTTGGCCCTCCACGCATTTCTAACTATTGGTTTTTAACTAAATTACTATTTAGTTCGTCGAATCGGTTTTACGAATCACCCTCATTCAATTGAACACGTCGACAATTTCATTAAAAAAAATAGTCGTTGCATTAACATCAGAGTAACTCTGCTTAATTATTCGGGGAATAATTACATAGGTAAAATGTCGGGTGTTACACTTCTACCGATGATATTGCAAAGAAGACTTCTGCCGATGGTAGTGCAAAGAAGACTTCTATCGATGGTGCTTCAAGGAACAACGTCTACAGATGGTGGTTCAAGATTTTAAGTTTACTTCTACCAATGGCGGTTCGAGTTTCTAAGTTGCATCTACCGATCGCAGTTCAAGATTATGAAGCAACTTCTACCGATGAACTGTGTCTTCTGCCAAATTTAAAAATGCCGCGAAGTAACAGTGACCTCGTCCAGAGCTTTAACTCCTGTCCACTAATGGCGAAGCACGAAAATAACTTCAGAATGCAACGGCTAGCTGTCTAAGTACAGATGCTTCTCTAACGGTAAAATATTTCCATATCCAGAAAGAAGCATTCAATGAACAGAGCCGATTACAGACAGAGTATTTAAGGGAAAAAGAAGCTCGGGAAAAATAACTTTTTGCGAAAATCATTGTTGAGTCCTAACGAGCAGACTTTTGAAAATCACTCTGTATTCTCTTCTACATCTCTCTGTTTCTAAACTTGAGATTCAATCTTTGAGAGAGTGTAGCATTTGTGCTCAACATTCTTATTTGTAAAACTATAAAAGGCTGTGATTAACGCCCGTAAAGATCAATCAAAGTGTAAAGGCAGTGGATTGACGCCCGTGAAGTTCAATCCAGAGTTGTAAGGCTGTAGATCAACGCCCGTGAAGTTTGATCTGGAATTCTCGTTGAGGAGAAGATAAAGATCTTCAAGAGGGAAACCTTGAAGCGTGGACGTAGGCAGGTTTTGGCCGAATCACGTAAAACCTCTGGTGTCATTTTTCTCTCTATCTCTTACTTTGTTTTTGATTGTGTGTTTGCTGTAAATTTAATAATTGCATAGAAGAGAGAAGTAAACAATACTTTAAGTAATTTGTATTGTTTAAGTAAAATTTAATTAAGGCAAAAAATTTCTAATTCACCCCCCCCCCCCCTCTCTTAGACATCACGTTCCTACAATTGGTATCAGAGCGAGGTTGATATTGTCTATACTATAATAGAATTAGAAATGACATTCAACACTACACACGTAGAGGGCCAATCGATTACTAGACCTCCATTCTTTGATGGAAATGACTATTTTTATTGGAAGTCTAGGATGAGAATTTTTGTTCAGGCTATGGATTATGAACTGTGGAATGTTATAGAAAATAGTCCATTTAAGGCCGTGAGAATAGTGAATGAAATTAGAGTTCCTAAGGCCCCTCACGAATTAACAGACTCGGATAAGAAAAATTTGAGTTTGAATGCTAAGGCAATTAACACTCTATATTGTGCCTTAAATAGAGATGAATTTACTAGGGTACAAGGATGTGATAGTGCATATGAGATATGGAGATTGCTTGAGATAACTCATGAAGGAACTAATCAAGTCAAAGAGAGTAAAATGAGTATGTTAGTTCATGAGTACGAATTATTCTCTATGGAAAAGGATGAAACCATTAACTCTATGTTTACTCGATTTACTAATATTATTAATGGTTTAAAAGCACTTTGTAAGATTTATTCAGGTGAAGAATTAGTAAGAAAGATCCTTCGGTGCCTGCCAAGAGTCTGGCAACCGAAAGTGACTGCCATAATAGAAGCTCGAGATCTTCAGGTCCTCAAGCTTGAAGAACTTATTGGCTCTCTCATGACACATAAGATCACAATGAGAGCTAATGAGAAGGAGGATCTTAAAGATAAAGGGATCACCAAAAGAAAAGACATTGCCCTCAATGCCTCCTGCAGTAAACAAGATGAATTTGAACAAGAAGAGGATGATGAGGAGATTGCATTCATAACAAGGAGGTTCAGCAAATTTCTCCAACGGAAAAGATTGAATGAGAAGATATTCTCAAAGGGAGAAAAACCTCAAAAGGATAAGGAGATTACCTGCTACGAATGTGGGAAGCCTGGACACATCAAGGCCGAGTGTCCACAAACAAAGGAGAATCCCAAGCGATTCAAGAAGAGGGCCATGAAAGCTACATGAGATGATAGTGAGAGTGACACTTCCTCAGAAGATGAGGAGGTAGCCAACATGTGCTTCATGGCACTTGAAAAATGGGGTTAGTGTTTCCTCTAGTGATAGTGAAACTGAGGATGAAGACTTGATTGATGTTTTTAATGATCTTGTAAAGCAATTTGGAATGCTAAAAACTAAATACAATTTGCTGAAAAAGGACAATACAGTTTTAGTAGAAAAGCATGCAAAAGAAGTTGACTCACATGAAAAGGAGATAGCTAGTCTTAAAAGTAAAAATGAGGATTTGAATTATATCGTGCTTAAGTTCACAAATGGTACCAAGAACTTAAACATGCTGATTGGAAATCAGAGAGCTAATTTTGATAAAGCAGGTTTAGGTTATGATAAGTTTAATAAAAAGAAAGCATTTAAGAACTTCTTTGTTAAACCGGCTACCTGTCATGCTTGTAATGAGATAGGACATAAATCATATGAATGTCCTTTGAAATCAAATAAGAAATCAGGTAATAAATTACAGTGGGTTCCTAAAGGAACCAAAACTAACTCTAGGACCTAAAAGATTTGGGTACCAAAGAAGAACACTTGATTTCTATTTTGCAGTTTGAATGTTCTCCCGAAAAATTCAATGATATCTCGATAGTGGTTGTTCGAGACACTTGACGGGAGATTCAACAATATTTGCAGTTGCCAATAGAAAGAAAGGAAATGTCCTTTTTGGTAAAAACCAAAAGGGTAAAAGCGTTGGCATTAGGCAACAAAGGTAACCCTGCCAACCCTGCTATTGAAATAATTTTTTGCTGGTAGACTGGTTAAAGCATAATCTACTTAGTATAAGTCAATTGTGTGATTAAAGAGATTTCGAATAGCAATAGTTTGTTTAAAGGAGATAGAAAAGAATATGGTTTTACTTTTGATCTGGATGATTTTTGAACATGTTGATAAAGAATTTTTTTTTTCTAAATTCTTCCAATGATAGCTGTCTTGGCTTAGAAGTGTAGGATCGGTATTGTCTAAGAGGGGGGGTGAATTAGACTTTTTAAATTAACTTAATTTATTCCTCTAAATCAATTTATCTCTTGAATAAAGCTTATAGACTAATAGCATACAATCAAATAAAGTAAAGAGAGTGAGAGAAAATTCGACACCACAGTTTTTAACGTGGTTCGGCCAAACTGCCTACGTCTACGCTCCAAGGCTCCCCCTTGAAGATTCCTTACTTCTCCTCAACGAGAAATGCTGATCGAACTTTACGGGCTTCAATCCACAGCCTTACACAATCCTGGATTGAACTTTACGAGCGTCAATCCACTGCCTTACAGGGTTTTCAGATTTGAATCACAGATTACAATAATCTACAAACTCTCAAAACAGAATCTCAAGTTTTGGAAAGGGGAGATGTAGATAGAATTATAGAGTATGAATAATTTCAAGTTAGGGCTCAGCAATGAATTTTCGCAAAAAGTTGTGTCTTCGTGCTCTAACCTCGGCTTAAATACTCTGTCTTATTTTTAGCTCAGAATTGAATGTTTCTTTCTTCAAATGGAAAATGTTACCGTTGGAAAGCATCCGTACTAGATCAGGTAGCCGTTGTCGTCTGTAATTGCAAGTCGTCGTCGCCATTAAAGTTCTGGAGTTAATGCTGAAAACGACGTCACTGTAGCTTCGTGGCTACTTTGAATTATGGCGGAAGATCATCGGTAGAAGCAGCTTTAAAAATAGCTATCGGCATGTGTATCTTCAAAACGCCATCGGTAGATGCAACATGATAAGTCATTGGCAGAAGCAAGCTTTGAATTCAATCGGCAGATGCATGCTTTGAATTCCATCGGCAGATGCAACTTATACTCCATCGGCAGATGCAACTTGTAAGCCATCGGCAGATGCAGCTTGAAAGCCATCGGCAGATGTAGCTTGAAAGCCATCGGCAGGTGCAGCTTGAAAGCCATCAGCAGGTGCAGCTTGAAAGCCATCGGCAGATGCAGCTTCAAACGCCATCGGCAGATGCACGCCTTGACGCTATCGGCAGAATGCAACTTGAACTCTATCGGCACAAGCATTAGCGTTAAACCATTATCGGTATGTGCAACTTCAAAAACGCCATCGGTATGAGTAGCTTGACTATTCCACTGGCAGAAGCAATGTAGCCTTTTGACGTCAAGCAATCGGCATGTGTAGTCTTTGTTTACCAATTTTTCAGCCCTGTATAAACTATTTAGTCCTGTACACTTAACCCGATTGTTAGAATAATAAAATACCCTTTCCAAGGGCATTTCCAACAGATTGAATCAACTGAATAATTCATTATTCTCACTAAACAAACATAATCAAATTACAATATTAACCATACAAACACATCATCAAAAAAAATATTGAGACTTAACCAACATTTAAGTCAACAAGAAGGTCAGGTCACATAGGAATGGACACCTTAGCTAAGATTACAGAGGAGAACTTAGTTAGAAGAATTTCATCATTATCTACAAAAATTCCATACTGCATTCTAGAACTAAGCATATCGAGGTTAGATATCACTTCATAAGAGATCATGTTCAAAGAGGTGATATTTCTTTAGAATTTGTCAATTCTGTAGATCAATTAGCTGATATCTTTACCAAGCCTCTGGATGAAAAGACCTTCAACAATATTAGAATAAGGTTAGGTCTCATTCGGATTGAGAAAAAATGAGGTTTGTTTGGAAATTTTTAAGTAATAGAGCAGAATGATCTATCCTTAGTTGTGAGTGTTTTCCTTCCTGCCTATGACTTTCACTATGTATCGGAAGATATGCATCTTCCGCTGACTATCGGAAGATGTGCATCATCCACTGTGCCCCGGTAGATATGGGCATCTATCTGGTGACACGTGTCATCCATCGGGCGATATTTTTTTTCGTCGGTCGAAAACCCTAAGTCATTCAAACTTGCTTAATACGCTTCATTTTATTTTCGCGCTCTTTCAAAAAACCCTGCACCTTTTGTCGGTTCCTCTCCTCAAAGTTTCTCTTGCTTGGATTCAGTTGCTTCTCTCTTTCACATTTTCGCAACCAGAAAGCCGTTCAATCGATTCAATGGCATCTTCATCCCGCGCTATTCCTAAACCGGCCAAGAAGAAGGCTAAAATCTCAGTTCGTCAGCCACAACAGATTTCTCGTGCAAATCAGTGGCCGTCTTTCTTCTTTTCCAGTCAAGTTTCTAAAACAATGTATCATGACGACTTTAAGCATAAAACTTTGATTCCATGTCGTGGTATTTACTTTGAGGATTTAGCTGGTTTGGACATAGTTGAACCCTTGAAAGATCTTGGGTTATTGGGATTGTTCGATGTTGAATCCTTTTATTACCCTGAAGCTATTCAGATGTTTTATGCCAATCTGAGTTTTTATTCGGACCTCTTTACGATAATGAGCTATGTGTATGGAAAGCACATAGTTATTACACCTCAATCAATCAATGCTGTTCTGGAGAGTTCCCATTTAGATAGTCGTCCCCAATTCTATGAGTCAAGCCATGAGCCTCCATTCCTTGATTCTCTTGAGGGTCGCCAGTTCTTAAAAACTATTGCTCTAGACCCGAACCACATCTCTGATCATTTAAAGGGCAAGCACCTAACCATCAGAGCTCGCCTCTTTCATCAGATGATCGGGTTCAACATTATTCCCTAGGGTGGTCACCATGATGAGGTGAGTGGAATAGAACTGTTTGTTCTGTTTGCACTTTACCAAAAGACCCCATTCAACATGGGATTTATTGTTGTGAGACGGATGATTCAGGTTGTCACATCCATGGCTACATCTCTTCCCTACAACTTGTTTCTCATGAAAATCTTTGCGCAGCTTGAAGTTGAATTTCCAGAGGAAGATGATCCCTTCTGTCTTAAACCTTCCAGTTATTATTCTATCTCCACTCTGAAGAGAATGGGGATAAAAAAGACAAAGAAGGGAGATTTTGTCTTGGATGAGACCTGCAAAAAGGTGTCTAAGGTAGCTTCTGTCAGGCTTGGGAAAAGGAAACTTCTCATGCCAGAAGAGTCAGTTCAAGAAGGAGGGGATGAATCTGAGATTCCTGCCTTCGATAATTCACCATCCACTTCCCATGTGTCTCGCTCCCAACCTCCTCCTCCAGTACCAAGACTCCCTGCCCCATCCTCTCAAGCTCCTACTTTTGAGGCACTCTCAGCTCCCTCCTCTGTGCCTCTTCCATCTTCAGAGTATCCTCCTTCTCCTCCACCTTCTCTTTTGTTGCCTTCTCTGCCTGATCCAGCTCCTGTCTCTCCAGAAGTCCACATTGCTCCTTCAGTCCACATTGCTCCTCACGTCCAAACTTCCTCCCCAATCCCGTCACCTGCTCCTGCAACTCCTCAAACTTATCAAAGGAGATTTTCCATAAGTGCGGATCAGTTCAATTGTAACGACCCTTTATCCCAGCAAGATATTGTCCGCTCTGGGGATTGGGCCGTAGCCCAATATCCTCCCCTCACGGCTTTGTTTGGCGAGAACTTCCCGGAAGGTCACCCAACCTGGAATTGCTCTCGCCGAAGCACTTTTAACTTCGGAGTTCTTATGGGATCCGTTGCCAATTGTGCTCCAAAACCCGTCTTGCTATGTTGGGAAGGTCTCTTTACATATGTTTCATTTCCACATACTTCCCCAAGCGATGTGGGATTGTGACAACCCCCCTTTTTACGACCTGTCACCTTCCGGTTCGCCCGCGTGGACGTACCGCCATCTAGGTTCCGGTTCGTGCAGCCATCGTACACATACTTGCACATTCGGGTCATCACAATCCCCCCTTGGGGGCCCAACGTCCTGGTTGGCTACATTTCTTGTTGGGTACTGGCTTTGATACCATTTGTAACGACCCTTTATCCCAGCAAGATATTATCCGCTCTGGGGATTGGGCCGTAGCCCAATATCCTCTCCTCACGGCTTTGTTTGGCGAGAACTTCCTGGAAGGTCACCCAACCTAGAATTGCTCTCGCCGAAGCACTTTTAACTTCGAAGTTCTTATGGGATCCGTTGCCAATTGTGCTCCAAAACGCGTCTTGCTATGTTGGGAAGGTCTCTTTACATATGTTTCATTTCCACATACTTCCCCAAGCGATGTGGGATTGTGACGACCCCTCTTTTTACGACCTGTCACCTTCCGGTTCGCCTGCGTGGACGTACCGCCATCCGGGTTCTGATTCATGCAGCCATCGTACACATACTTGCACATTCGGGTCATCACATCAATAATCTGCAGTCCTGCATAGAGAGCCTAGCAACAGCCCTCAGTTCTCTTAAGAACCAGATTGATGTGTCTGTAGATGAAAAGCTCAAACAGACTAAATTGGACTTGAGTAAGGATCTTGATATAGTTCAAGATCAGCTCGCTAAGAAAATGGATAGACATAGAGAGATTTTGTCAATGAATTTTCAATCTCTCACGTCTCAATTCAATGCTCTTCGACCTGAACCGCCTAGCTTTCCTTCTTCCCCAGAGGCTTGTTCTGAAGACCTCTTCCCTCCAATCATAAGACCTGAGGTTGTTGAAGTTACTAGCCTAATGCCTTTGGATCTTCAGGAGGCAGAACTGAAATTCCCTAATCCTGTTGCTCCTCCTATTCCCGAGCCTTCATCGGAGCCAGCCAATCCCATGGATGCCTCTCCTGCTGGTCCACCTGTAGAGCAACCATCATGTCTGGACTTGGTGGTATCTCGAGGACCCTCTCCATCTGCTGCTCCTCTGCTAGAGCCTGCTCCATATATGGACTTGGTGGTATATCAAGAACCACTCCCTCTCGATCTTGCATCACTTCAAGCACTCGTAGATTCTTACTTCTCTCTGAACCTTGAAGTGCCTTCTTGGATTATCCAAGCGTTTTGGAGGCATTTTTTAGATTTAGTTTAAATAAGCGATATATATATTTTTTTGTACACAATTTTACTGATATCCATATGTTTGGTACTCTGATCTTCCCATTCTTCAATATCCTAATGTTGTGTAGTTGACAATCTTTCTCTGAATCGTGTTAAATGCACTGCTTCTTATGTCTCTCTGCTCATTTTTGATAATGTCAATGGGGGATAAAGTATTTGATTTATGCTGATATGCGGAATTAAATTTGATATGACAGTACTTGTATGCATGGTTGAAATCTGTTTATGAACAGTGTTTGAAATTGGTTTGAATGCATATGCTGTGGGGGAGCTAGAATTATGGGGGAGAGTTAACTAATCAAATTTATAGATTGTCATCATCAAAAAGGGAGAGATTGTTGACTTAAGTAGTGTTTAAGTCTAACGATGTTTTTTGATGATGTATTTATAAGTTAAGAAATGTAATTTGATTATGTTTAATATATGAGAATAATGAATTATGCATATGAGCTTAATCGGTTGGAAATACCCTTGAAAAGGGTATTTTAGTAGTCTAACGAATGTGGTTAAGTGTTCAGGGTTTAATAGCAAAACAAGGCTGAAAATGTTGTACATCCAAAGCTGGCATTCAAAGACCACATCTACCGATAGCTAAACGACAAAGGCGGAGTCTTTCAAAGATCAACTTCTACCGCCAGCTAAACGACAAAGAATTACATCCAACGCTGGCAGACTCTCAAAGAAGACTTGTAACACCCGGCATTTAATTACCATGTAATCATTTTCCCGAATCGTATGAGCGGGATCAAAATTATTTTAATACAATGAATGTTTTGGTTAAATTGTTGGAATAATTAGTGGAGAACTAAACTAATGTGAAACCAAAACAAATCAGTTAACAAGTTGGTTAGAATCAAATGGAAGGGCCGTTTAGGTAATAATTGTGGTTGGTGGGAAGGAACCAATATGCCATCGACACTTAGCAACTTGCTGAACAAGACATACTCCACTTCCTGCATGAAACCCACTTCACTCTTTCCTCTGCTCTTTCCATTCTCTTATCGGCATTCTCTCTTCCTATCGACAAACAACCATCGAAGTTACTTCGATCTCCTCAGATTTCTTTCTGCTCCCCCGCTAAGGTAAACATCTACTAATGCTAACGAGTTGTGACAAGTTTAAGGTGAGTTTTTACTGAGGTTTAGGGTTATGATATTAGAGAGAAAACTCACTGTTTTTGGATAAAAACACATTGGTGTGTTTTCTAAAGGGTTGAAATGAGTTTGCTGCACATCCTGCCAAGTTATTAGTTAGCATTTACAGCTTGTTTATTTTCCTTACGTGCATGCTCAGGTTCGTGCATTTTCGAGACGATCAAGAACATCAACTCGACGGCAACCAAGTAAGTTCATAACCGTAGGTTGGCCCTTAAGGCCCTACATCACGAAGGTACTAGGTGTTTCATTTCTGTCGGGTCGTTTTGGGTAGAAACGTTATAGTTTATGTTCTGAGTTGTCTGTGTTCTGCTTCACAGTATGTTCTGTTATTTCTGTCGTCTGCTATTGTAAGTTCAGGCACTGAAAATGTTCATGCATACACGTTTTCACCGAAAGTTCATGCAAAACTGATTTCTGTACACTGTTTGAAACCAAACAAGATAAAATCTGACTGAAATATATCGGTTAAGCGTGGGACGGGGACTGGCCCCCAGATCTGTTTCTGTACTGTCCCGTATAACTGTTTGTGCCTGATAGTGCACCCACTGTTTGCCAGTTCCCCTATAAACCTCACTTATACCCCACTACTACTGAAACGTAATATTCTGTACTGTCACTGTATTTCTGAAAGTTCATGCATAGTATATGCATCACTGCATGGTTTTATATGTTCTTATTGAGTTTTAGACTCATAGGTGAACTCCCTGATGTAGGTAATGAACCCGAAAATGAGGACTTTGTGCCTCAGTCTGATGAATAGTGGCTGGTGGTTCGAGCTCTCGGGTTGGTTGTGGCTGTCAGACAAATTCCCGACTGAGAGAGTGAAATTCTAAACTATGTTCTGTTTATGTATTTAAAACTTCTGTTTTGGAAATTCTGCAAATATATGTTAGGTTCTGTACTGATCCTCAGATTTTAAAACAATGCACAGATTTTGATGTCTAAGTTTTAAAAACTACTGTATTTGACAGTTGAATTCATGTTCTGAATGTTCTGGAATTGTTTGGGAATATTTTCTGTTAGTTTGTTCATGGATGACTTCTGGTTTTAGGACTATCCATGCAGTCTGTTTCTTTGAATCTGTCAATTGTAAAGTATGTTCTACAACCTTGTTTAGAATCGGGTATTGAAGGTCCACAACTTTCATGCCTTCTGTTTGTGCTGTATTTGACAGTTGGATTAAGTTCTAAAGTATTCTGAAATGGTTTGGAATATTTTCTGTTAGTTGTTCATGGATGACTTCTGGTTTTAGGACTATCCATGCAGTCTGTTTCTTTGAATCTGTCAATTGTAAAGTATGTTCTACAACCTTGTTTAGAATCGGGTATTGAAGGTCCACAACTTTCATGCCTTCTGTTTGTGCTGTATTTGACAGTTGGATTAAGTTCTAAAGTATTCTGAAATGGTTTGGAATATTTTCTGTTAGTTTGTTCATGGATGACTTCTGGTTTTAGGACTATCCATGCAGTCTGTTTCTTTGAATCTGTCAATTGTAAAGTATGTTCTACAACCTTGTTTAGAATCGGGTATTGAAGGTCCACAACTTTCATGCCTTCTGTTTGTGCTGTATTTGACAGTTGGATTAAGTTCTAAAGTATTCTGAATCCCTTCTGCCATGCATTCCTGCAATCCGATTTCAATAGGTTTCTGCCTTCTGTTTGTGCTGTATTTGACAGTTGGATTAAGTTCTAAAGTATTCTGAATCCCTTCTGCCATGCATTCCTGCAATCCGATTTCAATAGGTTTCTGCCTTCTGTTTGTGCTGTATTTGACAGTTGGATTAAGTTCTAAAGTATTCTGAAATGGTTTGGAATATTTTCTGTTAGTTTGTTCATGGATGACTTCTGGTTTTAGGACTATCCATGCAGTCTGTTTCTTTGAATCTGTCAATTGTAAAGTATGTTCTACAACCTTGTTTAGAATCGGGTATTGAAGGTCCACAACTTTCATGCCTTCTGTTTGTGCTGTATTTGACAGTTGGATTAAGTTCTAAAGTATTCTGAATCCCTTCTGCCATGCATTCCTGCAATCCGATTTCAATAGGTTTCTGCCTTCTGTTTGTGCTGTATTTGACAGTTGGATTAAGTTCTAAAGTATTCTGAAATGGTTTGGAATATTTTCTGTTAGTTTGTTCATGGATGACTTCTGGTTTTAGGACTATCCATGCAGTCTGTTTCTTTGAATCTGTCAATTGTAAAGTATGTTCTACAACCTTGTTTAGAATCGGGTATTGAAGGTCCACAACTTTCATGCCTTCTGTTTGTGCTGTATTTGACAGTTGGATTAAGTTCTAAAGTATTCTGAATCCCTTCTGCCATGCATTCCTGCAATCCGATTTCATCTGCTGCCTGCATCTTCCGTCTGACGTCATCTCCTCTTCCGATGACGTCACCCACTGTTTACATCCTCCGATTCCATTTGCTGCCTGCATCTTCCGTCTGACGTCATCTCCTCTTCCGATGATATCACCCACTGTTTACATCCTCCGATTCCATTTGCTGCCTGCATCTTCCGTCTGACGTCATCTCCTCTTCCGATGACGTCACCCACTGTTTACATCCTCCGATTCCATTTGCTGCCTGCATCTTCCGTCTGACGTCATCTCCTCTTCCGATGACGTCACCCACTGTTTACATCCTCCGATTCCATTTGCTGCCTGCATCTTCCGTCTGACGTCATCTCCTCTTCCGATGACGTCACCCACTGTTTACATCCTCCGATTCCATTTGCTGCCTGCATCTTCCGTCTGACGTCATCTCCTCTTCCGATGACGTCACCCACTGTTTACATCCTCCGATTCCATTTGCTGCCTGCATCTTCCGTCTGACGTCATCTCCTCTTCCGATGACGTCACCCACTGTTTACATCCTCCGATTCCATTTGCTGCCTGCATCTTCCGTCTGACGTCATCTCCTCTTCCGATGACGTCACCCACTGTTTACATCCTCCGATTCCATTTGCTGCCTGCATCTTCCGTCTGACGTCATCTCCTCTTCCGATGACGTCACCCACTGTTTACATCCTCCGATTCCATTTGCTGCCTGCATCTTCCGTCTGACGTCATCTCCTCTTCCGATGACGTCACCCACTGTTTACATCCTCCGATTCCATTTGCTGCCTGCATCTTCCGTCTGACGTCATCTCCTCTTCCGATGACGTCACCCACTGTTTACATCCTCCGATTCCATTTGCTGCCTGCATCTTCCGTCTGACGTCATCTCCTCTTCCGATGACGTCACCCACTGTTTACATCCTCCGATTCCATTTGCTGCCTGCATCTTCCGTCTGACGTCATCTCCTCTTCCGATGACGTCACCCACTGTTTACATCCTCCGATTCCATTTGCTGCCTGCATCTTCCGTCTGACGTCATCTCCTCTTCCGATGACGTCACCCACTGTTTACATCCTCCGATTCCATTTGCTGCCTGCATCTTCCGTCTGACGTCATCTCCTCTTCCGATGACGTCACCCACTGTTTACATCCTCCGATTCCATTTGCTGCCTGCATCTTCCGTCTGACGTCATCTCCTCTTCCGATGACGTCACCCACTGTTTACATCCTCCGATTCCATTTGCTGCCTGCATCTTCCGTCTGACGTCATCTCCTCTTCCGATGACGTCACCCACTGTTTACATCCTCCGATTCCATTTGCTGCCTGCATCTTCCGTCTGACGTCATCTCCTCTTCCGATGACGTCACCCACTGTTTACATCCTCCGATTCCATTTGCTGCCTGCATCTTCCGTCTGACGTCATCTCCTCTTCCGATGACGTCACCCACTGTTTACATCCTCCGATTCCATTTGCTGCCTGCATCTTCCGTCTGACGTCATCTCCTCTTCCGATGACGTCACCCACTGTTTACATCCTCCGATTCCATTTGCTGCCTGCATCTTCCGTCTGACGTCATCTCCTCTTCCGATGACGTCACCCACTGTTTACATCCTCCGATTCCATTTGCTGCCTGCATCTTCCGTCTGACGTCATCTCCTCTTCCGATGACGTCACCCACTGTTTACATCCTCCGATTCCATTTGCTGCCTGCATCTTCCGTCTGACGTCATCTCCTCTTCCGATGACGTCACCCACTGTTTACATCCTCCGATTCCATTTGCTGCCTGCATCTTCCGTCTGACGTCATCTCCTCTTCCGATGACGTCACCCACTGTTTACATCCTCCGATTCCATTTGCTGCCTGCATCTTCCGTCTGACGTCATCTCCTCTTCCGATGACGTCACCCACTGTTTACATCCTCCGATTCCATTTGCTGCCTGCATCTTCCGTCTGACGTCATCTCCTCTTCCGATGACGTCACCCACTGTTTACATCCTCCGATTCCATTTGCTGCCTGCATCTTCCGTCTGACGTCATCTCCTCTTCCGATGACGTCACCCACTGTTTACATCCTCCGATTCCATTTGCTGCCTGCATCTTCCGTCTGACGTCATCTCCTCTTCCGATGACGTCACCCACTGTTTACATCCTCCGATTCCATTTGCTGCCTGCATCTTCCGTCTGACGTCATCTCCTCTTCCGATGACGTCACCCACTGTTTACATCCTCCGATTCCATTTGCTGCCTGCATCTTCCGTCTGACGTCATCTCCTCTTCCGATGACGTCACCCACTGTTTACATCCTCCGATTCCATTTGCTGCCTGCATCTTCCGTCTGACGTCATCTCCTCTTCCGATGACGTCACCCACTGTTTACATCCTCCGATTCCATTTGCTGCCTGCATCTTCCGTCTGACGTCATCTCCTCTTCCGATGACGTCACCCACTGTTTACATCCTCCGATTCCATTTGCTGCCTGCATCTTCCGTCTGACGTCATCTCCTCTTCCGATGACGTCACCCACTGTTTACATCCTCCGATTCCATTTGCTGCCTGCATCTTCCGTCTGACGTCATCTCCTCTTCCGATGATATTACAAAGAAGACTTCTACCGATGATATTACAAAGAAGACTTCTACCGATGATATTACAAAGAAGACTTCTACCGATGATATTACAAAGAAGACTTCTACCGATGATATTACAAAGAAGACTTCTACCGATGATATTACAAAGAAGACTTCTACCGATGATATTACAAAGAAGACTTCTACCGATGATATTACAAAGAAGACTTCTACCGATGATATTACAAAGAAGACTTCTACCGATGATATTACAAAGAAGACTTCTACCGATGATATTACAAAGAAGACTTCTACCGATGATATTACAAAGAAGACTTCTACCGATGATATTACAAAGAAGACTTCTACCGATGATATTACAAAGAAGACTTCTACCGATGATATTACAAAGAAGACTTCTACCGATGATATTACAAAGAAGACTTCTACCGATGATATTACAAAGAAGACTTCTACCGATGATATTACAAAGAAGACTTCTACCGATGATATTACAAAGAAGACTTCTACCGATGATATTACAAAGAAGACTTCTACCGATGATATTACAAAGAAGACTTCTACCGATGATATTACAAAGAAGACTTCTACCGATGATATTACAAAGAAGACTTCTACCGATGATATTACAAAGAAGACTTCTACCGATGATATTACAAAGAAGACTTCTACCGATGATATTACAAAGAAGACTTCTACCGATGATATTACAAAGAAGACTTCTACCGATGATATTACAAAGAAGACTTCTACCGATGATATTACAAAGAAGACTTCTACCGATGATATTACAAAGAAGACTTCTACCGATGATATTACAAAGAAGACTTCTACCGATGATATTACAAAGAAGACTTCTACCGATGATATTACAAAGAAGACTTCTACCGATGATATTACAAAGAAGACTTCTACCGATGATATTACAAAGAAGACTTCTACCGATGATATTACAAAGAAGACTTCTACCGATGATATTACAAAGAAGACTTCTACCGATGATATTACAAAGAAGACTTCTACCGATGATATTACAAAGAAGACTTCTACCGATGATATTACAAAGAAGACTTCTACCGATGATATTACAAAGAAGACTTCTACCGATGATATTACAAAGAAGACTTCTACCGATGATATTACAAAGAAGACTTCTACCGATGATATTACAAAGAAGACTTCTACCGATGATATTACAAAGAAGACTTCTACCGATGATATTACAAAGAAGACTTCTACCGATGATATTACAAAGAAGACTTCTACCGATGATATTACAAAGAAGACTTCTACCGATGATATTACAAAGAAGACTTCTACCGATGATATTACAAAGAAGACTTCTACCGATGATATTACAAAGAAGACTTCTACCGATGATATTACAAAGAAGACTTCTACCGATGATATTACAAAGAAGACTTCTACCGATGATATTACAAAGAAGACTTCTACCGATGATATTACAAAGAAGACTTCTACCGATGATATTACAAAGAAGACTTCTACCGATGATATTACAAAGAAGACTTCTACCGATGATATTACAAAGAAGACTTCTACCGATGATATTACAAAGAAGACTTCTACCGATGATATTACAAAGAAGACTTCTACCGATGATATTACAAAGAAGACTTCTACCGATGATATTACAAAGAAGACTTCTACCGATGATATTACAAAGAAGACTTCTACCGATGATATTACAAAGAAGACTTCTACCGATGATATTACAAAGAAGACTTCTACCGATGATATTACAAAGAAGACTTCTACCGATGATATTACAAAGAAGACTTCTACCGATGATATTACAAAGAAGACTTCTACCGATGATATTACAAAGAAGACTTCTACCGATGATATTACAAAGAAGACTTCTACCGATGATATTACAAAGAAGACTTCTACCGATGATATTACAAAGAAGACTTCTACCGATGATATTACAAAGAAGACTTCTACCGATGATATTACAAAGAAGACTTCTACCGATGATATTACAAAGAAGACTTCTACCGATGATATTACAAAGAAGACTTCTACCGATGATATTACAAAGAAGACTTCTACCGATGATATTACAAAGAAGACTTCTACCGATGATATTACAAAGAAGACTTCTACCGAGTTTTAAAACAAACACACCAGAATTTCAGAAGAGTTTACATATATGAACATTACTTAAAAGACTAAGACTTAAACCTCGGGACAGAAAATTGTGTCTGACTGCAGCAACCACCCCCCCGAGAGCTCGAGCCACCAGCCACCTATTCATCAGATTGAGGCACAAAGTCCTCACGTTCGGGTTCAGTACCTACATTAGGGAGTTCACCTATGAGTCTAAAACTCAGTAAGAACATATAGATATGCAGTGATGCAAAATGCTATGCATGCGGTTTTCAGAAATACAGTGACAGTACAGAACATTACGTTTCAGTGACAGAGGGGTATAAGTGGGGCTTATAGGGGAGTAGGCGACAGTAAGGTGCACTATCAGGCACATTCAGTAGTTTTCAGATTCCCAGGGAGGGATAAAACCAGAGGGTCCTTGACAAGGAAAATTTTTCAGAATCCCAGGGAGGGATAAAACCAGAGGGACAGTCCCCGTCCCACACTTAACCGGTACATTTCAGTCAGATTTTATCTTATTTAGTTTCAAACAGTGTACAGAAAATATTTGCATGTTTTTCAGAGAAAACGTGTATGCATGAACAGTGCTTGAACTTAAACAGGCAGAGAGCAGATGACAGAAATAACAGAACATACGGTGAAACAGAACATAGACAACTCAGAACATAACTATAACCTTTCTACCCGAAACAACCCGACAGAACAGAAAACCTAGTACCTCTGAGATGTAGGGCCTTAAGGGCCAACCTACGGATATGAACTTACCTGTGGTTGTAGAGTTGATAGTCCTGAACGTCTCGGAAATGCTCGAACCTGTACATGCACGTTCAGAAAATAAACAAGCTGCAAATGCTAACAAATAAGTTAGGAGAATTTGTTCCAAACTCATTCAAACCCTTAGAAAACAAATCGGTGTGTTTTCATCCAAAAACAGTGAGTTTTCTCCAAATACCTTAACCCTAAACTTCAGTAAAAACTCACATTAAACTTGTCTAAACTTGTTAGCAATGAAAGATGCTTACCTTAGCGGAGAAACAGAAAGGAATCTGAGAAGATCGAAGTAACTTCGATGGTTGTTTGTCGACAGGAAGAGAAAATGCAGAAAGGAGAAAGAAGAGAGAGCAGAGAAGAGAAGTGAAGAGGGTTTCACGTAGGGGGAAGAACTTAACTTCTTCAACAAGCTGCCACATGTCACTCAACCATTGATTTTCTCCCACCAACCTTAATTTCTCTCCAATTTACCCTTCCATGCATTTTAACTTAGTGTAATACGTAGTTAAACATTAGTTTTGTTTTCCAACAAAACACATATTGCATTTATATTAAATTAATCCCGAGAAATGGTCCGGGAAATAATTACATACAAAAAGGCCGGGTGTTACAGCAAAGAAGACTTCTACCGATGACATTACAAAGAAGACTTCTACCGATGATATTGCAAAGAAGACTTCTGCCGATGGTAGTGCAAAGAAGACTTCTATCGATGGTGGTTCAAGATTTTAAGTTTACTTCTACCAATGGCGGTTCGAGTTTCTAAGTTGCATCTACTGATGGCGGTTCAAGATTATGAAGCAACTTCTAACTTCTACCGATGATATTGCAAAGAAGACTTCTACCGATGATATTGCAAAGAAGACTTCTACCGATGATATTGCAAAGAAGACTTCTACCGATGATATTGCAAAGAAGACTTCTACCGATGATATTGCAAAGAAGACTTCTACCGATGATATTGCAAAGAAGACTTCTACCGATGATATTGCAAAGAAGACTTCTACCGATGATATTGCAAAGAAGACTTCTACCGATGATATTGCAAAGAAGACTTCTACCGATGATATTGCAAAGAAGACTTCTACCGATGATATTGCAAAGAAGACTTCTACCGATGATATTGCAAAGAAGACTTCTACCGATGATATTGCAAAGAAGACTTCTACCGATGATATTGCAAAGAAGACTTCTACCGATGATATTGCAAAGAAGACTTCTACCGATGATATTGCAAAGAAGACTTCTACCGATGATATTGCAAAGAAGACTTCTACCGATGATATTGCAAAGAAGACTTCTACCGATGATATTGCAAAGAAGACTTCTACCGATGATATTGCAAAGAAGACTTCTACCGATGATATTGCAAAGAAGACTTCTACCGATGATATTGCAAAGAAGACTTCTACCGATGATATTGCAAAGAAGACTTCTACCGATGATATTGCAAAGAAGACTTCTACCGATGATATTGCAAAGAAGACTTCTACCGATGATATTGCAAAGAAGACTTCTACCGATGATATTGCAAAGAAGACTTCTACCGATGATATTGCAAAGAAGACTTCTACCGATGATATTGCAAAGAAGACTTCTACCGATGATATTGCAAAGAAGACTTCTACCGATGATATTGCAAAGAAGACTTCTACCGATGATATTGCAAAGAAGACTTCTACCGATGATATTGCAAAGAAGACTTCTACCGATGATATTGCAAAGAAGACTTCTACCGATGATATTGCAAAGAAGACTTCTACCGATGATATTGCAAAGAAGACTTCTACCGATGATATTGCAAAGAAGACTTCTACCGATGATATTGCAAAGAAGACTTCTACCGATGATATTGCAAAGAAGACTTCTACCGATGATATTGCAAAGAAGACTTCTACCGATGATATTGCAAAGAAGACTTCTACCGATGATATTGCAAAGAAGACTTCTACCGATGATATTGCAAAGAAGACTTCTACCGATGATATTGCAAAGAAGACTTCTACCGATGATATTGCAAAGAAGACTTCTACCGATGATATTGCAAAGAAGACTTCTACCGATGATATTGCAAAGAAGACTTCTACCGATGATATTGCAAAGAAGACTTCTACCGATGATATTGCAAAGAAGACTTCTACCGATGATATTGCAAAGAAGACTTCTACCGATGATATTGCAAAGAAGACTTCTACCGATGATATTGCAAAGAAGACTTCTACCGATGATATTGCAAAGAAGACTTCTACCGATGATATTGCAAAGAAGACTTCTACCGATGATATTGCAAAGAAGACTTCTACCGATGATCTGGATTAAAAATGCCGCGAAGTAACAGTGACCTCGTCCAGATCTTTAACTTCTGTCCACTAATGGCGAAGCATGAAAACAACTTCAGAATGCAACGGCTAGCTGTCTAAGTACGGATGCTTCTCCAACGGTAAAATATTTCCATATCCAGAAAGAAGCATTCAATGAAGAGAGCTGATTACAGACAGAGTATTTAAGGGAAAAAGCAGCTCGGGAAAAATAACTTTTTGCGAAAATCATTGTTGAGCCCTAACGAGCAGAATTTTGAAAATCACTCTGTATTCTCTTCTACATCTCTCTGTTTCTAAATTTGAGATTCAATCTTTGAGAGACTGTAGCATTTGTGCTCAATATTCTTATTTGTAAAACTGTCAAAGGCTGTGATTGACGCCCGTGAAGATCAATCAAAGTGTAAAGGCAGTGGATTGACGCCCGTGAAGTTCAATCCAGAGTTGTAAGGCTGTAGATCAACGCCCGTGAAGTTTGATATGGAATTCTCGTTGAGGAGAAGATAAGGATCTTCAAGGGGGAAACCTTGAAGCGTGGACGTAGGCAGGTTTTGGCCGAACCACGTAAAACCTCTGGTGTCATTTTTCTCTCTATCTATTACTTTGTTTTTGATTGTGTGTTTGCTGTAAATTTAATAATTGCATAGAAGAGAGAAGTAAACAATACTTTAAGTAATTTGTATTGTTTAAGTAAAATTTAATTAAGGTAAGAAATTTCTAATTCAACCCCCCCCCCTAGACAATCACGTTCCTACAGTATATTCGTTTTAATGTACTTCTTATGTTTGTCTTTTTTGTATAGTTTATTTTTATTCTGTAGCTTATTTTAACTTATTTGTGTACTGGATCTGTCTGTTAGAAATATTTTTGTGATTTGCATATGCAGGAATTGTTTGAAGATAGCTATGAGGGAGTCATAAAACAAATAAAATTCTGCTTATTTTTTCCATTTTAATTTTATATTTTATATTTTATTATAAATTAATAAATTAATTTTATAATTTGTAACGTCCCTCATACTATTCCTAATTTTCCCGTACGAAATTCTTCTTTTTCTTTTATACTTAGCGTTTAAGTGGAAAACAATTTAATAAAACGTTTAAAATAATTACAAAATAATTAATCCTAAACCAACATGTACATGACCACCTACAAAATACAACCTCACCATTTCACTAACACAATTCTATCTATACCACAAATTCTAACCACATCACAAACATACACTTCACAATACAACTTAACTTTAAACCGCAGATACTCCTACATCTCCATAATCTCACTCAAAACGACTTGAGATATAAACATATATTAAACGTGTTTAAAACATACTTTCGTGAAAACAAACTGCGTGGTTATGTTTAAAAACCAAACATATCCCTCCTGTTTCAAAAGAAAATACCAAATAGTTCCATTAAACTTTAGATAAAAACCTTAACAAAACGTTTTATAAAACAAGTCTATCAAAACATAAAAACCTATTTTATCCACTAACCCGAACCAAACCATCTAAACATCAATCAATCAATTAAACAGAGTCCAAACAGCCTAATATGTTTATCTATACATTCGTATTATCCATTAAATCCCCCAAAAGACTTACACATATCCCCACGGGTCAAAACACGCCTCGACTGCGCCAACACACTCCTGAGAGTATTGTCCATCAACCGCATCAGACATCAGGAGGAGGAACGTCGTCCTCACCTGTCTCGAAGTCTAGGCTACCTACACCATACAGACAAACTATGAGATAAAAAATCTCAGCAAGCTCTCGTAAATGCAGATGCATGCGTGCGTATGCCATTCAGAAAACATGCAGATTACAGATTCAGATTCATTTCGTCGCAGACAGATTGTCACCGAGGTCTAAACCACCTCGCCGTGACCAGATTACGTAGATTCGTTGATTCATTTTACTTTTTAATTAGGTCGCAGACAGAATGTCACCGAGGCTAAACCACCTCGCCGTGACCAGATAACAGATTACGTAGATTTATTTCGTTCGTTCTCTTAAACAGATGCTTTAACAGATGCTTTAACAGACGTGATGCATGAGCAGTAAAATGCATAAAGTAAACAACCAGCATGTGTACCATCAATACGATAAACAAACATAACCTATAAACAACTAACCTAACTACCCAACCAAAAACAATGAAAACATACACATCTCCGAAAATCCTCGAGACGACTTCGACGTACGGTGTAGGCCTATCGGCCAGAGAAGATCACGAGAACTTACCTGTCTTCTGTAGCTCGCTGGGTTTGGCACCACACGTCACCTATGGCTCGACCTATGACAAACATCCAAGCTTCATTAAATTAAGCTTACATTCGCCAATTTACTCTCAAACTACTATTTCAAGCTTAATACAACTAAAACCTAACTAAACGGGCCACTAATTCGAGTTTAGTAAAATCAACCCGAAACTTCAAACGCGCGTAACTTTCGCGTCGGATATCAGAATCGAACGATTCCAGCGGCCACGTACTCCTCTAATAACCTATTTTAACCTGCCAAAAGGAATTTCAAAACAAACGACCGTAGCTAGGTCAAATATTCGAAAACCCGAACTGCCCCTTTAAACCGAAAAATCCTCTTTTTCGATTTTCATCATTTCTCCTCCGATTCTTCACCAATTAGTCCCTCTCATACCTAATTGACATAATCTAATCAAAATCCCGAGCTACATACCATAAAAACCGAAATGCCAAAATAGGGCATTCTAAATTTTTGCTCAAATTGAGCTCCCTGCTGTTCGGCAATCATTGCCAACATGAAGCTCGGCAAGACGATGCCGAGAACAGCCAGAAAGGGCCGGCGATCGGAGCTCAACACAGCTCGCCATTTCCGGCCACAAACCGAACAATAAACAGGGGAGAACTCACCGGTTTTCGATCGAGTTTGGAGCGGAAAGGTTGAACCGAACACTGGCTCCAGCTCGCCGGAGTCTGCTCGTCTGGACGGTGATCGGAATCGCGTGGTCGCCGGAATCGTCGCTCGGCTTCCTCTTTGTCGCTCTCGGGTGCTCGGGTCGCGGTGAAGAAACACAAACAGCATAATGGTTTTTAACCATTCTGTTGTTTTAATTAATAATAATAATAATAATAATAATAATAATAATAATAATAATAATAATAATAATAATAATATAATAATACTAATAATTCCTATTAAAACCGTTTTAATAAATCGTCATTTACCATTTTGAAACTCCGTTAAATCCCGTATTTCTCCAAAAATCCATATAAATCATTAGGATTCTAATAACACTTTCTGCTTGCAAAACGGGCTTAATTTGACATATGTATAAAAATACCCTTATATTATGGAATTATAAAAATCCCGTAAAACCGGGTGTCACATAATTAATCTTTTCAATTTGAATAATAAATTAAGTTATGTGTTTAATAATTAAACATTATTTATTAATTAATGTATATATTTAATTAAACACGTTAAAGTAATTAACGAGATCAAAAAATGCGAAACGTACGAATAAGTTATGTGTTTTGTAATTTAATTTTAATTAAATAACGAGATTAATTACTTTAAAATAGTTAATGAGATTAATTACTTTAAAAAAGTTAACTTAATTAATTAATTAATGTATTAAATACTTTCATTAATTAATGAATTAACGTGTTAACTTTAATTAATTAATTAATTAATGTATTAAATACTTTAAAAAAGTTTAATTAATTAATACATTAAACACTTTAATTAATTACTTTTAAAAAGTTAAATTAATTAATTAATTAATATATTAAACACTTTAATTAATTGATGTATTAACGTGTTAATTTTAATTAATTAATGTATTAAACACTTTAATTAACGTGTTTATGTTTAACACGTTAATTATGATTGTTTTCTCTCACTTTTTAACTACTATTATATTTATTTCAATTGCATAATCAAAGAATATAGAGACTTCAAAGGTAAGGAAAACCGTTGTTTTTTCTTTACAAGGACTGTGCGTTATGCATAAGCAACATAGTGGAACGAATGCTTATTCTAAAATGATGGTTTACCTTCTTTCTTTGCTAACGATTGTCTGCTTCATTGGAATCCTCACCACCATTGCCTGGGTCGCCTTTGGCTGCAATGAAGCAATAGTTCCTTTTTTTTACCTCTAATATGACAGCTTGTGTGTAATGTTGCTATAGTTATTTTGTAAGATATTAGTTTGTGTCTAGAATAATAAGATGAAAATTCTTTGCCCAACTGTTTGCTGTCATGGTTTAGTATATTGTTTATGTTTAAAATGTACACAAAAAATCTTAATATTTAGAAACTTGTTAAACACTTTAATTAATGAATTAATATTAAATTGATTCATTATTTAATTATAAAATTAAATCACGTGTTAAATAAAATAATTATTAAACAACGTCATGTATTTATGTAATTAACAAATTTCAAACATTACATTCACCAATTTCTACCTCGGCCTCGCGTCGCAGATTCTTGCGTCCCCTCAAATTCATTAAAACCCATAAACGTGTCTGCTGCAGCAGCGTCAGAAGTGGATCCCTGGTGAGAACAAGTACGAATGTTATGCCCTTATTGCCGACATATGCCACACGTCATCTTTGAGTTCTTCTTACTAACTTTCGAACTCGATGGTTCGTCGACATCCCGCACTCTTCTCTTTTTCGGCCTACTAGGTTGGCGATGTCTTGTGGGCGGCATGAGTGCCGTCATAGCCGGCCACATTTGTGGGCCGTTCATGGGTTGAATAAAATGTGAATACATCTGCATATAAGTCACCCAGTGATAGTAGGGATGCACGTACCTTTCCAGTTCCACTCTCATTTTATTAATGTAGGGAATGAAGTGGACACAAGAGATTCCGGTCAACTCCCATCTGGTGCACTCGCACACAGCCATATTCATGTCGACCTTGTATTGTTCGTAACCGTTGCTGACCTCAAATCGTGCATCTCCTACTAACTGAGCACTCCAGTTTCGAGCTGAAATTTGTAGATCCTTAAGCTTTTTCTTTATCCAGGGACATAGAATGTTTGTTGATTGGGCTATCTTCTCAAACTTTTTGACAATGCGAGTCATCAAATCCTTTCGTATTTTCTCGAACATGGTGATAATCGGTTTGTCTCTGGCAGGCAATAGAACTGCATTGTATGACTCCGACAAATTATTCAAGCCTATATTGCACTTAGGGATCTAAGATAATGCATAACCAGCCCAATGTCTAGGCTCTTCCCTTCGAAGCCATGTGTGGGCTTCCGAGTTTAACTCAAATATTTTTCTCATTTCTATTTCGAAATGATACTGGGTGGGGGCCCTGGCCACTTTCCACATCGCCTCTCTGTACTTTTTGCCCCGAAAGAAACTTTTGAAATTTAGATACATATGTCGTAGGCAGAAGCGGTGTTCGGCGTAAGGAAATTTGGTCTCAACAACATTCCGCAACCCCTGATATTTGAAATAAAAACCGAGTATAAATTAGCAACAATATAATTATCTAACAATTGAAAATGAATTATACCTTTTGACGATCCGAAATAATTGTCCAGTTCTCGCCCGATCCCATATTCAGGTCTTGCTTCAAAATTTCCAAAAACCACGTCCATGTATCCTCGGTTTCTTTTTCAACGTTGGCAACGGCAACAAGATATATTCCATCGTTACCATCAATACTGACGGCCGTGAGTAATTGGCTAGGACACGAGCCCTTTAGATGACAACCATCCAAACAGATGACAAGGCATCTGTGCTGCAGCAGTCCTGCTTTGGAAGCACACGTGCACATATATACTCTTTGACATATCATTAAAGTACTTCCTGTATCGTAAGTATGTGCTGCTAATGTGCTGCTCAGATTTGATCTATATATTTCTGATGCGTACGACCAGACTAGTTTGTACTCTTCGTCGCCATCGCCTTCGTTTAGTGTTCGGGCTATGCTCCTTGCTCTTTTGGCAATATCATGCGTAATATTGACAGTGAGATCTTTCCTGACTGTCTCGATGATGGAAGGGATAGCCCACATAGGTTGACTTCTAAATCTATCAAGATAATGAGTTGCAAGATTTTTTACTCTAGCATTTCTGTAACACCCGACATTTTTGCCCTTGTAATTATTCCCCCAGATTATTTAGCGGGATGAATTTTTATATAAAATCTGATGTATGTTTCAATGAATTGTCGGAGAGTTTAATGGAAAAAAACCAGGTTGAAGAATTTATTTAACAAATTAGTCAAGAACCAATGGAAGGGTAAATTGGGAAGGAATTAAGGTTGGTGGGAGAAAGCCAATGGATGATTGACACTTGGCAACTTGTTGAAGAAGCCATGTTCTTCCTCCTACGTGAAATCTTCATTTCACTTCTCTGCTTCCTCCCTTCCTTCTCTCTATTCTTCTCTTCCAGGCGACTGAAACAAAGTTCCACACTTTGTTTCTCCTGCATTCTTCTATTTTCTTCAGTGAAGGTAATTTTCGTCGGTAGTTAACAAGTTTAACTACACTATTTACTGATTTTTGAGAGGTTTAGGGTTAATGACCGTATAATCACGTTTTAGGTTCACAAACTACTGAAATCGAGACGATCAAGAACATCAACTCTATAGCAAACAGGTAAGTTCATATCCGTAGGTTGGCCCTTAAGGCCCTACATCACGGAGACTCTAGGTTTTTCTTCTGTCGGGAGGTTTCGGGTAGAGAAAGTTAGAGTTAAGTTCTGAGTTATCTGTTTTCTCTCTAGATTCTGTTGTATTATTCTGTTAACTGCTGTTTCAAGTGAAGCACTGTGAAAGTTCATGCATACACGTTTTCCCAAAAGTTCATGCAAAACAATGTTTTCTGTACACAGTTTTGAAGTTAAGAAAGATAAAACAGAATCTGAATGTAATGTATTGGTTAAGTGTGGGACGGGGACTGGCCCTCTGGTTTTATCCCTCCCTGGGATTCTGAAAAAAATTGTCCTTGCCAAGGACCCTTTGGTTTTATCCCTCCCTGGGATTCTGAAAAACTACTGAATGTCTGAATGTGCCTGAAAGTGCACCTTACTGTTGCCAGTTCCCCTATAAGCCCCACTTATATCCCTCTGCCACTGAAACGTAATGTTCTGTACTGTCACTGTATTTCTGAAAGTTCATGCATAGCATATGCATCACTGCATTGTTTTATATGTTCTTACTGAGTTTTAGACTCATAGGTGAACTCTCTGATGTAGGTACTGAACCTGAAAATGAGGACTTTGTGCCTTAGTCTGATGACCAAGTGGCTGGTGGCTCGAGCTCTCGGGGGTGGCTGCTGCAGTCAGACATATTTCTGTCTCGAGGTTTAAGTTTTTAAAGTGATGTACAAGTCTGTGAAACTTTACTAAGATTCTGCTGTTTTGTTTTTAAACTTCAGCTGTCGTTCTGTGTTTGTTTTAAAAACTTCTGTTTTGGGAAATGCTGTAATTATATGTTAAGTTCTGTACTGTCTAGGAGATTTTGAAACAATGTATAGATTCTGTGTCAATGTTTAAAACCGCTGTATTTGACAGTTAAGTTTATATTCTAAAGTATTCTGGAATTGTTTGGGATATTTTCTATTAATCTGTGCATGGATGATTTCTGGTTTTGGAACTATCCATGCAATTTGTTTCTTTAAATCTGTCAATTGTAAAGTATGTTTTACAATCTTGTTTAGAATCGGGTATTGAAAGTCTACAATTTTCATGCCTTCTGTTGTGCTGTATTTGACAGTTGAATCATGTTCTGAAGTATTCTGAAATAGTTTGGAATATTTTCTGCTAGTCTATGCATGGATGGTCTCTGGTTTTTGAACTATCTATGCAGTGTGATTATTCTTAGGTTTCTGTTATGCCTTCTGTTGTGCTCGAGAACCATGTTTTGAAGTGGTTTGAGAATCTGAGACGTTTATGTCTTCTGTTTTTATGCTCTCTGTCTGTGTATCTTTCTGTCAAAAGTTGTAAATTTTGCCTTATAATTTACATCCACCGGTTACTGTTCATTTTTGCCTACGTCCACCGGTCACTGTTCATTTTGCCTACATCCACCGGTTACTGTTCATTTTTGTATACGTCCACCGGTCACTGTTAATTTTGCCTACATCCACCGGTTACTGTTCATTTTTGCCTACCTCCACCGGTCACTGTTCATTTTGCATACATCCACCGGTTACTGTTTATTTTTGCCTACATCCACCGCTGCCTGTTTCTCTTTAAAACTTCATCCACCGTTGCCCCCTTTTTTTTTAAAAACTAAGTCTTCCGCCAGTCTTCCGCCTAAGTCTTCCGCCAATATTTCCAGTAATTTCCTACCATTCCTGTCTGTCTATTTCTCTATCTGCTTACTTTATCGTTCACCTATGTTTCCTGTTTTTATCATTTTCTTCTCATATGTTTTGCTGCACTCTTCAAGTCCACCTTGCCCAATATCTTAGATGTTCAAAGTCCTAATTTACTTATGTCTCCTTGTTTTCTTCAGTCTATTATTTCTGTGGTTCAAAAATAAACGTGTCTTCTGATTCTGTTTTAAGTATTTTGTAATTCATCCTGCAGTTTGGTTTTAACTATTTTCTTTCCCGTCATGATTTCTACTCCAGAGAACACTCTCTCTCTGTCAATGTTTTAAAAGCATAATGTTCTATTCCCTGTTCAAAAAAAAAAAATAATAATAATAGTCTCGTTTTCTGTAAAATGTCCGGAGTGATGGCTTGACTCTCGGACCCCGATCGGGTTCAGTCTTGGGCTGTCACAATTTCGATTCTCAACTACCCTCGCACAGTTGTGAGAATTGACCAAAGTCTTTATTTGATAGGTCTCCTCGTCTTTAATCTTCGATGCATGCAGTCGCCAAGGACATCCGTCTGCGTATCTAGCTGTCAGTCCCTTAGTGTCACTTTGGACAAATGTGATGTCGAAACCCTCTTTCAAAGAATATAGTTCTATTTCATTTTTAATTTCTTTTATATAACTATATGTTCTTCCCAAACAAAAATCCTTTGTGTTTTCTTCACATACTGGTAAGTTTTCCACCTCATCAACGTCCGATCCAATCGGTGTTTGCAGCTCCTCGTCTAGAGTTACAGATGTTGAATATGCCTCAATTTCTTCATTATTAGTATGCGAATTCCAATCCATATCAACATCAAAATTTCTTTGCTCATTTAAATCAATAAATTTTCTTGGATCCATTGTCTACAAAAAAAAAATAAATAATAATTCTGAAATACTAAATTTGTAGATAATAGCAAAATAATTAAAGGTGAAATACACATATTAATAATTACTATAAAAAAATATGGATTGTCTTATGATTTTGAACTTTGAACTTCTGAAATTTGAATTTCAACATTTCAAATAACAACATTTCAACACCTACCACAAACAACAACATTTCAACAATTCAACAAATATAAATTTCAAATAACAACATTTCAACACCTACCACAAACAAATTATGGATTGTCCTACGATTTTGAACTGACAACTCTAACTTTGTGTTCCGTCTTCTTGGAAAACAAGTTTTTGTTTATGAAATGTACAATATTTGACAATTACATTACTTACCAACTCATACACTTGCCTTCAATCCCTCAAACAGAGCAGATCATTAAATTAAAGCATTAAACAATTCGAAATAGGGATCTCATTTCAATCGTTGCATGAGGACTAAGAGGCAGAGGCGTAGGATTTTCTTTGGTGTCTAGTGTCTACAAATTCTAAGCAGACAATTTAGCTATCAAAAAGATCAACCTCAAATCTCCATCTTCTACAAAAAAAAAAAATTCATATCTCGAAAATGGATATTGCAAGATATTCTAACTAAACCATCACATGCATCGAGCAAGAAAAAAAAAATAAAAAAGAGGCTGAAAACAAAGGAAAGACAGCATGTAATGCAGAGTGAATGCATCAATCGAAAATCATCATGTAATGCAGAGTGAAATCATCATGTAATGCAGAGTGAATGCATCAATCGAAAATCATCATGTAATGCAGAGTGAATGCATCAATCGAAAATCATCATGTAATGCAGAGTGAATGCATCAATCGAAAATCATCATGTAATGCAGAGTGAATGCATCAATCGAAAATCATCATGTAATGCAGAGTGAATGCATCAATCGAAAATCATCATGTAATGCAGAGTGAATGCATCAATCGAAAATCATCATGTAATGCAGAGTGAATGCATCAATCGAAAATCATCATGTAATGCAGAGTGAATGCATCAATCGAAAATCATCATGTAATGCAGAGTGAATGCATCAATCGAAAATCATCATGTAATGCAGAGTGAATGCATCAATCGAAAATCATCATGTAATGCAGAGTGAATGCATCAATCGAAAATCATCATGTAATGCAGAGTGAATGCATCAATCGAAAATCATCATGTAATGCAGAGTGAATGCATCAATCGAAAATCATCATGTAATGCAGAGTGAATGCATCAATCGAAAATCATCATGTAATGCAGAGTGAATGCATCAATCGAAAATCATCATGTAATGCAGAGTGAATGCATCAATCGAAAATCATCATGTAATGCAGAGTGAATGCATCAATCGAAAATCATCATGTAATGCAGAGTGAATGCATCAATCGAAAATCATCATGTAATGCAGAGTGAATGCATCAATCGAAAATCATCATGTAATGCAGAGTGAATGCATCAATCGAAAATCATCATGTAATGCAGAGTGAATGCATCAATCGAAAATCATCATGTAATGCAGAGTGAATGCATCAATCGAAAATCATCATGTAATGCAGAGTGAATGCATCAATCGAAAATCATCATGTAATGCAGAGTGAATGCATCAATCGAAAATCATCATGTAATGCAGAGTGAATGCATCAATCGAAAATCATCATGTAATGCAGAGTGAATGCATCAATCGAAAATCATCATGTAATGCAGAGTGAATGCATCAATCGAACTTACTCCAGCGAAAATCCAAGGTGGAGAGTTTTCTGAACTAGCACAACAAATATTCACTTGTCCGTGCGTCGGAGAATGATGTCGGCAGGTACCCGCGGAAGGGAAAGGAATCGACAAGCCTAGCCCAAGAGGTCGGCGTAATGGGCGTTGGAGTTGGAGGCGAGCTTCGGCGGCGAGGAGGGTTAAAAATTAGGGATCTACAAACAGATTTAGGGTTAAAAATCGCGAGGGTGGCACTGTTGCTTCACGCGGGTACCTGCCTCAAATGATGCGGGCCCCTGCAGAACTTTATTTTACACTTTCAATAGTTTAAGCTTTTTTTTTTGTACTTTTCCCATACTTCAAGCTTTTTTATGCACTTAATCCATCCAAAAATACCACGAAAAAAAAAAGACATCTTTTTAAGATACAATAGAGAATTACATCAATTTCAAACTCATAAAGAGCTTTGAAAAAACATTGATCAATTTCACCAAAATAGCACAATCCAAAAAGCTGGGGTTCAACCCATCTCTCACTGCCCAAAAATACAAACTACTTGTTCCATCCACTGCATAAGTTATCTATACAAACATTCTGAACCTCGTAGCCTCCACGGATTAGATAGATTCTCCTAGAAAGAAGAGCAACGAAATTCCAAACTAAAGGTCTAAAACCAAATTCATAATTTCTTTATCATGACAATTAGCTGCTTGAATTGTAATTTCCTAAAATGGGTTTTAGTATATGATACACATTGCTTTAGGGAAGCTCTAATCCACCAATTTCACTGCCAAATTCTTCAAGAACCACATATGCCTTCTCGTTTCCAATATCTCCATTATCTATTTGGATGTTTAACATATAAGAGGTGTTTTCAAAAATTATTAACAAAATATTTAAATACTATTGATTATGAAGTATACATTTTAAAGACTAGCAACGAATGTCAGAGATATAAAATTTATGTATTACGTTGAGACGAACACGTAATACAGAATTAAATAATAGACATTGAATATACGCAACCACATATTTATATTTATAAATTTTGGGAATCATTGAATATCTTTCACTTAAAACAAAGTCTCCAATGACAAATTTCAAAATAATCGAAATTTTTACCCCGCTTATTTTTACGAAGTTTCAAGGATTTTTGAGATCTTCAAAGGCATACACTTCAATTACTATAACGTACAAGGTGACTCCACAAGAACAGACACGTGCAATCTGCTGTTTTTGAGGATTTTAGCAGTAAAGATTTCGAAAAAAAAAAACACAACAACTTTAAATGGGGAATAAAAAAATATTATCACCTTCCCATCATACTTTCTTTTGACAATAATTCAGGCACTATTTAAGCAGGTGTTTTGACTATGAAGTGTTGTTGCCAATGGGAAACAGTTGGCTGCCTGAAAAAAGATGAACTAACTTTAGTTGCAATTTCATTTTTTTTTTTAAAATAGCTAAGAAACTGTGTTCATTTTTTTATTTATCAACAAATTGTACTTTTATCAAAAATGACAAATTTTAACCCAAGGCATAGCACTACTGTCTGACAGCGTATTTTTGAGCTTAAGATCTCCAATGACAAATTGAAGCACTATAAATGTGACGACCCCCGACCTGGTCGGGGTTCGAGAGCCATCACTCCGGACATTTAACATAAAACGGGATATATATATTTTTTTTTTATCAGGGAACAGAACATTTACAAACTTTAAAGCTTCACAGAGTTTGAACATTATACTTTTAAAACATTGACGGGGAGGGAGTTCTCTGAAGTTAAAAGCAAAACAGGTTTCAATAATGGATAGCAGAAGAAACCGAAATGCAGGAAGGGTGATTGAGGGAAAGCAGGAAGACAGGGACATTAAAGAGAACTTAAACTGGAGAAGAAGTGAGCAGGAAATATAAATGGACCGGACCGGAAAAGGTAAGGCAAAAGATGTATTTAAAACGGGGGCGGGAAGAATAATTAAACTGGGCGGAAGACTGGCGGAAGATGTGGATAACGTCATCGGAAGATGTAGGCAGCAGATGGAATCGGAATGTGTGATGACATCATCGGCAGATACATATAGTAAACGTAATCGGCAGAAGGTGATGACGTCAGTCAGAAGATGGATGACGTCACCGGAAGATGCAGGCAATAAACAGAATCGGCAGGAGCAAAACCTAGAACAGAATTACTGTTTGGCGGTAGATGCAGATACGACAAAATAGATGACGTCAGTTGGTAGATGTGGATGACGTCATCGGAAGATGAAGGCAACAGATGAAGGCAGCAGATGAAATCGGCAGAAGATGATGACGTCATCGGAAGATGGATGACGTCAATCGGAAGAAACAGGCAATTAAGACAAAATGTGAACAGTGACTATCGGTGGATGTACACTTAAAACAGCAGTGAACATGATAGGAAGATGCAGTTTTTAAGGCAAAACTTGACAACTTTGACAGGAAGGCATACGAACAGAGGGCATAAAAACAGAAGACATATACGTCTCAGATTCTCAAACCACATCAGAACATGGTTCTCGAGCACAACAGAAGGCATACAGGTTTTACAAATGATAGGTTTCAAGAAAACGAACTGCATGGATAGCTCTAAAACCAGAAACTATCCATGCACAGACTAACAGAAAATATTCTAAACAAATTCCAGAATACTTCAAACATAATTCAACTGTCAAATACAGAGGTTTTAAACATCAATACAGGTTCCATACATCGTTTTACAAACCACAAGTAGTACAAAACTGGACCTACATTTCAAATGTTTTAAAACTTCAAAAGATGGTACAATATTGGACATAACTTCAGAAAACACATTCTCACAGGATTAACTCTTGTCTGACTGCAGCAGCCAAACCCCGTGAGCTCGATCCTCCAACTACATCAGCTCGCCATTTTGAGGCACAAGGTCCTCATCTGGAGTATCCGTACCTACAACAGGGAGTTCATCTATGAGCCTAGAGCTCAGTAAGAACATGGAATGCAGTGTGCATATGCTATGCATGAACATTTTCAAATACATGAACATTACATTACATTTCACTGGACAGGAAGGTATAAGTGGGAAGAAGAGCTGGCGCAACAGGAGTACATGCCACAACAAGACATAACAGGAGTACATGACAGAATGCCAGTCCTCGTCCACACTTAACCATACATTTCATTACAGGTTTCATCTTACTTAACTTCAAACCGTGAGCAGAAAACATTTTCATGACTTTCAGAGAAAAACGTGTATGCATGAACATTCATAGACAGGCAACAGAATAATAAGCAGGATATAAAACAGAACACACTTAACCTAAAACAGAACACACTTAACCTAAAACATAACCTATAGTTTAACTACCCAACAGAAATCCCGACAACATAAAACCTAGTACCTCCGTATTGTAGGGCCTTAAGGGCCAAACCTATACATATGAACTTACCTGTCTGCTGCGGTGTAAGATGCTCGAATGTCCCTGGAACGCTCGGATCTGTAGTATGCATGTAAAGGAATTAAACAGCTGCAAATGCTAACTAATAAGTTGGTAAGATATGCAGCAGACTCTACTCAATCCTTCAGAACACAGTCTATCGTGTTTTTATCCAAAACAGCGAGTTTATTCCATATTATCGTAATCTTTAACTCCAACAAGAACTCACATTATAACATATTCAACTTGATAACTTTTGTGGATGGTTACCTTTGTTGGAAGAAACAGAAGAAAAACTGGGAAAGCAAAGTGTTGGTATTTTGTCACAATTGCTAGAAAGAAAGAATAGGGAGTAGTGGAAAGAAACAGATGAGAAGTGAGGGTTTCACGTAGAAAGAAGAACTTAGCTTCTTCACCAAGTCGCCAGATGTCACTCAACCATTAGTTTTCTTACCTACTTTGCCCTTCCATTGATTTTTAACCAAATTGGTTTGTTTTGATTACACATAGTTTGGTTTTCCAATTAGACGCCCAAACAAATTAAAGAAAATATTCATTGTATTAATATACAATTAATTCCGCTTAAATGATTACGTGGCAAAAACGCCGGGTGTTACAATTAATCCCCTTCTGGAAACTATCCCTGCTTGACAATGAAACTTGCAACTAGAAAGGAAGAACAACACACTCGACAACAAGAATACCTATAACAATTATGCGACAAAAGAGATTAATGAAGTTCCGTATAAACGAGACAAAATTAGTATTATTTATAATCCAATAAACCAGAAATATTTGACATTTTTTTATTTTATTTAATAATTCGAAGAAATTAGTCTATCTTCCTCTCTTTTAAGATTGTAGATATTAAAAAAATTAAATTCCTTTCTAATTCCAAGAGATTTCAAATGATGTTTAATTTTTTAAAAATAAAAATAATTGTCAACTTTAATTGAATATCTTAATGTACTAAATATTAGACTTTGAGAAATAATTTTAGACCGGTTTGGTTTTTTTAACCTTAACTTGATTTTTGTCCTAATTTCAACCATTAAAAATTATTTTATTATTAAATAATAGGGTAAAGTGCAATTTGGCCCCTACAACTAGGTGAAAAGGACAATTTACACCGTAAAACTTAGATAAAGTGCAATTTGGCCCCTACAACTAGATGAAATGAGCAATTTACACTATAAACTTGAATAATAGGCAAGAACAACCTTAATGTATTGATAATGGGCAATATGGCCCATACCGTCATATTTTCTATTAAAAAATAACATTTTTTCACTTATTCATTTTTTTTTTCTCGAAATGCCCCTCACTCGACCGAACCGGACCGGACAGGACAGGTTCGACTAATTGCATTTTGATTTTTTATTTTTTTTAATTCTATTCATGTGTCTTTTTTTTTTTTCGAGAAATAAGATTTAAAAAAAATAAATAAATAAGAGTGGAATTAGCTGAACCGGTCTGGTCCGGTTCGGTCGAGTGAGGGGCATTTCGGGAAAAAAAAATGAATAAGTGAAAAAATATTATTTTTTGATAGAAAATATGACGGTAGGGGTCATATTGCCTATTATCAATACATTAAGGTTGTTCTTGCCTATTATTTACATTTATGGTGTAAATTGCTCATTTCACCTAGTTGTAGGGGCCAAATTGCACTTTATCCAAGTTTACGGTGTAAATTGCCCATTTCACCTAGTTGTAGGGGCCAAATTGCACTTTACCCTAAATAATAGTGTGGAATAATATCAACTTGATGATCCTTATAAATATAAATATTTAGCCTTTTAGAAATAAGTTTTAGGAGTTTTACATATAAGCCCCTCTTAGATTAAATTACAGATAAAACGAAATCCGAATTGCCGAGGTCGAGGAGCAGCGATTTCCAGGGTTAGGGCTTCGTGAGCGAAAAATGGCGATGAGGCATTTCTACAACGAGATCAAGGGCATGAAAGTGAAGGAGTTACCTGCCTATGTGAAGCCCATGTTCTCCATTGATTATTTAAAGAAGTCTGTACAGAAAGGGCTGGACAATTACCATGCCAAATACATCCAGACCGACTCTATTGATCCTGTCTACCATGTCTGCTTTGGCGGTATGATCTTCTCATATCTCCTTGCTCTTCCAGAGGAGCGACGCCATCTCGAGCACCAGCAGCACGCCAAGGAGCACGGCAGCCATTGATCGAGCTGCTTGGTTGGGTGCTATAGGTATGTAGTTCAATCGGCACTATTGTTGTTTTGAATTCAGATATATTTATCTTGATTGAGGTTTCGATTGTTGAGTTGTGCCTTTTGTTTGAGTCAGTAACGAGGAAGTCTGTCTTTTGTTATTGCAGCCGTGGATATGTTATAATCAATTCTTTAATTTGTTTTTAATAATTCGATTACCTATTTTTTTTCCTCCTTCTTGTCATGGCATCATATGAAGTTGGTTTTGTGAATTTCTTTGAAATGTAAATTCGTTTACTTGAAGGCGTCATGTTTTCCTTGATTACTGATTCGGTTGATTATCTGGTGGTAACAGCCCCACGCTGGTACAGCTATGGACAACTTTTTCAGATTATCAAAATTTTTTAGTCTATTTTTTCTATTTTATAGATTCGTAGTAGCTTCTTCCTGCCAGCTTTGAAATTGTGCCAGTTGCTGTTGGATCTGTAGTCAGGCTGTCCAAGAATGACGATTGGGCATATAGTTGCTGTTATGTAACATTCCTAAACATTTAAGTGGGTTTCTTTTATGACTGTTGGCATTTAGTATCACTATTGAAGTCAATTTGGTTATTAAATTCGAGTTGCAAGATTGTCTGTTTTTGTACTCTTTAGTCTCTTCTCGTTTCTTTCTTTCTACCCATTTTGTATCGTTTAGCATAACTTGTTTAATTTAGACCCTGGGCTAATTTTTTTGTGTTATGTTATTAAATCATAGTCGGAAAATTGTCTGAAAATAAAAATGATCGGTTGCTTTTATTTAATAGGAAGAATACTTCTATATGCCACTTATGTTGATTTGCATAGTATGTGGGGTTATCCAAATCTTTTCAATAATGGTGGTTGTGGGCTTTCCAAATGATTGTCTGAATTTTTTCTTAATCTTTTTCAGCTGTTGTGTATCATAGTTTCTATATTCATATTTATGAGATATTTATCCTCCAAAATGCACGCAATTGTGTGTGTTTACACAGAGATGTATGAAGTAACTTTTTATTTCCTTGAAATTTGTTTTGTTGATGGTAAATTGGTTGCTTAAGATTGTTAAATTCTGCGCGAACCAAATTGCATTTGTTTGACTTTTATGTCATTTTCATCTTCATTTTTATCTTTTGCAGGACCAAGAAACAGCAAGATGCAAGTTGTTGATTTAGTTGCCCATTGTTTGTGAATTGTTTTCTTACTATTTGGATGGTGCAGACAAAAATATTCAATGCCTGGAAGTATTTTGTTGAAATAAAACAGGCTTTTTGAGTATAAGACATTACTGTTAAACTGTAATTGGGCGATAAGCAAGAGAACAAGAAAGTTTTTTGCTTGCTTTTATCTCTTGTTTGGTTTGCCTAAGGGATTTTCCTGTTTACTTCTTATTTATCTGTCAGTTATAAACAGATACATGCTAGAAGAATGACCTTTGCTACTATTTCTGCATGCTAATCCCAATTACAATTACAATTGAAGTATCTATGGTTTATTTTGCCTATCTGTCCATGTAAAAAGATATCGAAAAAACATCAAAAGCAATTTCTTAAAGTAAAAAATCTTTATTTTGCCTACCTGTCCATGTAAAAAGATATCGAAAAAACATCAAAAGCAATTTCTTAAGTAAAAAATCAATATTTTTAGGCAATTACAGGAACAACATTCCCAGATTACGGAGAAATGGAGAATTAGCAGGGTAGATAATTGATTGAAATGTCAAATGTTTGAGGATGTCCTTCAACTGGGTTGGATGAGATACTAAAGAGTATTATAGATACTAGAGTGTATTGACCCCATCATCTGTTTTTCTATGATGAATTTCTGAGCAATTTCTTGTGTCTAGTTTTATAACAAGAAATGGGGTATTGTTTTTTTTTAGCAGTTGTTTAGTATGGATATCAAAATATGATTTTCTTTTCTCTGCGGTAATTGACAAAGCTTATGTGCCGTATTCCTTTTGGTACTCTATCTCACTGCTATTAGATTTTTCACGCTTTTTTAAGCTTTTGTGATTTTCGTCAAGGGAAATGTATTAGATGGTAGCTGAATCTTAATAGTCAGCCCACTTCACAGCTTTCTATACCTAAATCTGCAAGTTTTGCCCATAAAATTTTCTTTGTTGGTGTAGCCAAAATTGTGTGAACTGCCTAGTGAAATTCTTGTAGTCAGCAGACTAAGTTGACATGCAATTGAGTCGTTTGTACTGTTTGCATCACAAGGCATTACTCTCTTTACATTATTGTGGGATATAAGGGTTGTACCCCAAACCCAGTGTCTGAAAGTATTGAGGATCATTGGGGTTGGAATTCATTTTACCATCTTGTTTACATTTGATGAGGGTGTGCCCATTTACAATTAGTTAGCCCATAATGGTTGTTCGATCGATCAGAATTGGGTGTGCTTTTGAGTCTCAGCACGGTCATTATAAGTTATACTTGATGGTTAGTTGTTCCCTCATCTTAGTTCCGCATAGTGTTTCTTTCCATGTTTTGATCTCTTAGAACCTGTTGAACTATGTAGGAGTTTCATTGATCTTTGTGGTACTGATAAGATAGAGTAGAAAGATGAAGTTTGATTCAATTTTATGAAGATGTTTTTAGCAAATTTTGGAGACCTCTGACAAATTCATTCTTGTTGATTCACTAAATCATGTCTATTTCTTAGCATCTTAGTTCTGCATATTGTGAATCAAATAATCAGAAAATCAGGAATGAATATAGACCTTCCTAAGTGAAGTGTTCATAATCAATTTGAAAAGTATCCCCTCTGAATATCGGGCTCTGATTAAGCAATCAGCCAGAGAATTCGAGTTAAACTCGGATTTCTAGGAGATGTGGGTTGCAAACCTCTCCTATATATAGAGAGCTCCTGAGATGGAAGAATTCATCCCACAACTCTTCTCTCCCGCTCGAGTTCTTCAGAAAGAAAAAGAAGAACTTACCTCGATTTTCAAAAGCAGCGAGCTCCAACCACTGCTTAACCTCCGACAAGAATGAACCCCTCAACAAAAACCACGCGAAGAAGAAGGTTCAGTTTTCTTAAAACTGAAATGGTTCACTTAAGACAACCCGAACCGGACCGGACCAACAGTGAACCAGACCAATAGTGAATCGACCTGAACCGGCACTGTTCACCGACCCGACCCAAACCGGCATTGTTCATCTAAACTGACCCGAACTGGTACTATTCATCGACTCGACCCGAACCGACACTATTCATCCAAATCGAACCCGAACTCGAACTAAATCTCCACCCGACCAATCGAAGATTGAACCGGTAAGGAATTTTTGCCTAAATATTTTTGAAATGATTTATTAAAGTAGGAATTAATATCAAATGTTTTATTTGGGCAGAAAAAGATCTCGAAAATCCTACAAGTTGACCCAATTCAAACCAATTCGACCTACGAGCACACGTAAGGAAATTCTGTCCAAACTCTGTCGAAATTGAATTTTTTGAGAAGACATTAATACTAAGATTTTATTTAAACAGGATATTGTTGGAATACTAGAATTTTGAAAAAATCTCGAAACTATAATCGCTCGGAATCCAAGTAAGTGAAAATACCATTTTTCAATGTTTGGCTATTATCCTACATCACAAGAGTTGTATTATTTTCTTATAACTGATTTCTTACACGCTACTGATATTTGAGCACACATGTTTATGCATTGATATATAATTATATAAAGATAAAATTAGTAGGACATTTTGTATATGTTTGAATACGATGAAATTAATGAAAAATATGTGATAACAAAAGCCATAATGACAATGAGATAGTGAGCATGATCGAAAGTAAGTTGACAAAGCCTGAACGACAATAAGATGGCTAAGTCTAAGGTTAGAAACTGAGTACCAACCAATCTGTAATCAGGATTCGATAAAAGTAAATGTTAATTTTGACACTTACACGTCTTTTTGTTTGTCGAGTTAAATCTTATAGTGTGTATAATTTTGTGATGCAGGTGAGTTTTTGTGACGCCCTCGAATCTGTCCCGGCTCGGTGCGCTACTTTGCTCACACTTACCATGTTTAAAACAAAGTCTAAAATAAAATTCGATAAAATTTTGACTCGATTTTTGGGTTTTTCAAACCCTCGGAAACAGTTGGAAAACATGCGTAAAATACGTGTCACACGTGTCAGAAAAGATCGGGTTAAAAAATAATTGAAACGGGAAAATTTTAAAAAAAATTGAAGTGGCCCACAAAGGGCACCACGCGCGCGCATCAGGTGCGCGCCGTGCAGTAGCGCGCGCTACCGTGCGCGCACTCGAGCGCATCACCCGGCACGAGGCGCCGATCGATCGGCGACCTCTTGGGTAGTTCGATCAGCAATAGTAACATTTTCCGATCGATCGGCGCTGGGCGCTGCGCGCGTCAGCCCGGCGCCTTTTTCGCGCACCTCCGGCCACCGCGCGCCTCCTTCCGTTTTCCTCCAATTTTTACACAACCAACTTACCAAAATTTACCTCAAAATTTTTTTCGACATTCCCGACTCCTTGACACGTAAAAATCTTAAAAAACACGACTTTCAAATTGTAGCGAAAACGTGAAAATGGGTTAAAACGAACACCGTTTACTCTACGAAAAATCAAACAGCAAAACAGCTAAAGTTTAGAAAACCACAAACCTTAAAACCAAACCTTTATATAACACATTCAAAACAACATCCATAAAGTTTATAAAAGCACCAACATTTACACCCAAACAAGTCCAACAATATACAATCCAAAAATATACCCATCCCACACAACTCCCAGCAATCCGTGGTCGAGATGCCCCAACAGATACCCACACCGGCATGCCCCATGCATCGCCGACTGCTTCCTAGTCCTGGTTTCCCTCATTTAGCTCACCTGTAAAGATGTCTTCACTTACACCACAGAACACAAAACATAAGCCTAATGCTTAACAAGTAAGGAATAATGAATGCAATTCAAAATAATGCATGCTCAACTCAACCCCTAAATGCAGTTTCTACTCACTTAGTTGTTTCGTTTCATGTTCGTTGCATTAATCTTTCACCTTTACACGTGAATCAAGTAGACACACATCCGAGCCCCGCTCATTGGACGGCCACACCTTGACCCACAGAGTAAGATCGGCCAGCGCACATCCGGGTCCCACATTGGACATCCGCACACGATCTCCTTCCACACCAATCATAGAATCCTCTAGTGCCTACTTGCATGTTAACGACGAGGCGTTCATACTCACGACACTTACGTAATTTCAACAACACGTCTCTTGTAGAGCCCCTCGTAAGTGCCCTACTAGCACCCTACGCAACCTGTCGACTCTACTCGAAACCACATCTTATTTCTTTTTATCTTTGACATTTCATGCTCACCTTTCAAAACATGCACAAAACTCGTTTTCGTAGCTTAAACATGATGCATGACACTCACATAATACTCAAACATAAACCAAAATGACAACCAAACAATAACCCCTACTGTTCCATTATGTAGGCCCGAAGGCAAAACAAATGCACTCCACTACTTGGATACTCCGTACGTAATCGTTTACTTCGTCAAGCTCAATTAATAGCTTGTCAACCTAACAAATACAATAAAAATAACTTAGCAACATCTTAAGAATTCTAAGGAATTACCTAAACCAAAACTAACAACAATTTAACCAACTTTACAAGTTAAACCCTAAAACTCGATTTTCCTATAAATTTTAGTGTCCAAACTTCAATCGGCCATAACTTACTCGTTTTTCAACGGATTTAGACGTTCCACCCCATTCCATAAATCTCTACATGTCTACAATCCATTGAAACAATCAAATTTAGCAACCAAATAACTTGGCCAATTCGAAAACCTCAAAACAGAATCGGCGACCAATAAACCTAAAACCGATTTTTCACCAATATTCACTAATCGATCCCTAAAAATAACCTAAATCAATCTATCTAAGGATTAAACCATCAAATTTAGGAAGAAAACTAGCCAATAAAACCAAAAATTTGGATCCTTCATTTAGGGTTTCCCAAACTCTAACCAAACTCAACAAAAACACCTTAAAAACATCACAAATTAACCCTAAAATGCATCAATAACAAAACCCAATCACTTAATTCATCAACCTTGCTAGTTCCTTCACCAAAAGAGAGCTTGGAAAATCAACAATGGAGGAGCTCTAGGGTTCATGATGGAAGAAGAAGAAAAGAAGATAACCTTTGCCATTTTAACCCTCATTTTCCTAAATTTAAACTCCACTTCCTCTTTTAAATTTTTACCACCAAACTTTGGTGATTTATAAAGAAAACTGCACCTCCTTCTCTTCCTCATGCCAACGTGAAGGTTCTCAATTCTTTTCCTCCTTTGTTCACTTAAACTTTCCTTTAGGTCAATTCAACTCAACACAACTTCTAACCACTCAAACCCTAGGATTTTCTCTCAATTTCCTATTCAATGTTCACATTCCATTCAAAACTTAGGAAAACTCTAGGATTAATGCTAAACACCTCTAATCCTCTACTCTAAGGCTGCGTACGTTATAGAAAATTTACCGGGTGTTACAATCCACCCTCCTTACAAAAATTTTATCCTCAAAATTTGCGTACCTGAAGAGCTCAGGATAACGCTCCATCATGTCCTGCTGCCGTTTCCACGTCGCTTCCTCAACATTGTGATTACGCCACAGCACTTTCACTAGTGGAATATCCTTATTGCGCAACGTCTTCACTGCATAGTCCAAGATCTCCACTGGTTTCTCTTCGTAAGATAGCGTAGGCTGCACCTTAATATCCTGCTGCACCACGACGTGTGACGGATCCCTTAGACACTTCTTCAACATAGAGACATGAAACACATTGTGCACTCCCTTCATCGAAGCTGGCAGCTCTAACTGGTATGTTGTCTTTCCAACTCTCTTCGTGATCGGGAACGATCCAACATACCTCGGGCTCAACTTATCCCTTTTCCCAAACCTCATCACACCCTTAAATGGTGAAATCTTCAAGAAAACTTCGTCTCCTTCCTCAAACTATAGCTCTCGCTTTCTTCCATCGGCATAACTCTTTTGCCGACTTTGAGTTGTCAGAATACGCTGCCGAATAAATTTGATCTTATCTGTAGTTTGCTGCACAATCTCAGGTCCAATCAAACTGACTTCTCTAACTTCGTCCCAATAAAGGGGTGATCTGCATTTCCTCCCGTATAGAGCCTCGTATGGAGCAATACCAATAGTATCCTGATAACTGTTATTATACGAGAACTCCACCAAAGACAAATACCTACTCCAGGAACCCTGAAACTCCAGCACACAAGCTCGAAGCATATCCTCTAGAATCTAAATAGTCCGCTCAGATTGTCCGTCCGTCTGAGGATGAAATGCAGTACTGAAGTTCAACCGAGTCCCCATAGCCTTATGCAGACTCTTCCAAAACTTCAATGTGAACCTCGGGTCCCTATCCGATACTATAGAATTCTGTACACCATGCAACCTCAAGATCTCCTGAATGTACAGCTCAGTGAACTAATCCATGTTAAACGTCATCTTCACCGACAGAAAATGGGCTGATTTGGTTAAACGATCCACAATCACCAATATACCATCAAATCCTTTTGTTGTCTTAGGCAGTACGACAACAAAATCCATTAAAATTCTGTCCCATTTCCACTCTGGAACCGGCAATGGCTGCAACTTCCCAGCAAGTCTCTGATGTTCTGCCTTTACCTGCTGACAGACAAAGCATGTTTCCACATACTCCGCTATAGACTTCTTCATGCTAGGCCACCAATAATGCTGCTTGAGGTCTCTATACATTTTAGTACTGCCAGGGTGAACAGAAAACCTCGAAGAATGTGCTTCAGCTAAAATATCTTTCCGAAGTTGCTCATTGCTTGGAACATACTATCGATTTTGAAACTTCAAAATTCCCTCTTCTGAGTAGCTGAACTCAGTCCTGTCATCTGATACCATACTCAACTTGAACTTATTGCACTCTGAATATTCCTGCTGAGCTTCTCTAATCTTTTCCAAAATGATAGGTTTCAGAGATAAAGCTGATAAAACTGCCGTCACGTCTGAAACCAACTCCAAATCAAACCTCTGAAACTCCTTACTCAACTCCATGGACATCTCAGCCTTCATCGCAGAAACTGAGGTCGACACACGACTTAACACATCCGCCACAACATTGGCCTTACCGGGGTGGTACTTGATCTCCAGATTGTAGTCCTTAACGAACTCTAACCACCGCCGCTACCTCATATTCAACTCTTTTTGAGTGAAGATATACTTCAGACTTTTGTGATCTGAATATATCTCACACCGCTGGCCATACAAATAATGCCTCCAGATCTTCAAAGCAAAGACCACTGCTGCTAACTCCAAGTCATGGATTGGATAATTCTTCTCATAAGACTTCAGCTACCTGGAAGCATAAGCTATCACCTTATCATTTTGCATCAATACACAACCCAATCCAATCCGAGAGGCATCGCAATAAATATTAAATTTCTCCTCGGGTACCGGCAATGTCAACACTGGAGCTGTAGTCAACTTCTGCTTCAAAAAATGAAAACTCAGCTCACACTCTTCTAACCATTCATACTTGACATCTTTTCTTGTTAGGCGAGTAAGTGGCACTGCTATCTTAGAAAAGCCCTTAATAAATTTCTTGTAATAGCCGGCTAACCCTAGAAAACTTCGAATCTCACTGACATTCATCGGTTGAGGCCATTCTCTAATCGATTGAATTTTGGCTGGATCCACCGATATTCCTCCACTGGAGATGACATGTCCAAGAAAATACACTTTATCCAACCAAAATTCGCATTTTGAAAACTTCGCATACAACTGATGCTGTTTCAAAGTCTCCAAAACTATTCTCAGATGCTCCTTATGCTCATCTTCATCACAGGACTATACTAGAATATTATCGATAAACACAATTACAAATTTATCGAGATACTCTCGAAATACCCGATTCATCAGGTCCATGGACGCAGCTGGAGCATTCATAAGTCCGAACGACATAACCAAAAACTCATAATGTTCGTACCTCGTCCGAAAAGCTGTCTTCGTGATATCTTCCGACCTGACCTTCAACTGGTCATACCCCAACCTAAAATCAATCTTAGAGAAAATCTGTGCTCCTTGTAGTTGATCGAACAAATCAGCAATTTTCGGCAAAGGATACTTGTTCTTAATAGTTAGCTTGTTCAACTCCCGATAATCAATGCACATTCAGAGCGATCCATCTTTCTTCTTCACAAACAAAATGGGCGCTCCCCATGTTGTATAAACCCCTTATCGATCAATTCCTCCAATTGTTTCTTCAGCTCCTTCAATTCTGGCAGAGATAACCTGTAAGGATTCTTCGACACCGGCTCTGCTCCAGGATAGGTATCAATCACAAACTCAATTTCCCGGTACGGAGGTAGACCAGGCAAATCATCCAAGAACACCTCAGGAAAATCACGAACAATTAAAATATTCTGAGGTTTAGTTTCTACCAAAGACTAAGAATCTACAATGGTTGCGAGAAAACAAACAAACTCACTCATTAGAGATCCCTAAGCATCTATAACAGAAAGTTTCTTTACATTCCTCAAAGACTGCAGTGAAAGCTTCTCACCGTTTGGAGATAGAAATTAACAGTCCCCGCTCTGCAGTCAATTGTAGCATGGTGTCGGAACAACCAGTCCATACCGAGTATCACATCATACCTGGTTATCCCCATCACAATTAAATTGACTGGCAATGTCTTCCTTCCAACCGAAATCAAACTATTGAGCACTATCTGATCTGAATGTAGGCACTCACCGGAAGGTAACTTCACATCATACATACACCCTGCAGGCTTCACCTTCATATTTACTTTCACCACAAAAGCTGTCGCTACGAATGAATGAGATGCACCTGAGTCTATTAACGTAAATGCAGGCACCGAATTAATAATTACAATACCTAAGATCACAGCTAAACGATCCTCACCATCTGGCTCGATCATGGCGAAGATCCTGGTATAGTCTTAACTGGTCCCTTCTTCAATGCAGGGCAATCCTTCACTAAATGACAGGCTCGTTGCATTTAAAACATCTAGTGACACGAGGCTTTGTACAATCACGGGCTATATGGCTAGGTTCTAAACAATTCAAACATTTGATTGTGTATTGTCCACATTCACCGGGATATGTAATACCCGGCTTTACGGGATTTTGTAAATTATATATATAATGGCATTTTTGTAAATATGTCAAATCAAACTCGTTTTACTAAAAGAAAGCGTCATTAAAATCCTAAGTATTAATATGGATTTTAAGAAAATTTCGAGAAATTTCGGAATTGTAACGCTAATTTCGGGTAATTACGTTTCTCGAAATATAAAGGACGTTTTAGTAAAAATAGTAAACGAGGTCCGTTTTGCGAACAGACAGTTTTAATAGAACCCAAATAATAAGTTTGATTTTGTAATATCCGGCTTGTACGGATTTTTGGATATATTATATTATATTTATATTTTATTATATAATGGCATTTTTTGTAAATATGTCAAATCAGGTCGGATTTACGAAAAGAAAGCGTCATTACGATCCAAATGGCTAATTGGAATTTTAAGGAAAGTTTGGGAATTTTCGGGATAGTAACACTATATTCCGAGTAATTACCACTATCGTAAAGTAAGTGACGTTTTAGTAAAAATAGCAAACGAAAGTCCAAATTGCGAACGGATAGTTTTGTTAAATCCCAAATAATAAGTTGGACTTATTGGCAAAATATGAAAATTTGGAGAAGTCGAATCGTTGGACGATTAACGAAACGAAAGACGAAACAAATAGAATTAAGTAAGAAGGGTAAAATGGTAATTTGCAAAACAAAATTTATAATAAAAACTAAGTATTTCCTCCTTCCTTCGACAGAATGCATTTCCTCCCTATTTTCTCTCTTTCTCTCGCAAATCCTCTCTGCCGCGCGACGCCTCTTCGATTCCGGACTCCGATTTTCCTCCCGTTCGTTCCGTCTTCTTCACGTTTCTTCCTCCAATCGACGTTCTCGGTAAGTCTCTATAGTTTTAGAGCGTTAAATTCCGAGTTTCATTGATTTCTAAACGTTTAGGTTCGATTAGGTTTTCGATAAAAACTGAGATTTAGAGCTCGTAATCGATAGGTCGTCGATGATTTAGTATATATTGAACGTATTGGGCGTATTTGGACGAATCTAATCGATTTAGGAAAAATGTTAGAATTTACGAAATTTCGAGATTTTAGGGTAAACTCGTAAATTGAGAAATTAGGTGCCGAGTGTAAATTTCTCGATAATCTAGTGCAACGAATCGAATTAGAGCTTTAAGAAATCTCTTAGTTAAGGTTTTGACAATTTGGACGTTTATTGACTTAAACTCGTTTTAACGTCAATCATTGTGAATTTCTTAGGTAAACAGTGCTCGTGGACGGAGTTTAAGCTGCTTTGGACACGAGGTAAGTTCTCGTGATTCTTCTTTGGCCGATTGGCCTACACCGTACGTCGTGGTCTCGAGGAGTTTAGTGACGCACTAGTTTTATTGCTTTGGTTGGGTAGCTAGGTTTATTTGTTTTATAGTTTATGTTTTACAGTCTTTGATGGTACCTATTATTGTTTGTTTATTGTAAGTTATTGAACTGTTCATGCATCACTTGTTTTAAAGAAAAGCATGAAAATGAATTTCCGCACAGAGTTTTAAAGATAACGAGATTAATGCATCGGCCGAAAGGCTTATTGTTCATTTGCCGCAAGGCGTATTGTTATTGGCCGAATGGCGTATTGTTTATTGGCCTAAGGGCGTATTGTTTATTGGCCAAATGGCGTATTGTTATTGGTCACGCGAGGTGGGGCTCAGGCACGGCTGTACGTTTTGTAAGCGTGCACCCCCCGCCTCTAGCCGGAAAGAGTAGTCCGCCCGCTGGATGAGCTCTCTCTGGTTAGAGGGATAGGACTTCGGTGACACCTATTGTATTGAGCATTGCATTGTAAGATAAAATAAAGCATGGTTTATCGAACTCATACGCACAGCATGCATTGCATTTACGAGTCTTACTGAGATTTTTATCTCATAGTGTGTTATGTACGGTGTAGGTGATCTAGACATTGAGGAACCAGGTGAGGATGGGATTCCTCCTCCTGAGGCATGAGTCCAGTTGACGGAGGATGGCTGCGGTGGTGTGCTGGCGCAGTCGAGGCTTCACCGACCCGTGGGGAGTATGTATAGATTTTGGAACGTTTTGGGACAAATTGATAGGATGTTTAGATAATGGTATTTGTTTTGAAATTCTGGAACTGTTTGGTAAATTGTATATAGAAATGTTTTTGTTTAAACTATATTTAAATGTTGTGGAAACGTTTTAAATGATTTTAGGATTTGTTACGGATAAGCTCGGTTTTTAGAGCTATCCACGCAGTTGGATTTCGCAAAGTCCGCTGCAAGTTGAACAAGTTTATGTTATAAGTTATAGTGATTGTCGAGAGAAATTGGTGCATAGCATTTGAAGTTAAGCTCTCTGGAAATCGGATTCCAGAGAGCTCATTGTGGTTTCTGTTAAGGGTGAAGTTTTGAGTTTTAAATCGTTGAAGTATGTGGAGTGAAAGACGCAAGAGAAAGAAGGAAAGGCGCTGGAGGTACAGCGACCGCGCGCTGCAACATGCAGCGATCGGGCGCTGCATGCTGCAGCGCTTGCAGCGACCGAGCGCTGCAACATGCAGCGACCGAGCGCTGCAACATGCAGCGATCGGGCGCTGCATGCTGCAGCGCACTCGGCGACCAGGCGCTGCATTTAGCAGCGCCCAGTCGCTGCTCTATTTTCAAGGGCAGAATTCCAATTCTGCCCTCCCTCTTTTTATTTGTTTTAACTTATCTTTTATTAATAGTTTTAAATGATTTTAAGTTTGATTTTAATTCCGATTTCAATTCCGATTTCGATTCTGTTTTCGATTTCGGTTTAGTTCCCGCCTAGAGTTTAATTAAAGATATTAGGATAAAAAAAATAAATAAATAAATAATATACGGGTACAGTTTTAGGGTCGTTACAGATTTATTGGCGAAATAAGGAAATTTGGAGAAACCGAATAGTTAGCCGATTAACGAAACGAAGGACGAAGTAATTATAAAAATCAAAGAAGGGCAAAACGGACTTTTGCAAAGTCAATTTTTAATTTAAAAACCAAAACTTCTTTCTTCCTCCAAACTTCACGAAATTTCCTCTCTGTTTTCTTCTTTTCCTCCCGCGGCCACAGAACGATTTCCACTCTGCCATTTCACTCCGACCTCCAATTCGTCCCCCTATCGTCTTGTTTTCTTCGCGATTTCTCCTCCCCTCTTGACCCTAGGTATGAATCTATAGTTTAGGAGCGTTAAATTTTTGTTTTTGGGTTGTTTAATGTTAAGGTTTTTGTTTAGGGTTATCGTAAAAATTATGATTTAAGTTTCGAAATTGATAGGTTTGCCGTGATTAAGGATATAGTGAACGTATTTGACGTTGTTGGACGAATTTAATTGATTTAGGATGAATGTTAAATTTTGTGAAAATTCGAGATTTAGGAAAAACTCGTAATTTGGGATTTGAAGTGCTGAGCGTGTATTGCTCAATGAAAGAGCTCAATGAATTGAATTAAAACTTTAGGAATTTCCTTAGTTAATGATTTTTTTAGTTTGAGCATTAAATTGTTTAAGCTCGTTTTAACGACAATTTGGTGAAACTGCTTAGGTGAACAACGCTCGCAGACGGAGTTTGAGCTGCAACGGACACGAGATAAGTTCTCGTGACTTGCTTTGACCGATTGGTCTACACCGTACGTCGAGGTCGTTTCGAGAAATTTGGTGACGTATTTGTTTAAGTTGTTTCGGTTGGGTAGTTAGGATTAGTTCTTTATAGGCTATGCCTGTAATTGCTTTTATTGTCTCGATGGTATGAATCATGTATGTTTACTTTAAAGCACGTAACTGTTCATGCATCACAATTTTTGATTATGCATAGAAAATGAATTTCTGCACGATGTTTTAATGAAAATGGCAATGCGGCCCGGAGGGGGGCTATTGATCTATTGTGTAGGCACGAAGGGGTCTGTCACAATACCGCATCTAATATGTACTCATATAGTTATAGGTCATGCGAGGTGGGGCTCAGGCACGGCTGTACGTGTTGTAAGCGTGTACCCCCTCCTCTAGCTGGAAAGAGTAGTCCGCCCGCTGGATGAGCTCTCTCTGGTTAGAGGGATAGGACTTCGGTGACACCTATTGTATTGAGCATTGCATGTAAGATAAAATAAAGCATGGTTTATCGAACTCATACGCACAGCATGCATGCATTTACGAGTCTTACTGAGATTTTTATCTCATAGTGTGTTATGTACGGTGTAGGTGATCTAGACATTGAGGAACCAGGTGAGGATGGGATTCCTCCTCCTGAGGCATGAGTCCAGTTGACGGAGGATGGCTGCGGTGGTGTGCTGGCGCAGTCGAGGCTTCACCGACCCGTGGGGAGTATGTATAGATTTTGGAACGTTTTGGGACAAATTGATAGGATGTTTAGATAATGGTATTTGTTTTGAAATTCTGGAACTGTTTGGTAAATTGTATATAGAAATGTTTTTGTTTAAACTATATTTAAATGTTGTGGAAACGTTTTAAATGATTTAGGATTTGTTACGGATAAGCTCGGTTTTTAGAGCTATCCACGCAGTTGGATTTCGCAAAGTCCGCTGCAAGTTGAACAAGTTTATGTTATAAGTTATAGTGATTGTCGAGAGAAATTGGTGCATAGCATTTGAAGTTAAGCTCTCTGGAAATCGGATTCCAGAGAGCTCATTGTGGTTTCTGTTAAGGGTGAAGTTTTGAGTTTTAAATCGTTGAAGTATGTGGAGTGAAAGACGCAAGAGAAAGAAGGAAAGGCGCTGGAGGTACAGCGACCGCGCGCTGCAACATGCAGCGATCGGGCGCTGCATGCTGCAGCGCTTGCAGCGACCGAGCGCTGCAACATGCAGCGACCGAGCGCTGCAACATGCAGCGATCGGGCGCTGCATGCTGCAGCGCACTCGGCGACCAGGCGCTGCATTTAGCAGCGCCCAGTCGCTGCTCTATTTTCAAGGGCAGAATTCCAATTCTGCCCTCCCTCTTTTTATTTGTTTTAACTTATCTTTTTATTAATAGTTTTAAATGATTTTAAGTTTGATTTTAATTCCGATTTCAATTCCGATTTCGATTCTGTTTTCGATTTCGGTTTAGTTCCCGCCTAGAGTTTAATTAAAGATATTAGGATAAAAAAAATAAATAAATAAATAATATACGGGTACAGTTTTAGGGTCGTTACAGATTTATTGGCGAAATAAGGAAATTTGGAGAAACCGAATAGTTAGCCGATTAACGAAACGAAGGACGAAGTAATTATAAAATCAAAGAAGGGCAAAACGGACTTTTGCAAAGTCAATTTTTAATTTAAAAACCAAAACTTCTTTCTTCCTCCAAACTTCACGAAATTTCCTCTCTGTTTTCTTCTTTTCCTCCCGCGGCCACAGAACGATTTCCACTCTGCCATTTCACTCCGACCTCCAATTCGTCCCCCTATCGTCTTGTTTTCTTCGCGATTTCTCCTCCCCTCTTGACCCTAGGTATGAATCTATAGTTTAGGAGCGTTAAATTTTTGTTTTTGGGTTGTTTAATGTTAAGGTTTTTGTTTAGGGTTATCGTAAAAATTATGATTTAAGTTTCGAAATTGATAGGTTTGCCGTGATTAAGGATATAGTGAACGTATTTGACGTTGTTGGACGAATTTAATTGATTTAGGATGAATGTTAAATTTTGTGAAAATTCGAGATTTAGGAAAAACTCGTAATTTGGGATTTGAAGTGCTGAGCGTGTATTGCTCAATGAAAGAGCTCAATGAATTGAATTAAAACTTTAGGAATTTCCTTAGTTAATGATTTTTTTTAGTTTGAGCATTAAATTGTTTAAGCTCGTTTTAACGACAATTTGGTGAAACTGCTTAGGTGAACAACGCTCGCAGACGGAGTTTGAGCTGCAACGGACACGAGATAAGTTCTCGTGACTTGCTTTGACCGATTGGTCTACACCGTACGTCGAGGTCGTTTCGAGAAATTTGGTGACGTATTTGTTTAAGTTGTTTCGGTTGGGTAGTTAGGATTAGTTCTTTATAGGCTATGCCTGTAATTGCTTTTATTGTCTCGATGGTATGAATCATGTATGTTTACTTTAAAGCACGTAACTGTTCATGCATCACAATTTTTGATTATGCATAGAAAATGAATTTCTGCACGATGTTTTAATGAAAATGGCAATGCGGCCCGGAGGGGGGTTATTGATCTATTGTGTAGGCACGAAGGGGTCTGTCACAATACCGCATCTAATATGTACTCATATAGTTATAGGTCATGCGAGGTGGGGCTCAGGCACGGCTGTACGTGTTGTAAGCGTGTACCCCCCTCCTCTAGCTGGAAAGAGTAGTCCGACCACTGGATGTGCTCTCTCCGGTTAGGGGGATGAGATCTCGGTGACACCCACAGAGTAAAGATAAAGAAAATGCTGCATGATTTATGAACTCATATGCACAGCATGCATTTACATTTACGAGTCTTGCTGAGATTTTTATCTCATAGGTGTCTGTATGGTGTAGGTGATTTCGACATAGGTGAGGACGAGATCCCTCCACCTGAGGAGTGACGCAGTTGACGGAGGATGGTCGCGGGAGTGTGTTGGCGCAGTCGAGGCGCATTTTGAACTGTGGGATTCATGGTTAGGTGTTTTGAGGGTTTTTGGAAATTGTCGGGCTGATGGTTGTATAGTTAAAACATTTTAGGATGTTTGGATCTGATAGTGGGTAGGTTTATATTTGACGTTTCAAATGTTTTGGTAAACTGTTTATAAAACGTTTTGTTAAGGTTTTATTTAGATTTTTATGAATTGTTGGTGATTTAAAAATAGGTGGAAATGCTCGGTTTTTAAACATATCCACGCAATTTGTTTTCACGAGAGTTTAATGTGTGTTTCGGTTAAGTGTGTTATACTGTTCACCGGTGGATGCGTGTTGTTACTGTTCACCAGTGGATGCGTGTTGTTACTGTTCACCGGTGGATGCGTGTTGTTACTGTTCACCGTAGGGGTGTGCAAACCGAACCGGAACTGATGAACCGAACCGAAACCGATGAAATAGGTTTGGTTCGGATCGGTTTTGACCATTTGAAAACCGAAGATCGGTTTCATTTTGTAGGAACTGCTCAATTAGGTTCGGTTTTCGGTTTGTATCGGTCAAAACCGATACAAACCGAACCGAACCTGACCTAATTAATATTTCTAAATGTTTAACTTAATATTTCTAAAATGTTTAGATCTGAACTTAAAAGTTTATTATCCAAGAATCTTATTTTAGTTGCTGTTTTTAGTACTTAGAATGTTGACTTTTTGTTTTTCATAAAACCAGAAACTGTTGATGTAATTTTTCTGTTTTGCTGCTAATATGTTGCTGTGATTTGCTTTTTGTCACTTAAGTACTTGTCCAACACGTTTATTTACTTGTTAGAACTTGAGCTTTAAAGATTAGGAACATAAAAACTTGTTAACTTTCTGTTTCTTCTGATTAAAAACAGTTTACTGCTTGCTAAATATCCATGTGTTCTTGCTATTTCATTTGATGTTTCTGTTGATTAATTTTTTTTTCCACAGCATCCTCCTAACATATATGAACCTAAGCATAAAAAGTTTACTTTTCGTTTTTTATTCTTCTAATCCATTTTTTTTTTATTTATATTTGACTATATATTTAATTATTTTTTATCCCCTCCAATTTAAATTTATATTATTTAATTTTTTAAAAAATAGGTTGTAGAACCGAAACTGAACCGGAACCGAACCGAAACTTTCGGTTCGGTTCCGGTTCGGTTTTGGTATGTTAAAATTCCAGTTTCGGTTCAGTAAATCCAAAACCGAAACCGATCGGTTCGGTTCGATTCCTCCCCAAAACCGAACCGAAACCGGTTTTGCACACCCCTAGTTCACCGGTGGATGCGTGTTGTTACTGTTCACTGGTGGATGCTTGTTGTTACTATTCACCGGTGGATGTGTGTTGTTACTGTTCACCGGTGGATGTGTTCTTTACTGTTCACCGGTGGATGTGTTCTGTTACTGTTCACTGATGGATGTGTTCTGTTACTGTTCACCGGTGGATGTGTTTAATTGTTTTATTAAATGTTTTAAGTTTTATTTAATTAGTTTTGTATTTTGTTTTAAATGGTTTAAAAAATAGATTTCAATTCCGATTTCAATTCTGTTTTCGATTTCGATTTGATTTCCGCTTAAAGTTTAATTAAGTTCATTTAAAGTTAAAGGTATAAAAAAAAAAAAAAATTTACGGGAAATTGGGTAAAGTGTTAGGGTCGCTACAGGATGAGTCTTCAAACACTTTGGACATTGCGGAAACCCTTTCCGTTGTTGTTGTTGCGGCTTCTTCCCTCCTCTCTGATCATTCAGATTTCCTCCGGCCTTTTAGTTCCCTGAAACTGTGATGAAGATCCGCCCCGGCTCATCTGGGCTGTTATCTCCTTAAACATCTTTTTTAGGGCTTCAGTTGGCTTTACACATTTATCATCAGCCTCTTCCACCTCTAAGACTTTAGCCACAACTCTCGTATAAGATACTCCTTCAATCCCAAAAGTCTTCAATAACTTATATATCTCTGGTTTCAAGCCCTACACAAACTGAAGTACTTTGTCTTCTTCCCTGCTCATCATGTGGCTAGCAAACCTAGACAGAGACTCAAACTATCTGATATACTCCCCAACTGATCCGGTCTGCTTCAACTGTAAGAACTCCAGCATCTTAGCAGCTTGAACCATCCTGTAGCAATTGGTAATGTCCACCTTAATTAATAACCTCTTTTAGTAACCTTTATTCCTTGTGAAATTAAGTGTCTATGATTAATTGTTTAAATAGGTTAAGCCTTGGCTGCTATGGGCAAAGACGTAATTTGTAATAATTAGTGTAATAAAAAGGGTCAGCTAAGGGTTTTAGACGCCACTGTTTTATCACCTCTTTCGGCATTCAGCAGCTCAGCAGACTCCCTCTCGGCGATTTTCCTGCCAGATTCTTCGTCTATCTAGGTGAGTTTTCCCTCAGTTTCCTTTTTGCTGATGATTCATAATGAAAGCAGAATATACATTAGAAGATCTGTTTGCGGTAGAATGAGTGTATCGAGAATGCTGTGTGTGCGAGCTAGTTCGGGTTTTGTGGTGAATCGGGAATGCACGATGAACTGAGCTCCCGAACTAGTTTCCTTAGATTTCTGAATAGCAGAAATGAAATTTAGAGAAGATCTAATTAACACCCTGTCTATGGTTTTAGGTTTGAGTAGCTCTCGAGGTAGCCTTTTTCCAACAATCTCCAAGAAACCAGGTAAGTAAAGTATGCTTGTGCCTTCGGGCCTACATCACAAAACAGTAGGATTGTGTATACTTGAATGTGTTTGTATGTCATGCATCATATTTTGAAAGTATGCGAAAATGAATTTACATGAAATGGCATGGTAAGGAATGAACAGACTGTAACAGTTGTTAAGGAAACTAATCCGCCCCTTAATCAATAGAGAGGATGTATGACTTTGGGGGAAGTGATCCAAATCCCAATTTCACAGGGGGATCTGAACAGTTGTTAAGGGAACTAATCCGCCCCTTAATCAAGAAAGAGGATGTATGGCTTTGGGAGAAGTGATCCAACTCCCAATTTCACATAGGGATCAGATCAGAAACGAATGCATATGCAGCTGAGATGAGAAAGTAGAAACTGTATGTTTAAGAATTTATGTTTCAGCATTTCATTTCATTACAGCTTTACTTACTTAGCATTAGGCTAATAGATGAGTTTTGTGATGTAGGTGAAGAAGTGACAGCAGGTGTGTTCTCTGAGTTTGCTGAGAACTAGGCAGGTTGAAGGGGTGCATCCATGCACCGATCTGGCAACTGATGGAGCGGTTTAACTGGTGTCAGTAGATGAGAAGGTTTAGTGAACCATGATTCGATTTAAGTATGTCGAGAGTTTTCTTTTTGTGACAACAGGAGTTTTAATGTTTTGAATACATTTTAGACCTTTCTGATAATGATACTCTGTTGGTTTTAATAGTGTTTTTACCAAATCTTGGAGTAGTGCATGGATTTAAGTAGTTTTGAATGATTTTTAGTAAAAGGCTCAAGTTCTTTGGGTAGTCGGAGTTTTCTCTGTTTAGAGTGAAATTGTTGCTATGCTGTTTTGTTGTGTATTTTTGATCTATCGGTAGATAATGTCTATCGGCAGATGACGAGTATTTTTGGTCTATCGGTGGATTTAGTCCATCGGTAGAAGTCGAGAGTTTTGTCTATCGGTGGATGTAGTCCATCGGTGGATGTGAGTATTAAAATTTGTCATTTTGTGACCGGGTGATGTCGAGTATTATATCTATCGGATGATGTAGGTAGTAGATTTGTCGTTTTGTAATCGGAAGATGTCTTCAGAAGAAGCCATCGGAATGTGTCTCCAGTAGAAGCCATCGGTAGATGTCTTCGGCATAAGTCTTTAGTAGCCTTGTCGTTTTGTAATCGGAAAATGTAGGCTGAGAATGTTTGTCGTTTGTGAGCGGTAGACGTCGTCTGCCGAATTATTTCAATCGCATGGATATCAGGTGGTCTGTGCGGTAGTGGTGTTTTGTCTTTTAGTGATCGGTCGATGTGTTCTGTTTTGTTTATGAGTAAAAAACTTTTGTCGTTTAGTGATCAGTCGATGTGTTCTGTTTTCTTTTCTCTTTCAATCAACCGTCTTGATTATTTTAACTATTTAATAAATATTGTTTTTCTTTATATATATACGATGATTTTTTCGCTGCAAGTTTTAACGTTTTAAGAGTCAAATCTTAATCATTGAATGAAATTTTAAAATTTTCTCAAAAGTCATAGTTCGGTTCAGTATCTTGAGTAACGAACCGGGTTCAGTTAACTCAGGGCATTACAGTATGGAATCAGAGACATTCAGTTAAACCGCCGTTCAAAAGATTACTCATCAGTGTCGATCGTCGCATGAGAGTACTCCAACAACTGTAAGTGTTTATGTTAGCCTTAGTTATTAGATGTTTATGAGAGTAGTTAACCCTGTGCAGGAAATCTAGTAAGATGTCTAGACGACCAGGAAGACCAAGAGTACTAAGAGAGATACCGAATCCGGAACGTGAAGAAGATCCTAGCGTGATTAGGCAGCTGACAGATTTAGTGCGTCAGCAAACAGACCTAGTGCGTCAGCAGTCCGATCAATTAGGAGTGCTGTTGAACGGAGAGGTACAAGGACGTGCCAACTCGAGTTCTAGTAATGAACATTCTGGAGATAGATTCAGGAGGCTACGACCACCCACGTTTGATGGACAGTCATCTGATCAGGTTATTGCTGAAGGATGGCTTAGAAAGATTGAGAGTATGTTTAGGTGCGCCAACATTGGAGAAGGAGACAAGGTCACGTTGGCAACGTCTCATTTGGCTGGTAATGCTCAACTCTGGTGGGAAACAATAGAAACCACCACTGATGTTTTGGCAATGCCTTGGTCACAATTCAAGGACATTTTCTATGAGAAGTATTTTAGCAACACTGTCCAAACTGCAAAGAAGTTGGAATTTCTGAACTTGAAGCAAACAGGGTTTGTGGCCGAGTACAGTAGGCAATTCGAGTCCCTATCCAGGTTTGCTGGACATTTTGCTCACAGGGACAAGGATAAGGTGTTCAAATTTGTGCATGGGCTGAACCCAGAAATTTATTGAGGAGTTAAATTTTGTGGTATTAAAGGCTTGACATTCAGTGAGGTTGTGTTCACTGCTCTGGAAGTGGAAAAAGCTGAAAGGAAGTGTGCTGGACCAAAGGAAGTCCCACAAAAGTTTGTCCAGCCACACCAACAAAGAGGAATGAAGAGGCCTAGTGAAGGCCAGAATAGCCAAGGAACAGGAGGAAAGATACAGAATGTCAGGAAATTCCCTCAGTGTCCTAAATGTTTGAAGAACCACCCGGGCGAGTGCAGATTGGGCTTTGGGAAGTGTTTTAACTGTGAGGAGGTGAGACACACGATCAAAGAATGTCCGAAGCCTAGAATCACTAGATGCTACAATTGTAACAAAGTCGGCCATATTAGCAGAGACTGCCCAGCTTCTAAGAGTGGCCCTACTATGATTAAACAGAGATATTCTCCATGATGGATTCGGGTGAGGAACAACCCACTGTTCTATCAGGTACTATATTGATCAACTCTATACCTGCTTTTACTTTAATAGATTCTAGTGCAACACATTCATTTATAACATCTGCATTTGCTATTAAGCTAGATGTACAACCTACGCCATCTGAACATATGTTTAATGTCATGTTACCCTCTGGTGAATGCATGCACTCTAGCCGAGTGATGCTTAATAGTGTGGTGATAGTGGGAAACAAGAATTTACCTGCTGATCTCATTATTATAGATATAATGGGATTTGATGTAATCCTAGGAATGAACTGGTTGTTTAAGCACCACGCCACAATTGATTGTAGGACTGGAATAGTTAGCTTCCAACCCCCTGGTAGTTTGAAACATACCTTTCAAGCTTCGAAGAAGAGTAAGGAAATGTCTGTGATGACTTCTATTAACACTAGACCTTTCCCATGTGGAGAGTATTCGTGCTTCTTAGCTAGCGTTTTAGATACACAACTTGTAGGGAAGGCAAATCCACAAAATGTCTTAATTGTCAAAGACTTTCCTGAAGTATTCTTAGATGACCTTCCTGGCTTACTACCAGATAGAGAAATTGAATTCGTTGTAGATGTTTACCCCGGCACCGAGCCTGTGTCTAAGAATCTATATAGGCTAGCACTAATAGCACTTAAAGAATTAAAGAAGCAGTTGAAGGATCTGTTAGAGAAATGGTCCATACGCCCTAGCTTTTCACCGTGGGGTGCACCTGTCCTTTTTGTCAAAAAGAAGGATGGATCGATGAGAAATGTGCATTGATTATCGAGAACTAAATAAGCTAACTGTCAAGAACAAGTACCCATTGCCAAGGATTGACGATTTATTCGACCAACTTAATGGTGCAAGAGTTTTCTCTAAAATTGATCTAAGGTCAGGTTACTATCAATTGAAAGTCAAATTCGAAGATATCCCAAAGACTGCCTTTCGCACAAGGTATGGACATTACGAGTTTTTAGTTATGTCCTTTGGATTGACAAATGAACCAGCGGCCTTCATGGACCTTATGAATAGAGTGTTCCACGACTATTTAGATAAATTTGTCATAGTGTTTATAGATGACATCCTAATCTATTCTAGTATTAAGGATGAGCATGCAAGGCACTTGAGCTTGGTGTTAGGATTACTTAGACAGCACCAACTTTATGCTAAGTTTTCCAAATGTGAGTTTTGGTTGAACAGAGTTCACTTTCTTGGTCACGTGATCTCTGGAGATGGAATATCTGTCGATACAGCCAAGGTTCAAGCAGTTAAGGAGTGGCCCCAACCGAAGAGTGCTGCAGATATTCGGAGTTTCCTTGGATTAGCAGGATATTACAGAAAATTTATTGAAGGATTTTCGAAGATTGCAACATCCCTCACTCGGTTAACAAGGAAAGATATCAAGTATGCTTGGACAGAGGAGTGTGAATCCAGTTTCCAGACCTTGAAAAAGAAATTGACCAATGCCTCAATATTAACACTTCCCGTTGAAAATGATAAATTCAGCATTTACTGTGATGCATCCAAGATTGGACTTGGCTGTGTCTTGATGCAAGAGAGAAAGGTAATAGCCTATGCTTCTAGACAGTTGAAAATTCATGAGAAGAATTACCCTACACATGACTTGGAATTAGCTGCAGTGGTATTTGCACTTAAGATTTGGAAGCATTACCTGTATGGGCAAACTTGTGAAATATTCTCGGACCATAAAAGTTTGAAATATATCTTCACACAAAAGGAATTAAATATGAGGCAACGTCGATGGTTGGAATTTGTAAAGGATTATGATTTTGAGATTAAATATCATCCCGGCAAAGCTAACGTAGTGGTCAATGCTTTAAGTATAGTAACAACATCAACCCCAGCTATGATTTTCGATATGCCATTAGCCTTAGAGTCAGAATTCTAAAGGTTTAATCTAGAAGCAGTATCCAGTATATCAGCTGCTTTCTGCCATATCTTTGAGGCCTACTATTCTAGAAAGAATAAAGGAAGCTCAGACAAATGATGTAGAGTGCAAACAGTACAGATTAAGTATAGAATCCACTGTTAACTCAGATTTCAATTATTCCAATGATGGGATCCTTAAGTTTAGAAATAGATGGTTTGTTCCTGCCATTAAAGAACTTCGAGATGAAATTCTTTCTGAAGCACATTCTTCTAGATTTTTTATCCACCCTGGAAGTACGAAGATGTACAAGGACCTCAAACAGCATTATTGGTGGTCAAGTATGAAAAGGTGTATGGCAGAGTATGTAGGATCATGTTTGTGTTATCAGCAGATTAAAGCTGAGCATCAAGGCCTGCATGAACATTACAACCCTTACCAATTCCCGAATGGAAATGGGAACAAATAACGATGGACTTCATCGTGGGATTGCCTAGAACAGCAAAGGGATATGATGCAATCTGGGTAATAGTTGATCGATTAACCAAATCTGCCCACTTTCTGCCAATGAGGATGACATACACGATAGATCAGCTTGCTGATTTGTATGTGCAAGAGATTGTTAGGTTACATGGAGTTCCTGGTACCATAGTTTTAGACCGAGATTCTAGATTTACATCTAAGTTTTGGAAGAGTTTGCACAAGGCTATGGGAATACAGCTTAGTTTTAGCACAGCTTTTCACCCTCAAACAGACGGACAATCCGAGAAAACTATTCAGACCTTAGAAGATATGCTTCGTGCATGCATATTAGATTTTCAAGGATCTTGGAGTAAATATTTATCATTGGTGGAGTTTTCTTATAATAACAGTTTTCAGGCAACAATAGGAATGACACCGTATGAAGCATTGTATGGACGAAAGTGCAGATCTCCTTTGTACTGGGATGAAGTTGGTGAAGCACAGTTGCTTGGTCCTGACATTGTGCAACAAACTGTTGAGAAGGTTTCCCTCATCCGCCAGAGGATCTTAACAGCTCAAATCTGACAGAAAAGCTATACCGACAGAAGACGCAGAGAATTAGAGTTTGAAGTAGGTGATGAAGTTTTTCTTAAGGTATCACCATTCAAAGGAATTGTGAGATTTTGTAAGAGAGGCAAGTTGAACCCCAGTTTTATTGGACCCTTTTCAATCTTGAAAAGGATTGGGAAGACAACTTACGAATTACAGATACCAACCTCTATGGAAGGAATCCATAATGTGTTACATGTTTCCATGTTGAAGAAGTGTGTACGAGATCCATCACAGATTGTGGAACAGCAGAGTATTGAAGTTCATCCTACTCTTGCATATGAGGAGAAACCCGTAAGGATCCTAAACTATGCTGTGAAAGTGTTGCGCAGTAAAGAGGTTTAGCTAGTGAAAATCTTATGGCATAATCAGAATGTTGAGGAGGCAACCTGGGAACGCCAGCAGGACATGATGAGCCGATACCCTGAGCTGTTTAAGCATTGAATTTTGAGGACAAAATTCTTTTAAGGAGGGTAGATTGTAGCAACTGGTAATGTCCACCTTAATTAATAACCTCTTTTAGTAACCTTTATTCCTTGTGAAATTAAGTGTCTATAATTGGTTGTTTGAATAGGTTAAGCCTTGGCTGCTATGGGCAAAGACGTAATTTGTAATAATTAGTGTAATAAAATGGGTCAACTAAGGGTTTTAGCCGCCACTATTTTATTACCTCTTTCGGCATTCAGCAGCTCAGCAGACTCCCTCTCGGCGATTTTTCTGCCAGATTCTTCATCTATCTAGGTGAGTTTTCCCTCAGTTTCCTTCTTGCTGATGATTCATAATGAAAGTAGAATATACATTAGAAGATCTGTTTGCGGTAAAATGAGTGTATCGAGAATGCTGTGTGCGAGCTAGTTCGGGTTTTGTGGTGAATCGGGAATGCACGATGAACTGAGCTCTCGAACTAGTTTCCTTAGATTTCTGAATAGCAGAAATGAAATTTAGAGAAGATCTAATTAACACCCTGTCTATGGTTTTAGGTTTGAGTAGCTCTCGAGGTAGCCTTTTTCCAACAATCTTCAGGAGACCAGATAAGTAAAGTATGTTTGTGCATTCGGGCCTACATCACAAAACAGTAGGATTATGTATGCTTGAATGTGTTTGTATGTCATGCATCATATTTTGAAAGTATGCGAAAATGAATTTACATGAAATGACATGGTAAGAAATCAACAGACTGTAACAGTTGTTAAGGGAACTAATCCGCCCCTTAATCAAGAGAGAGGATGTATGACTTTGGGGGAAGTGATCCAAATCCCAATTTCACAGGGGGATCTGAACAGTTGTTAAGGGAACTAATCCGCCCCTTAATCAAGAGAGAGGATGTATGACTTTGGGAGAAGTGATCCAACTCCCAATTTCACAGTGGGATCAGATCAGAAACGAATGCATATGCAACTGAGATGAGAAAGTAGAAACTATATGTTTAAGAATTTATGTTTCAGCATTTCATTTCATTACTACTTTACTTATTTAGCATTAGGCTAATAGATGAGTTTTGTGATGTAGGTGAAGAAGTGACAGCAGGTGTGTTCTCTGAGTTTGCTAAGAACTAGGCAGGTTGGAGGGGTGCATCCATGCACCGATTTGGCAACTGATGGGGCGGTTTAACTGGTGTCAGTAGATGAGAAGGTTTAGTGAACCATGATTCGATTTAAGTATGTCGAGAGTTTTCTTTTTGTGACAGCAGGAGTTTTAATGTTTTGAATACATTTTAGACCTTTCTGATAATGATACTCTGTTGGTTTTAATAGTGTTTTTACCAAATCTTGGAGTAATGCATGGATTTAAATAGTTTTGAATGATTTTTAGTAAAAGGCTCAAGTTCTTTTGGTAGTCGGAGTTTTCTCTGTTTAGAGTGAAATTGTTGCTATGCTGTTTTGTTGTGTATTTTTTATCTATCGGTAGATGATGTCTATCGGCAGATGTCGAGTATTTTTGGTCTATCAGTGGATTTAGTCCATCGGTAGAAGTCGAGAGTTTTGTCTATCGGTAGATGTAGTCTATCGGTGGATGTGAGTATTAAAATTTGTCGTTTTGTGACCGGGTGATGTCGAGTATTATATCTATCGGATGATGTGAGCAGTAGATTTGTCGTTTTGTAATCGGAAGATGTCTTCAGAAGAAGTAATCGCGGAAGATGTCTCCAGTAGAAGCCATCGGTAGATGTCTTCGGCATAAGTTTTTAGTAGCCTTGTCGTTTTGTAATCGGAAGATGTAGGCTGAGAATGTTTGTCGTTTGTGAGCGGTAGACGTCGTCTGCCGAATTATTTCAATCGCATGGATATCACGTGGTCTGTGCGGTAGAGGTGTTTTGTCATTTAGTGATCGGTCGATGTGTTCTGTTTTGTTTATGAGTAAAAGACTTTTGTCGTTTAGTGATCGGTCGATGTGTTCTGTTTTCTTTTCTCTTTCAACCAACCGTCTTGATTATTTTAACTATTTAATAAATATTGTATTTTTTTTTATATATATACGATGATTTTTCCGCTGCAAGTTTTAAACGTTTAAAAGTCAAATCTTAATCATTGAATGAAATTTTAAAATTTTTTCAAAAGTCATAATTCGGTTCAGTATCTTGAGTAACGAATCGGGTTCAGTTAACTCGGGGCGTTACACGTCCGGTTGTAATACTTGTCATAAAACAAATCCTTAAACTCCTTCCAAGTTAAGCCCTGGGCACCGGTGGTAGCCTCCACCGTCTCCCACCAGCTCTGGGCATCGTTGGCCAAATGGAATGTGGCACACTTTACTTTATTCCCTTCCTCCACATTGGCATATTTGAACATGTTCTCGATAGTGTATATCCATCTCTCAGCAGCTGTCGGATCTGTTAACCAGCCTTCAAACATATATATATATACGATGATTTTTCCGCTGCAAGTTTTAACGTTTTAAAAGTCAAATCTTAATCATTGAATGAAATTTTAAAATTTTTTCAAAAGTCATAATTCGGTTCAGTATCTTGAGTAACGAATCGGGTTCAGTTAACTCGGGGCGTTACACGTCCGGTTGTAATACTTGTCATAAAACAAATCCTTAAACTCCTTCCAAGTTAAGCCCTGGGCACCGGTGGTAGCCTCCACCGTCTCCCACCAGCTCTGGGCATCGTTGGCCAAATGGAATGTGGCACACTTTACTTTATTCCCTTCCTCCACATTGGCATATTTGAACATGTTCTCGATAGTGTATATCCATCTCTCAGCAGCTGTCGGATCTGTTAACCAGCCTTCAAACATAGGAGGCTTCAACCTCCGGAACTTATCCTCACTCGAACTTGCTCCAATATTCCCCGGTCCTCCCTGACTTATGAGCGATCCATATAATTCAGCTTGCCTTCCAATTATCGCCGCAAGCTGTTTTACTGACTCCTCAAGCTGGTTTCTAGGTTGCTCTAGTTGTCTTGGGTTCCTCGGCATTTTGGTTCTAATCCTAGACAATGTTAAAACAATCTAATCTTAGATATAAACTAACTAAAGGAAAGAAATACTTACAGTCGGTGAAGCACGTTGCATGGCGGCCAGCATTGTTGGGTAATCCTTTGAACGACTCGAGCATTTTGCTCTGATACCAACTTGTAACGCCCCCGAACCCACCCCGGCTCGGTGCGCTACTTTGCTCACACTTACCACGTTTAAAACAAAGTCTAAAATAAAATCTGATAAACTTTGACTTGATTTTCGGGTTTTTCAAACCCTCGAAAATGGTTGGAAAACGTAAGTAAAATATGTGCCAAACGTGCCTGAAAAGATCGGGTTAAAACATATTTGAAACGAAAAATTTTTTAAAAAAATTGAAGTGGCCCACAAAGGGCACGACGCGCACATCAGGTGCGCACCGTGAAACAGCGCGTGCTACCGTGCGCGCACTCGAGCGCATCACCCGGCACAAGGTGCCGATCGATCGGTGACCTCTCGGGTCGCTTGATCAGCAATAGTAACATTTGCAGATCGATTGGCGCTGCGCGCCGCGTGCTGCGCGTGCCCAGCCAGGCGCCAACGCGCCCTCCTGTGCGCACCTCCGGCCACCATGCGCCTCCTTCCCTTTTCCTCCAATTTCCTTCAATTTTTACACGACCAACTTACCAAAATTTAGCCCAAAACTTTTCCTAACATTCCTAACTCCTTGACACGTAAAAATCTCGAAAAACACAACTTTCAAATTGTAGCGAAAAAGTGAAAATAGGTTAACACGAACACCGTTTACTCTACGAAAAACCTAGCAGCATAACAGCTAAAGTTTAGAAAACCACAAACTTGAAAACCAAACCTTTATATAACACATTCAAAACAACATCCATAAAGTTTATAAAAACACCGACATTTACACCCGAACAAGTCCAACAATATACAATCCAAAAATATACCCATCCCACACAACTCCCAGCAATCCATGGTCGAGACGCCCCAACAGATACCTGCACCGGCATGCCCTATGCGTCGCTGACTGCTTCCTAGTCCTGGCTTCCCTCATCTAGCTCACTTGTAAAGACGTCGTCACCTACACCACATAACACAAAACATAAGCCTAATGCTTAGCAAGTAGAGAATAATGAATGCAATTCAAAATAATGCATGTTCAACTCACTCAGTTGTTTCGTTTCATGTTCATTGCATTAATCTTTAACTTTTACACGTGAATCAACTAAGCACACATCCGAGCCCCGCTCATTGGATGACAACACCTTGACCCACAGAGCAAGATCGGCCAGCTCACATCCGGGTCCCTTCCATTGGACGGCCTCACACGATCTCCTCCCACATCGATCATAGAACCCTCTAGTGCCTACTTGCACGTTAACGACGAGGCGTTCATACTCACGACATTTACGTATTTGCAACAACACGTCTCTTGTAGAGCCCCTCATAAGTGCCCCACTAGCGCCCTACGCAACCTGGCAACTCTACTCGAGACCACATCTTATTTCTTCTTATCTTTTACGTTTCATGCTCACCTTTCAAAACATGCACAAAACTCGTTTTCGTAGCTTAAAACATGATGCATGACACTCACACAATACTCAAACATAAACCAAAATGACAACCAAACAATAAACCTTACTGTTCCATGGTGTAGGTCCAAAGGCAAAACAAATGCACTCCACTACTTACCTGGATACTTCGTATGTAATCGTTTACTTCGTCAAACTCAATTAATCGCTTGTCAACCTAACAAATACAATAAAAATAACTTAGCAACATTCTAAGAATTATAAGGAATTACCTAAATCAAAACTAACAACAATTTAACAAACTTTACAACTTAAACACTAAAACCCGATTTTCCTACAAATTTTAGTGTCCAAACTTCAATCGGCTATAACTTACTCATTTTTCAATAGATTTAGACGTTCCACCCCATTCCGTAAACCTCCACACGTCTACAATCCATTGAAACAATCAAATTTAGCAACCAAATAACTTGGCCAATTCGAAAACCTCAAAATAGAACCGGCGACTAATAAACCTAAAACCGATTTTTCACCAATACTCAAAAATTCTCTAATTTATCCCTAAAAACAACCTAAACCAATCTATATAAGGATTAAACCATCAAATTTAGGAAGAAAATTAGCCAATAAAACTAAAAATTCAGACCCCTCATTTAGGGTTTCCTAAACCCTAACTAAACTCAACAAAAACACCTTAAAAACATCACAAACTAACCCTAAAATGAATCAATAACAAAACTCAATCACTTAATTCACCAACCTTGCTAGTTCCTTCACCAAAAGAGAGATTGGAACATCAACAATGGAGGAGATCTAGGGTTCACGATGGAAGAAGAAGAAAAGAAGATAACCTTTGCCATTTTAACCCTCATTTTCCTAAATTTAAACTCCACTTCCTCTTTTAAATTTTTACCACCAAACTTTGGTGATTTATAAAGAAAACCTCACCTCCTTCTCTTCCTCATGCCAACGTGAAGGTTCTCAATTCTTTTCCCCCTTTGTTCACTTAAACTTTTCTTTAGGTCAATTCAACTCAACACAACTTCTAACCACTCAAACCCTAGGATTTTCTCTCAATTTCCTATTCAATGTTCACATTCCATTCAAAACTTAGGAAAACTCTAGGATTAATACTAAACACCTCTAATCCTCTAATCTAAGGCTGCGTACGTTATAAGAAATTTACCGGGTGTTACAGTTTTTATCTGAGGAAGAACTGGCTGTAATCAAGAACCTTCCAGAGGCAAGCGAGCATGCAGAAGAAAAAAAATATTTTTGGGTCTGAGAGAGATGTTTAAATTAGTATGTTTTAGTTGTTAAAGATATTTCTTATTTCTATTGAAACTTTGGATAATCTATTTCTAAACGAAATTTTTATGAATTGTGTTAATATTGTGTTTGCTTCGATTTTCGACAAAGCCATAATTTTTTTTTTCAAATTTTAATTAAGCTTCCGCACATTTAATGTCCCTATTTAAATATATTTTTATTATTTCAATATTTTGAAATTTAGTTTTTAAACGCTCATATTTTATAAATCAATTTGGAAAAAATTTTAGAGTTTTCAAATTAGGGTTTCAATTTAGGGAAGAAAATTAGGGATTTTAAACTAGGGCGTTTCAGTATGGTATCAGAGAACCAAGGTTTTAAAAATGATTCTGTAGACTTATCTGTATACTCATGTGCACCTGGAAGATTGTCGATCAGCAAGTAAGTCTATATTAAAATTTATATTTTCATAAAAAGATGTTAGGTAGTATTGTAGTACAAATCAAAGTAGTATATAAAGATAAGTTTCCCTAAAATTAAGTCTTTGTGATATAGAACTATGGCCAATCGTAGAGGAATTGGAAATAATAGGGATGCTATACTCGATCGGATGATGGACATGATCGAGATACAAGCTAGGCAGAATGAACAACTGTCGCAAGCAACTAATGCGGTAGCTCAGGCAGCCACTGCCGCGGCTCAAGCACTGAATATGCAAGTCTAAGTTCCTAATAGGCCTCGGCATGCAGACATGGACTTCAACATATTTTAACGTTTGGACCCTCTAGTTTTTAATGGCAATTTGGCAGATATGGCAACCGCAGATAATTGGATCAGGACCATCGGTAAAATCTTTGAGCATGCTAAGATCTCAGAGGAATAAAAAGTTGATTACGCGTCTTCAATGTTTCTGATGGAGGCATGTTATTGGTGGGATTCTATGAAGGTGATGCATCCAGCCACAACTATGACCTGAGAGAAGTTTCAAGAACTTTTCTATGATAAGTATTTTACAGACTCTATGATGGATGCAAAGGCAGAAGAATTTATGGCATCAAAGCAGTCCAGAAGTGTAATTGATTATCTGCACAAGTTTAAGTAACTTTCCCGCTATGCCCCTCATATAGCTAGTAATGAAGCCATGAAGGTGAAACGATTTGTCCAAGGATTGAGAGCAGAGATATTCAAGGACATCCATCTTATTACTTCCAAGGACTCTTCATTTACATTCGTAGTGTAGAAAGCATTGAGTGCAGAGAAAGGTGAAAAAGAAATCCTCAAAGCTCAAGAATTCAAAAGGAGGTACAGTTATGCAACTCAGATTGCCAGAAGCAAAATTCCGCAACAACAATGGGCTGAATCTAAGAGACCCATGATCTGTGGACCTGTTGAAGGACCTTCTAAGTACGTTAAAAAGGAGCCAAACACTGTGTCTAATATGCCTATACGTCCAATATGCAAGAAGCCACATTTTGTGAATGCCACGTTCAGACCAATTCTTGTTTTAAGTGCGATCGGCAGGGACATTTTATTAGAGATTATCCACGAAATGGCAAGGAGCAACCCAAGACGACTGCTAGAGTTTTTGTCATGACCAAGGCTGAAGCTGAAGGAAATGCCTCTGTTGTGATATGTTCATTTTTTATTTTTTGCATATTAATTGATTCTAGAGCTATGCATTCTTTTATATCCCTTAAGCATGCTATGAAGTTAGATATCATCAAAGTAGAGACTCTAGGGTATAATTTGATAATAGCTACACCTTCTGGCAAAGTTATGTTTGTCAATTCTATTATTAGAAGATGCAATATGCGTATTGAGGAGAATCAATTGGAGGCGGATTTAATTGTTTTGGCAATGCATGATTACGACATCATCTTGGGGATGAATTGGCTTACCGAGCATTATGCGATTATTGATTGTCGCAAGAAAATTGTAAAGTTTCAAGTGCCTGGAGCAGAGCCATTTAATTTCTACGGAGATTCTAAAAGTCCAAGAGTTCCAGTGATATAAGCTATGCGAGCTTGAAGCTTATTAAATTCTGGATGCATTGGAATTCTAGCCAGTGTTATATGTACTGAACCTGACAGAGCCACGACATTGGATATAGTACCGAAAGTTGATGAATTTTCCGATTCTTTCCCAATGACTTGACAATGTTACCACCTACGAGAGATGTGGAATTCAGTATTGAGCTGCTACTTGGAATGGTGCAGATCTCTAAAGCGCCTTATAGAATGGTGCCAAGTGAATTAAAGGAGTTAAATATTCAACTTGACGATTTGCTGTAGAAAGGATTTATCCAGCCGAGTTTCTCACCCTGGGGAGCTCCAATTTTATTTGTGAAGAAAAAGGATGGATCGATGAGAATGTGTATTGACTATCAAGAGCTCAACAAAGTTACTATCAAGAACAAGTATCCAATGCCAAGAATCGATAATTTATTTGATCAATTGAAAGGAACGATAGTTTTCTCAAAAGTTGATCTACGGTCTGGCTATCATCAGCTAAGAATTAAGGAGGACGACGTGTTCAAGACGGCGTTTCGTACCAGATATGACCACTTTGAATTTTGAGTCATGCCGTTCAGATTAAGTAATGTACCAGTCGCATTTATGGATTTGATGAATCGTACTTTCAAGACCTTTTTGGATGATTGTGTCATAGTCTTTATTGACAACATTCTTATCTACTCAAAGAGCAAGGAGGAGCATGAAGAACACTTGAGGATTATTCTATCTACATTGAGACGTGAGAAGTTATATGCAAAGTTCTCCAAGTGTGAATTTTGAATGGAGAATGTGGCTTTTCTCGGCCACATTATTTCAAAGGAGGGCGTAGCAGTGGACCTAGCGAAGATTGCAGCTGTTAGTAAATGTCCTCAACCAAAGAATGCAACTGAAATAAGCAGTTTTATTGGTCTTACAGGATATTATCGGAGATTCGTAGAAGGTTTTTCAACCTTAGTCAACTCGCTTACAAAGCTAACCAAGAAAGGTGTCCGCTCTGGGGATTGGGCTGTAGCCCAATATCCTCCCTTCACGGTTTTGTTTGGCGAGGACTTCCCAGTCGGTCACCCAACTGGTACTACTCTCGCCGAAGCACTTTTAACTTCAGAGTTCTTATGGAATCCGTTGCTAATTGTGCTCTAAAACGCGTCTTACTATCTTGGGAGGGTCTCTTTACATATGTTTCATTTCCACATACTTCCCCAAGCGATGTGGGATTGTGACGACCCGTCACCTTCCGATTCGCCCGCGCGGACGTACCACCATCCGGGTTCCGGTTCGTGCAGCCATCGTACACATACTTACACATCCGGGTTATCACATGGTATGCCTGTTTCTATCGTGTCTGATCGAGATCCCTGATTTACCTCCAACTTCTTGAAGAGTATGCAAAAAGCTATGGGTACTCAGTTGAACTTCAGTACAGCTTTCCACCCTCAGACTGATGGGCAATTGAAAAGGACGATTCAAACCCTGGAGGATATGTTACAGGCATGTGCTATCGACTTTCAAGGAAATTGGAGTAAGAACTTGCCATTGGTGGATTTCGCCTACAACAACAGTTATCAAGCTTCGATCGGGATGACACCTTATGAAGCTTTATATGGTAGAAAATTTAGATCTCCAGTGCATTGGGACGAAATGGACGAAGGAGTACTTGTTGGTCCAGATATTTTGAGACAGACTGCTGAAATCATTACATTAATCCGAAAAATAATTCTTACGGCTCAGAATAGACAAAAAAATTATGCCGATAGGAGAAGAAGAAAGTTGGAGTTTGCTGTGGGAGATCAAGTTTTCCTGAAAATCTCGCCAATGAGAGGTGTGATGTGCTTTAAAAAGAAATGAAAGTTGAACCTAAGATTCAAGGCCCATTTGAAATCTCAAGAAGAGAGAGAAGTCGCCTATTAGTTAGACTTACTGGATTCGTTCAAACACGTGCACAATGTCTTTCAAGTCTAGATGTTAAAGAAGTATATTCCAGATTCCTCACATGTCTTTACCAATGAGATCTCTGGACTTTACAATCAATCTCGACTTATCATATGAAGAGAGACGAATTAAAATTTTAGATTCAGAGAAAAGAGAATTGAGGAATAAGAAGGTTTCACTTGTCAGAATGCTATGGAAGAATCGAAACATTGAGGAAGTAACTTGGGAACGAGAAAAAGAAATGAGAAAGATCTACACAGAGTTCTTTATGTAATACTTTAAATTTTGAGAACGAAATTTTTTTTAATGAGAGAAGATTGTAACAATCAGGGTTTATGATTGTAATTCAATTTGAAAATACTCAATCAATTCAAGATTTGATTTTTTTGAAATTTCCTAAATAAAACCTAATCTCTGATTCTTCCCTAAAATTCAGAATTTACTTTTCCCAAATCACCAAACTACCACGGGGTATCTCTGGAAATCCGATTGAGGATTGAATTTTCAGCTCAACATAACTGATTGTGAGTCAAATAATCGAAAAATCAAGAATGAACCTAGACCTTCCTAAGTGAAGTTTTCAAAATCAATTTGAAAAGTATACCCTCTGAATATCCAGTTCTAATCAAACAATCGACCAGAGAAACCGAGCTAAACTCGGATTTCTCGGAGAGGTGGGTTGCAAACCTCTCCTATATATAGAGAGCTCCGGTTATAGAAGAAATCACCCCACAACTCTCCTCTTCCTTTCGAGTTCTTCAGAAAGAAAAAGAAGAACTTACCTCGGTCTTCAAAAGCAGCGAGCTCTGACCACCGCTCCCCCTCTGACGAGAAAGAACCCCTCGGCTGAAAGCTCCGATGAAGCTCCCTCAACCTCCGTCGACGACCCATCGGAGTAAGTCTCTCTCTCGCTCTCCCTCTCCTTTTCGATCTCACTCTCCCTCTCTGAGGCTCTTTTTCTCTCTCAACAGAAACCACGAGAAGAAGAAGATTCAATTTTCTTAAAACTAAACCGGTTAACTTAAGACAACCCAGACCGAACGGACCAACAGTGAACTAGACCAAACCAGACCAACACTGATCCGACCAGCACTGTTCACCGACTCGAACCGAACCGAATCGGCACTGTTCATCCGAACCGACCCAAACTGGTACTATTCACTGACCCGAACCAAATTTCTACCCGACCGATCGAAGATTGAACCGGTAAGGAATTTCTGCCTAAATATTTTTGAAATTGTTTATTGAAGTAGGAATTAATATCAAATATTTTATTTGGGCAGAAAAAGATCGCAAAAATCCTACAAGTTGACCCAACTTGAACCAATTCGACCTATGAGCACACGTAAGGAAATTCTGTCCAAACTCTATCGAAATTGGATTTTTTAAGAAGGCATTAATACTAAAATTTTATTTAAACAAAATATTGTTGGAATACTAGAATTTTGAAAAAATCTCGAAACCCTAGTCGCTCGGAATCCAAGTAAGTGAAAATACAATTTTTCAATGTTTTGGCTATGGCACTACATCACAAGAGTTGTATTATTTTCTTATAACTGATTTCTTACATGCTACTGATATTTGAGCACGCATGTTTAGGTATTGATATATAATTGTATAAAGATAAAATTGGTAGGACATTTTGTATGTATTTGAAATAGGTGGAATTGAAGAAAAATATATGATAGCAAAAGCCTGAACGACAATGAGATGATGAACTTGAACATATGGTACTAACGTGATAGCAAAAATCTGAACGACAATGAGATGGTGAGCTTGATCGAAAGTAAGTTGACAAAGCTTGAACGACAATGAGATGACTAAGTCTAAGGTTGAAAAGTAAGTACTAACCAGTCTGTAATTAGGATTCAATCTCATAGTGTGCATAATTTTGTGATGTAGGTGAGTTTTTATCTGAAGAAGAACTGACTGTAATCAAAAACCTTCCAGAGGCAAACGAACATGCAGAAGAAAAAGATATTTTGGGCTTGAGAGAGATGTTTAAATTAGTATGTTTTAGTTGTTAAAGATATTTATTATTTCTATTGAAACTTTGGATAATCTATTTCTAAACGAAGTTTTTATAAATTGTGTTAATATTGTGTTTGCTTCGATTTTTGACGAAGCCATTTAATATTTTTTCAAATTTTAATTAAGTTTCCGAGCATTTAATGTCACTATTTAAAGATTTTTTTTATTATTTCAATATTTTGAAATTTAGTTTTTTAAACGCTCATATTTTATAAATCAATTTGGGGAAAATTTTAGGGTTTTCAAATTAGGGTTTCAATTTAGAGAAGAAAATTGAGAATTTTAAATTGGAGCGTTTTATTTACACGTTGATCGATCATAAGACGCGTAGAAGAATGACAACAATTCGTAAATCCAAAACACTGCATGAGACAGAGAGAAAGACCGTATAAAGACCAATCAATCGCGTATCGAACTTGACAACAAAACACCCTAGTCATGCTTAGAGATTCGAAACACAACGACATGTCATCACTATTTTATTACCCATTTTTTGTTTACGAACAAACAACATTCACACTTCATAAGGTGTATAGAAACGACATTCAATTACTTTTGTTTTTTTTTTATCTGAACGCCACCCAATGCAAGCCAAAACAATCAGGGTCCAATAAATAAATAGCCGTAAGTTTGACACATATAATATTAAATAAATAAAATATCATGCGTGCATAAAATAAATATGTAAGACTGACAAACTTATAGTATAAAATTGACTTGTTGTTAAATATGATATTTATTGTTTTATGTATGATAACTCACAAGATAAAATTTTTGAAAACCATGATGCAATCCAGTACAATAAATAAACCAACTACTTCAATGATGATTACAACCTTAGCGACCAGCCAAAACCCGTTATTGGTAACAAAACATCAAATTCATAAACAACATCAGGATCTAAAGCAAAACCGATGTCAAAATCCCAATCAAAACACAAGGAAAAAATAAATGGAATCTCAATTAGAACTAGGGGCCAAAATCGAAAGAAAACGACAAACGAATGCTAATTTGGTCGAGGAGACAATATTTCCAAGAAATTTATTGTGCAGACGCCCCAAATCCATAGTCGCTCGAGGAAATCACACTATCACTGTGGAGGCGCTAGAATGCTATCGCAGAAGCCTAAAGCTTCAACTCTATCCCCGCAAACACTCTAAGATGACGTATCGTGAAAACTCATCCTTTCCATCGATTCTTACCACCAATCGGTCTAACACTACCTAAACCATAGATCAATCGAAAAATTACAAAAGTAACCAATGATTTCAAGTTTCCAATCTCAAAATTCAAATCCAATAGAAACTACAAAACTCAATGGAAAACTAATGTAACGAAGCTTACCATTGAAGATCTTTGTCAAAACTCGAACATCGACACCATGGTTGCACGAATCGATCTCTCTCTCTTTCTATGTTTCACTTTCGAAAGAAGTGGTCTCCCGTTCCTTTAATATAAATAAATTTTTTAAAATTTATCATTTTTAAATATATTTAATATAATATAAATATCATATTATGTATATTAAATAAAATTTTTAAATTCTAGTTCGATGGAAATTCAAATGTTAACAAAAATTCCTCCAAAATATAACCAAGCAAAAATTTCAATTACACGACATTCTTAAAAATTTCACCACGCAGTAAAACTTCAAATCTACTGGTTCGATTATTTGAAAAAAAATATACATGTGCTCAAAAGTTAACGGCTTACCACAATGTGAGTCAATATGAAATAATGTGACAGTTTTAAATTTGCGGGATATTACACTTCCCCTCTCTCCTATCGACTGAGATCGATCTGGGGATTTCAGCCCCTCTCGCGGTTTCTTGATTGATTGTTGCGAATATTTTGTTTTTGTTTTTGTTTTTTTTTTTAAATTGGAGTTTTCTTGGTAGAAGAGGGGTGTACTAGCGTTGTAGATTGGGCTAAAAGAAATTATACCTTACGTTCTTAAGGATGGAAAAAAAGGTTTTATTATATTGTGCCTGGGAAATGGTTTTGAACTGGAGGAGGACACCAATTTGTCTCTCGATTTGTTTGGTTTGTAATTTTGCAGAAAAGTTCTGATGGGATTTCCTTAATCATCCTAGTTATTCTTTCCTAATCTATTTATTGGGAATCTTCTATTCAGGGGCGTGCAAAATCGGTTTCGGTTTGATTTTGGAGAGGAACCGAACCGAACTGATTGGTTTCGGTTTCGGATTTACCGAACCGAAACCGGTCTTTTAACATACCAAAACCGAACCGGAACCGAACCTAAAGTTTCGGTTCGGTTCCGGTTCGGTTTCGGTTCTACAACTTATTTTTCAAAAATTTAAATAATGTAAATTTAAATTGGAGGAGATAAAAAACAATTAGATATATAGTCAAATATAAAAAAAATGTATTAGAAAAATAAAAAACAAAATGTAAAGTCAAAATTACAATAAATCTTTTTAGAAAACAAAAGTAATATCGTATCAAAAGTAATTTTAATTATTAAAAACATTCTTTATTTATTATTATTATTTATTATTATTATTTTTTTAATAATTAAAATTCTTTTGTGCAAAATCGGTTCGTTCGGTTTGTATCGGTTTTGACCGATCCAAATCGAAAGCCGAACCTAATTAAGCGGTTCTTACAAAATGAAACTGAAGATCGGTTTCCAAATAGTCAAAACCGATCCGAACCGAACTTATTTCACCGGTTCCGATTCGGTTCATCGGTTCCGGTTCGGTTTGCACACCCCTACTTCTATTGTTAGTCATTTGATTAATTCTGATTATTTTCTTTTTATGAGTTCATGTTCAAAGTTCTGAGCTATATGCTGGAAATCAACCCGACAATCTGGTTGATATTGAATTTTAACGTCCAGGTCTCTAAACTCCTAGTGCTTTGACGATTCTCTAAATTGGGAACAAAAAAAATGCACTCTACCGAATCAATCTCTGATGTGAGAGCCCGAGATATCTTCTAAGTATCGCTCACATTAAATATGTTAAGATTTTAAGAGTGATCTAATTTTAGATTTGACTGAAAGATTAATTATGTCTTCTGCACAACATAAACAGTCTTGTGCATAAGATAACAAACACTAAGCTCTCCACTATTAACATATAAATATAGTGTCTCATATCTTCTTCTTTTTAAGATGTGTGTGGACACTACGTTACATTTGTTGACTTACTTATAGATAATATATAATATTTAAGACAAAATTAATAGTTTTATTCTTGTGATATTTTAAAAATATTTTTTGCATCTTACAAATCTTTTATTTTGAATTATTTAGCCAATCAACTTTTATGTTCTGTCCGTAATTCTATATTATTCACAATAACTAGAATTTAAAGTAATTCTATATTGTTTATCGACCCAAGTCTTTCTCGCTCTGGCCATTCCCATGAACATTATGTTTTAGTGGTCGCCAATGCATATGGAAGAAGAGTTACTAGACTTGCTTAAGAATGACATTAGTCAGGGATGTGAGTCGAGCTATGTGGACTTATTCAACCACTAATCAACTTGTAATGGAACTAATCGAAGCTTGTTGGTCAGTTCATGACCGATAAGAGAGAGAGAGACTAGGAAGATTTTTCTATGAAGGGAGAGATGATTTATGTGGGTAGTCCCTAAGGCAATTCCATGACACTAAAATTTATTTGAATTATTTACAACTAAAAGATGATTTACTTTGTTAAAAAATAATAATTAAAAAAATTAAGTTTTATTTTAAATTTTACCTTATATTTTTATTAATCTGCGTGGCATTTGATAATTATGTATTAATATTTATTTTAATTTTTAAATTAATTAATCATGGATAATAATTTAAAATTTAGGGGCATAGACCTAGTAATGTAATTTCCAGTTATTTATTTATTTTATCATCTTTAATGAAATAATAAGTTTTGACTCCGGGAAAAACCAAAATTCTAATCGAACCGACAGCAAGAAGCCTTTCTTCCTTTTATCGGAAACCTTCTCCAATCTTCTGTAATGTCCTCTATCGAACCCCTTGAAATGGCCTCTGACGATGAGGCCGGTGCTTTATTATCTGTTGAAGCGGCCGTGGAAGCCGGCGACAATTCTGGTGCAGCTGAACCTAACGCGCCATTTTCGAACCCTGATTCTGAGTCAATTCCGACTGTTGATACAGCCGATGTAGAAGCTGTACCCGCTACTACGTGCACTACGGATACCTCGATTGATGTAGAGAAAAAATGGCCGGGATGGCCCGGAGATTGTGTGTTCAGGCTCATAGTGCCGGTGACTAAAGTAGGCAGCATAATCGGCCGGAAGGGAGAGCTTATCAAGAGAATGTGTGATGAGAGTAGGGCTCGTATTCGCGTCTTGGATGCTCCAGTGGGCATGCCTGATCGCATCGTAAGTGTATCCTTCTTGATGGTTTAATGGTTTTGAGTTTTTTTCCGGGTTGAAGTTAGTTTCATTTGTCGGTTTCCAAATGGGTAAAGGGTTCTCTTTTATTTTTTATGATTATGGTTGATGATAGTTAATGAACTTGTTTATTGTCCACATTATATATCTTCCTATCGTTTCTGAAAACTTGAAAAATAGAAACAGAGCGTCATTTCTTAAGATTTTAAGGAAATGTCCACTAGTCGGAGAAATTGATGCAGCTCAGAGGTTATTCAATCATTATGAAGTGAAATATCCGAATCAACTACATTTATAAGGATCATTAGCTGTATATGTAAAATATTTCCTTCGTTCAAAACTATCTACTGCAATATTTTCTATGGATTGATCACATATTCGTCTTTTTTATGGTCTATCATTTCTATTTCATCATATTATCAGTTTGATGTTATTTTGAGTTTGATTGCTGTCAAATCAATAAAACCCTCACCTGTTTAAATTATGTTGTTCTCTTGTTGCCTAATGTTATCCGTCTTTGGATATCGTCAATAAAACTTCTACTTCTACATATTCATTCTTTTCTGTGATCAATCATTTTCATTTCACCACATTATACATTTGATGCCATTTTGACTTTGATTGCTGGCGAACCAAGAAAGACCGAATCTGTTTAAATTATGTTGTTCTCTTGTTGCCGAATGTTATCCATCTTTTTCTATCGTCTATAAAACTTCTGCTTTTTTTATTCAAATTTCCCTCAGGTGTTGATATCAGGAAAAGAAGAATTGGAGGTGACTCTTTCTCCTGCAATGGATGCTGTAATAAGAGTCTTCAAGCGTGTTTCTGGATTGTCAGAGAGTGAAGGTGATACTGGAACTGCTGGAGTTGCGTTTTGTTCAATTCGGTTGTTAGTAGCATCTACGCAAGCTATTAACTTAATTGGAAAGCAAGGATCGTTGATAAAATCTATGCAGGAGTCTACTGGTGCTTCTGTGCGAGTTTTATCTGGTGGTATGATGTTCCTTTTCTGGATAACATCTACATGGCCTCCATTTTTTCTTTTTTTGAAGTCTTTTGACTTGATTGTCTGGCAATGTTGGCTCGGTTGGAATAGTAGGAGAATAATTTGTGCAGTTGATCACAGGAAAAAGTTTCAATGGAGTGGGTACTTTTTTTGTTGTTTAATTTAGAAGCAGGCTCTATTTAGTTTTATGTAAATTATGTTGTCTCTTAAGCCTCTCTATCATCACCTTAATGCTAGATAGCTCCAGTTATATAATGCTAGATAGCTCAAGTAAATTATGTTGTCTCGTAAGCCTCCCTGATTGATCATCATCACCTTAATGCTAGATAGCTCAAGTTATATATTTTTTACTACTTTTGTTATTTTCTCTATTCATTTATTTTAATTTTGTTTGTTGGCTGTTCAATTTGGAAAGGATATGGGTATCTCATCCTTATGATTTTTGTTTTCTCCTTGTCGTCTTCTTATGTCGGAGCTTGATACATAAATTTCATTTTTGGCAGATGACGTGCCATTTTATGTTACTCGAGATGAGAGGATTGTGGAATTGCAAGGAGAATCCTTAAAAGTTCTGAAAGCTCTGGAGGCAGTAATAGGCCATCTAAGAAAGTTTTTGGTAGATCATAGTGTTCTTCCTCTTTTTGAAAAGACCGTAAGTTTTTAACCTTTCTATGCCTATGTCTTATTAAATATTCTATTGACCTTGAGAGTGCATAATGCATGTTTTCTTTTCCTAGTATACGGTCTCCCTAGATCGCCAAGTGGACACCCTTCAAACTAGTTCTCAAAATGAACTAGCAACCAATCATCCATCTACAAAGAAGGAGTCTTTGTATCATGATCGTAAAGCTCATGTAGAATCTCATATCACCTCTTCTGACATCTCATTATACAAACAAGACACTGCTTTTTCCGGGATTCGTCCTGCTGGGATTGGTCGTGCTAGTGTCCCTATTGTTACTCAGGTGATTGACTGCAGCACTTTTCATATTTTTTTTTCCAGTCAAGAGATGAAAATTTCCATTAAGAATAAAAGAGAACAAACCTTCACAAAACGCATATGTATTATCTATAGTATGTTGTGTGCAACATTATGTACAAGAGATGTAAACTGAACTAGTAATACTAGAAATACTGATCTCCACTTGTTACTCTTCTAGCACGTTACACACCGACACCAGTGAGGGAGTAGTGAAACTGAATTTCTTATTTTGGTTAATGATATTAAGTGTTTAGCTTCACAAGTACTAGGATTAATAGAAAAACAAAAACAAAATTCTACATTTCCAAATAACCTAGTAGATAAAACAAATTAGAAAACCAAGAACCAGATAATTTATAAGAACTTAGAGAAAGCGCACACAAACTATTGAGCCCCTGAATTCTTGTGTAATGTAAATATAGAGTGGTTGCCCTTAAAGCTAATAAATGTAACTAGACTGCTGTGGGCAGTGATATTTATTTAAAAGTGATGGGGATGCATGTTACAATGTTATGTTCAAATTGAGACTTTTGGGGTATACATTAATAAGTTGTCTAAGTTAAATATTGTAAAGGATAAAGAATATCATTTATAATGCCACATCATAAAGAAGAGCGGAGGTTTAACAATTCAATTTTGAATTACTCACATAATTCCCGGAAAAGAGCTTTGCAACCTAAAAGAAGATTTGTTGTCTCTTGCAACTATGTATTTGAACGGGTTCCACTTGACTTGTGGTAGAAGCCTCTTTAAAATTTGGTCATATTTTCAAGAATTATGCAAGCATCCATGAGAGACATAAACAAATATACAAATGGGCTTGTCGATTGTCTACTGATTCTTACTCATGTTTTGTTTTTTGCTTTTCTTATTTTATCATGTTCTGATAAATATTATTTTTTAAACCTATCAGATTATCCAAACAATGCAAATTCCACTATCTTATGCTGAGGATATCATCGGTGTTGGAGGATCAACTATTGCATTCATACGTCGAAGCAGTGGTGCTATAATAACTTTACAAGAAAGCATCGGAATACATGATGAGATTACCTTGGAAATAAAAGGCACCTCTTCGCAGGTTAAAATGGCTCAGCAGCTCATTCAGGTATGTATTTTTCCCGTTCAGTTATATCTTTTTTTTTTTCTTATTTTGAATAGGAACTTACTCTGTATTTTTCTCTTGCTCCATGGAAAAATAAACTTAATTCTTTTCATCTATAGTTGACAGTGTATTGTAAAACATAACTGGGTGAAGTTATAAATGCGTTCTTCACAGGAAACTTTAGATCAAAATCCCGTGTCAACTAGTCTTTTTATTGTATAGATAGTTGGGGTTGGTTAGTTTTTTGCGTTGCTCAACTTTTTTGTCCTTTCTTAGTTGTACTCATTTTCTTTATACTATTTTTTATTACACGCAGAGAACGTAACTCTTTTAGAGCCGCATCCCATGCATTTATGTCAACAAATATTTTCCTATATCTGTCCACCTGGAGTAATGCTCACAGACACTGATCTTAAAAGCCTTTTAAAAAAAGAAAAATACCATCTTGGTCTGCGACTTGTGGAATGTCTTGAGAAGAAAGGAAATGACAGTCACCTATGCCTCTCTTGCTTTGAGAAAATAGAAAAAATTTAGGAAAGAATTGGAAATTCATCTTTAAGAAGACCATTTCAGCTGGATTCTCCTGCCAAAAGTAAATATGTTTTCCATCGCCTATCTTGAACTTTCGTATACTGTGGCCATCCTTTCCGAATTCCCCTCCACCAACTGGCTCGGGCCAGAGTTCTCTCTTTTATAATGATTCCGGTCACTGATCATCCTCCATAGGTGGTTAAGATTAGAAGTTATGTCATTATATTATAGTTTTTGAATCTGGTTCTATATTCATGTCAACAAATGGAAAAAGTGGTCATATAAATTTCCTTTGTGACAAGGCTTCCGATGACATATGATCAGGATTCAGATTTTCCCTTTTAACATATATTTCATTACTTATCAGAACTTTCCTTTCTTCATCGCATCTTAGTTGCCAAAATGCCCCATTTCTATTATATAGAAATAATGAAAGATAATTTTTTTTTTAATTACCATTAAGTTCATTCTGACCTTAATACTTTGGATAGGTAAATTTTTACTTAAATCTAATACATCATAGATAAATGCTTTAATAGACGTTTTATCCTTCTAAATTTATTAGAAGATTCATGCCAATAATAAATCAAGTATTGGCATAGACAGTAAGTAGCCTACTAAAAGATCATTAACTTTTGACCTGGTTTCATAAAAGAAGTCAAAACGAATGCATTGTTCTCAGAGTTTTATTTTCAGTATAGTACTGAGATAACGTTATTGATTGACCATTTAAGAGTAGGCTGACCCTTCACGAGGCTTACTTTGTTAGGTTTATATTTGCACCGTTGACTTCTCAGCTGATTTGTTAGTTGTTAGGAATCATAAGGTAATATTTTAATTATCTATTAGATGTAAGGGTAAATGAGGTATTAGATGAGTTAATTGGTTAGAGTTGTTAGGATTTTGTTATTTTGAGGGTTATATAAGGAGAAGGAGGGAAGAGAGACGGAAGGAAAATATTGGGAACGAGTGGGAGAGAGGCAGAGGCTCTCGAATTCCTCTGCACTATAGTTGAACTTGGCTATTCGATTTGTTGAACTTGGCTATTCGATTTGGTTTTGTTTTGTGATTGTTCTGGGAATTGGAGAATAACAGGGATCATAACACTAACCTAGCGATAAAACAAGGAAGTTCTTTCTGCTTATATTATGAATCTTTCTTAAGATGCTTTGCCATGGAGTAAATAAGAAAATAAGACAAGGTTTTGTCAAGATCTTGTTACTTGTTAGAAACGGAGTAACAAGACCAGAAACTCCTTTGACCTCCAAAACTGTCATTGTCTTTTCCTTTTGTTTGCTTAACGGAGCAGTTTCTGATGGATTTTGCAATCATAAGCATTTGAATCCGATTTCAATATTTGTGACGAAGGTTGAATTGGTTGCTTATTTTTACTTGCAGGATGTCATGGACAACCATCACAAGGAACAAATATCCGGTAGCTATGGCCGGTTGGAAACTGGTCTGAGCTCATCATACTATCATCCGTTGGGAAACACTTCATCATACTCTTCATCTTCGTTGTCTTCACAACCATACAGCGGCGGGTATGAATCCTCCAGCTTGGGCGGCTACAGTTCTTTCAGGTTATGAATGCATTATCCCTTCCTTGTAGTTTTCTTAAGGGAGGTAAAAACATTCATGTGGAGGCTTTGTAATCTAACCCCCACCCCCAATTCATGCTTTGTTTCCTTTTTTCATATTTATTAGTAGATGTGTCGAGGGTAAATGTTATGTGGTTGGCTAGAGTTCATTTCCTTGGATTTAGGTTTCTAGTGATTGAAGCTTCAAAGTGATAGAGCATAATTTTACTTACTCTTAAATCCTATTAGGTGTACTTCACATTTTATGGCTGATTTTGTTAGTGTGTTTTGAGGTTTTTTTTATTGAGTAATGTTACTATTACTCTTTTATTCTATTATTTTAAAATATTCACTGATGTGTCAAACAATGATTGGTGTAATTAACGTAATTAATTATAGATAGTTAATTTATTATGTTAATTACACTAATAATTATTTGACACATTAACTAAATCTTTTAAGATAGTAGAATAAGAGAGTAGTCGTAACATTATTCTTTTGTTCTTGACAAGAGCACGATCCTCCCCAGGCTCAACTCGTTGTTATGTCTAATGAATTTATGTGCCTCAAGGAGCACAGGCCCTTTCACCATTTGGAAAGCCGTGTACCATGGATGTTGTCTAATAAAATATATATGCCTTTGTAACTATCATTTGAGTGCTTAAATGTGTGATGTAGATGGTGTCAGTCATCGTACATTTAAATTTGTTAATACCCAGGGTGTGCAGAAGCCAAATCAAAACGGGATTCGAACTAAAATTTGCAGTTCAATCCCAATTTAGTTTGGTTCTCACTCCTTTCGGAGTCGGACCTGGATTTTGATGTGGTGGAAGTCTGAGTTACAGTTCAATTCATGATTTTGAAAGTAAAAAAATCGCATCGCGGGAGTTAAAAATTTCGACCTAAATCTAGTTTAAAATTGGCCTAGAATCCAAAAAAATGGGTCTAAACTCAACTATATATTTATTTTAATTTCAGAATCTAACAGTAAAAATTGGTTCAATTTGAGTAAAGAATATGAATTTTATAGGATGAGACATAAAAGGTTAAATTTTAAAGTAACATTTTATCTTATTTGTATTTATAAATTAAAATAAAGTTGAGTGGATATTTACATGCGTACTAACAGATTGTCACAACAAGTAATAATATTGAAGTTTGAAGCGTCATGTATTACAAAATATATTTGAAGAACTAATTCTCAATTACCATAAAGTTTTGGGGTTAAAACACAATTTATCTGAAATTAAAAGATTGGAGTTGGCGGGTTTCAATTGGATATAAGAACAGCGAGAGCCGTTATCTGCAGACAGCATATTGAAAGCCACCCATTCGAAGTTGCGTAAAAACCAGAGAAGCAGCCTCGCTCTCTCCTCAACTGGAGGCAGAGGCTGGACCCGGAAAAGCTGAGAAGAAGCATCGAGAATGCCTACATTAAATCTGTACACTAATCTCCCTGTTGATGCGGTTGTGGCCTCTGATATGCTTAAAGACGCCACCAAAATTGTCGCCAAAATTATCGGCAAACCTGAGTCCGTTAAGTTTCCACTATTACTCTTTTTCTCGCTTTATATCTTTCTCATTATAGTTGTCTGTGTATTATTTTTGTTGATTTCATCGTAATGTATTGTTTTGTGTGGCTGTTTTGTTGTACGTGTAATGACCGTTAAGTGTTTGAGGAATTTACTCAGTGAGCAGCAAGCTCTCTGTGCGCTACAAGTTCAAGTTTCTGATATTTTGCTTCTTCGGACTTCTTAATTTTTCTTTAACTTCAGAGGAAAGATGTCTTACAAAAGATTGTTTAATGCGTGTTTGTTACATATGTAAAAAAGGATTTCTTGCCACATCAGAAGCATAGAAAGATGGAGTCTGTTTATTAAATCTGGTCTATGTTTTTATGTTTGTTGTTTTTGAGAGAGAGATTGAATTCTCACTATTTCTTATTTTCATGGGCTCAATTCAATTCAGTGTAATTTTCATCTATTTACTCTTTCTTCCCAAAAAATTCTAGTCTTTCAAATATGGAGTACTCTACTTTCACGTAATTTACAAGATCCAACAATCAATTAATACTTTATGATCAAAAGTATAGAACTATACACATGATCGATCTTATTTCCGTTGATGAGTTAGAGTCCATTAATATAAAATCAATTATACAAGTTTTCAGAAATGTCGTTTAGATAATTACTCTGATTTTTCTTTTCGTGTTTCTTGTTCAACATTATCAAAAGGTTGTTGTTTCAACATCACTATATCTTTTGTTAGTATGTTTGCTATATGCTACTCATTTATGCATATGTTTAATTTATATTTCACCTTTTCAGGTTGTCATGGTTTTGCTGAATGCTGGAGTGCCAATTGCATTTGCTGGGACTGAGGAACCTGCTGCGTATGGAGAACTGATCTCTATTGGAGGCCTCGGACCAAGTGTCAATGGAAAACTTAGTTCCACAATTGCAGATATTTTTCAAACCAAGCTTTCTGTAGATAGTTCCCGCTTTTATATTAAATTTTACGATGTTCCGGTAAGTTCTCGTCAAGCTCTTAGGTAACATTCAGTTTGTTTTCTTAGGTTTATTTCTACTTTAGATGAAAGATAAAAACACAATTTTAATTCTAGAATGACGAACCCTCAAGCATTTCGCTTTTATTTAAGTTTGTCTGCAATGACTCTACCACATGTCACTTTATAGAACCAGAAGTTGCAATTGGATTCTTATAGGCTATAATTATGGTACTGACTTGGTATAGTACATACAACACTAACAATGGTTGCAATTTGTCTTGCAAATTCAAATTTGTAGGGACCAATAGACCATAAAATCACTTGCCGATAGATGTTCTACTCTTTTTAGGCACAGGAAAGTTTCTAGTCATGCCCTAGCTGAAATTGGGAGGACATAGTGAAAACAAAAAGTATTGTCAACTTACCACTGAGACTCTTGATGAATATATCAAGGACATTTTTCCCGAATTGTATGGTTTAGTTGTGGAACAAAAGAAATGGTGCCAAGTTTACTGGCAGAAAAAAATGACAAACTCAATTCTCACATTAATTTCTGGCTGTGTTTTTTTTTTTTTTTTTTTTTTTTTTGCGCCAATAGGACTCTTCCAGGAAAGACAGACATCCATTCCTCACTTAATTACGAAAAAAGACTTGCTTGATCACTCTACTTATGATACTGCACTTTCATGAAATAAAGTTGCATTTTTTTTTTTTTTAATTTACTTATAAACACTGTATCTCTAAGATCCTTTTTCCGTCGAATCTTCCAACTGAAAAAAAACCCTATAAAGTGTGTGAACTACACTTCAAAGGAAGATTAACATAAAAGGAGAAGTTCTTGAGTTCAAATATTTAAAAAGAGTGATGCACGTATGCCCTCTTAAAATTAAAATAATAACAAGTGATTGATACTAATGATTGAACAACGTATCGCTTGTAACTTTAACAAATTAGAAAATAAAAAGAAAACCTAATATTATTCTTATTGAAAAACTTTATGTGCCTATGGACTAAGGAAGATGAGAATTTTATCTATTAATATTGTTAGTTGTCTTTTATTATTTCAATTGTCAGATTCTAGTGAAAAACCAGAATTATCTGAATATGTAAGGTTTTTTGGTGCAGTAACCAAACCAGGGTGGATGTAATGGCAAATCAAACCTCAATAAACTTAATTTTCTTGGTTTATTCATGTCCAGTTCACAATTTAATGGGATTTTGGACTACTCTTCTTCTTTGAAAAGGCTGTACATAAAACAGATAGCTTAACATGAAGGTAGTTGAATAAGAGATAACTCAATTTTATTTTTATTTTTGTATTGACCGATTCAGCTTTGTAACAGCTGAAATTAATTTGTTTTTGGTTCTTTCAACTACAGAGCCGCAAAATGACAATGAAACAGGATCAAACCGAACTGACATGACCATTTGGGTCTGGTCTAACTGTTTTTTCTTGCTCTTGAAAGTACTGATACTGTTTTTAGTGCAGAAATGGCTAATTTCGATATGCAAATTTTGTTTACTACGACTTCTGTGGGTGAAACCATTTTGCTTTTGTGCTAATCTTTGGTTTTATTTATTTAATTTTGGGTACAGAGTTCATTCTTCGGATTCAACGGCTCAACATTTTGATAATCATTTTTGTTCTCTCACATTAGCTCGGAATCAGGTCAAGATGGCAGCAGTAAGATTAACTTTTCCCGTTTTCTTTCAGCAATTGATATTTAGTGTTGGATAAACTGGAAAAAGTGAATCATGTCTGTAATTTAGAAGTTGTGAGATGTGATTATTGTTCATGATCCAGATTTTATAAATTTTAAGTTCTCGAAATTGTGTTTGTTTTTAATGTTCATGTTTGAGCTTACTCCGTCAAGAATCTGGAGTTGTGCTTGTTTTTGGCTGAAAAGCAGCATCATCAACACTGCGAAATCCATAGTTAAAACGGTTTCTCCATTTTTTTATCCAAAACTCAAACACAATTCACTGGAAATACATGCTAAATTGCCCAAAATATTAGAGGGCAAAAAAAGTTCTTTCCAACAATATTCGCTCATCAAATATTAACCAAGTGAATCTACGATACCAAGTTTTTGACCAATACTTTGGGGGGTAATTAAAAAAAAAAATCCGATAAACTATAAGTTCACTGAAAAAATCGCTCTTAAATTATGTTTTTTAACAAATTCACCTTTATACTATGTCCTCTTAACAAAATAACCATCAACAGACTTTCTCGCTTTTGACGAGCGAGCTCTCGTCATCTAGTTTGTAAGTTCAAAGTCTGGCAGCTCACTTTCGAATAGCAAGCTCCATCTCTATAGAACAAAAAAATGAGGGCAAACTGGTACTTAAACACCGAGCTCCTGCTCCAGAAAACAAAATGAGCGGGAACGCGCACTTAAAATGCGAGCTCTCACTCAAGAGAACAAATTGTCACTCGCAACTTCCAAGGTTGACTACCTTATAAAACATACAAAACAATATCAGATTTGTTTGAAATTTTTATCAAATATTCCACCATTTCAAGGGAAGCTAATCTAGTAAATTATGTGATTTTTCAACGTTTATACAATTTATTATAATTTATTACGTCTTTTTTTATGAAAAATTGATTAAAAATAAATATGTCATCCAAAAATTATGAAAATTTTACAATATACTTTGCTTATACTTCCCGTTAGAGTTACAAAATCAATTTGTGAAAAGAAGCCACCAAATTTTAGCTTAAACTATGAGGTCATTAACAAATCATGGACAATTGGTTTGAGCTTGCTTCCTTATTTTTTGATGACATACATATTTTCTTTTTCCAAACTGATTTTGAAACTCTGATTGAGAGTTAAGCAGAGTCTATTATGAATTTTCCATAATTTTTGGATGACATGTATTTTTAATGAATTATTTCGTAAAAAAAAAATGTAGTGTTGAAAATTTACGAAACTTTGTAGATTAGCTTCCTATAAAATGATGGATATGTGGTAAAACTTTCCGTCAAATCTGATATTCGTTCTTTTGTTCTTTGGAGTAGGGGCTTGCCTCGAAAGGTGGAAAGTTGTTGTGGGAGCCGGCTATTTGAGAACGGGCTCCCATATTTAAAATTTTTTAACTTTCAAATCGGACAAAAGGAGCTCGCTCATCAAGAGTGGGAACCGGTTGAGGGTTATTTCGTTAACATAGCATAATTTAAGGGTAAGTTTGTTAACAAACATAGTTTAAGGACGAGTTTGTTGATGATCTCATGAGGGTTTTTAGTTAATTACCCTACTTTGGGCGCAATATTCTTAATCAACGAGCTAAAAGTCAAATTTTTGCATACATGAAAACAAATATTGATAACATTAGTATAATTGTATTCCGATTTTTCATTTAGGGTAAAGTGTGATTTAGAATTTAACATTTGAGTTCATTCACAAATAACTCAGTTCTAAACCTTAGAGTTATTTAAACAAAATATACAAACCATATGAGTTCTTTTCATACCAAAATATATGATTGAGTTGCCCACCAGTCAAAATAGCTCTAATAACATCAAGTGCTCATGGTGCACATGTCTCTTCAACTACCTCTTTTAGTCCAATCCATGTTCACGAATCTCACCTACATCACAAACTTCATCTATAAACTTAATGCTCAACAAATAATTTATGACGATAGGATCATAAATGTCATGATTATGCATTTAATAAAAATATAGTTTTCATGATTTTTTTCTTTTCTTTCACTTTATTATCACTGGGGTTCAGTCTTTAATTTTTCATTCATTGTTACATGAAAACGTATGGATAAATCATTTTCAATGCTTTCATAAAACACGATACATTTGAACATAATGTAGCAATTTAATCCTCCATAAATCAAAAATTCGGGTAACACTTCTTGTTTTCATACCATAACTTTTATTGTACACACAGAAATTCTTTGATTCCAAATCTCATAATTCTCTCCAGATGTCTACTTTATTATAGTTAAAGATTTTAATTATTGAAAACCACTAAGATAGGTTAATAATACAAAACCCGAAAGTGTCCACGATTTTACAATTTTTTTTATATGTCAAAATATTTTTAATGATATTTATGTAATATTTTTTATTAAATAGTCTCAAATAATTTTTTTATTAATACATTCAATTTTATATATCTTAATATAACTAATTTTTAAATTAAATGAATAAATATCGTTGGCATATAATCATTAATACTTATTATAATTTCAAATAAATTTTTTTTTAAAAATTATACTATATTAATATAAGTTGAAAATATTTAGGGTTTTTTTTTTTTTTTTTAATAAAAAAACCTTAAAGTTTCAGTTTTTTGTTTAAAAAAAACTTTAAAGTTTACTATTCATCGTAAAAAACTTCCAAGTTTCAAAAATAATAAAAATAAATCTTTTAGTTCGGACATCCAGTGGCCGCCAGGAGGAGGCCGACCGGCCTCCATTTTTTTATTTACATACAATTCGGGGAGGTCGGCCGGTCCAACTGAACCGACCGGCCTCCCCTCTCAACCAGCAAAACCCGTGACTTTCGTCACAGGTTTTGGACGACGTATGGAGGCCGGCCGGTCCAGTTGGACCAGCCGTCCTCCATCCTCCTAGTTAAACCCCCCTCCCCCTGTTCTTCAACTCATACCAAAATCTCTCAATACTCTCTCAATTAGTTCCTTGCTTCGGCGATATTTCTCGGCGTTCAACGGCTAGGTATGAAATTTTTATTTTTATTTTCTTTTTTTCAATTACTTTACGAAATTTAAAATAATATGGATATTTTTATTATTATTTTTTAATGATTTAATATTTTGCTCTATGTAAGAGACGAATTTTTACTCTCTTCGGTGATATTACTACGCGTTCATCAGCTAGGTATGGAGTTTTATTTTTTGATTTTTAGTTATTTATCTATCATACTGTACTTAATTAGATCTCATCTGTGTAAGTGGGTTATTATACTGTGTAAATAAGTTCTGTCTAGGAGACTGGGAAATGAAATTCTGTCTAAGGAGATTGTCAATATCAATCTTTCCTGGGAATTATCCTGATCAGTACTTTCAACGTTTTAACTTTTGTATTTTATTAACTTTGTTTTAATTTTTTTTTTTAGCAACGACGATGGATTCCGATTCAAGTAGATCGATTGATTTAGACGAGAGATCAACTAGTGATCTACGAGCATTCGATCACCCAGATGCAAATGAAGAAATATTTGACTATTCGACCTCCAAAACGCTAGACGATGAGCTTCGAATACCAGTCGGCTCAGATGACGAGGAGGTGGAAAGTAGACCGGTAAGAGAACAAATCTCTAGGGGATTTTTTTTTTGGGTAGAGAATATGCTTCCTTAGAAAAAATTAAAGACGAAATACACAAATATTATTTGGAAAATAGTTCTGATATAAAATTCACTAAAAGTGAAAGGAGTCGATTGACGGCTAAGTGTGAAAGTGGATGTGGGTGGCGACTGCATGCTTAGTTGATGCAAGATGAACGTACGTTTCAAATAAAGAGTTTGATCAACTCTAACAGCTGTTCGAGGATAGTTGAGAATCGACACGCTTCAGCAAAATGGATGGCAAAGCATAACTTAGACAGGTTCAAAAGTCACCCTACCTAAGACATTCCTTCTATTATCGAGACAGTGAGGAATGACTTCACCGTCGACATTTCACCCAGTCTTGCCACACGAGCAAAAAGCATAGCTCGAACCATCAACGAAGGGAAGTGCGACGAACAGTACGGACAACTATGGTCATACACTGTCGAAATATTCAAATCAAATCTGGGTAGCACAGTAAAAATTTATGGAAACCCAGTGGGCTCTAATTCATTGGGATTCCAAAGATTCTATATGTGCATGGCTGCTTGCAAGACTGGGTTGCTGGAGTACGGGAGACCCGTTATCTGCTTGGATGGCAGTCATCTGAAAGGGTCGTGTGTCGGCCAACTATTCACAACCGTAAGTATTGATGGCAATGATAAAATATATCCCGTTGCTGTTGCCAACGTCGAATCTGAGTGTCTGGACTTATGGACATGGTTTTACAATTATTAAAACAAGACCTAAACACTGAATCGAGCCGCGGTTGGACACTTGTTTCAGATAGACAAAAGGTATAATGCATTTCGATATATTATTTCAAATTTTGGGGCGTTGTGGTAGTAATATTGTTTTATTGACACTGTTTTTCGTTCTAATATCAGAGGTTAAAGAGAGCTATTCGAGAACAATTCGAACATGCTGAACACTGCTTCTGCCTCCGGCATATGTATGCGAATTCAAAAACTATTTTTGGGGCAAAGCATACAGAGATGCGATGTGGAATGTGGTCAGGGCACCCACAGAGGCCCATTTCGAGCATGAAATGCGAAAATTATACTGGCTAAGTCCGGAAGCCCACGAATGGCTTCAATCAGAAGAGCCAAAATATTGGGCTAATTATGCCTTCTCTTCGAATCCCAAGTTTGAACTGGGATTGAATAACTTGTGCGAGTCATTCAATGCACTTTTTTTTTCAGTCAGGGACAAACCGATCCTAACCATGTTCGAGATGATTTGAAAGTGCTTGATGACTCGCATCGTGAAGAAATATGAGAAGCTGGCCTATTCAACCGACATCCTGTGTCCCAATAAAAAAGAGTGCATCTGGAAATTGGAATGCAACGTTTGCGGGAGCTACACTATTTCAAGTCAGCAACAGATATGAACAATTCATTATCGACATTAATTGGGTGTGTGCAACTGTACCACGTGGGAGCTTATAGGAATCCCGTGTGTCCATTCCATTCATTGCATGTACTGGATAAGAGTCGCACCAGAAGACTATGTGAATGTATGCTATCACATGGCAAGATACCTGCAGATGTACTCACACTATATTCGTCCCATCAGCAGCCAAATAATGTGTCCGCTCGTAGAAGGTATGAACGAAATCCTCCCTCCAAAAAGAAAGTGTCAACCTGGTAGGCCGAAGAAGACAAGAGTGCGAGATGCCGAAGAGCTGTCAAGCTCGATAATTAGTAAGAGGAATTCAACCATGCGTTGTTGTATATGTCGGCAGCAGGGGCATAATACTCGCACTTGTCCTAATCGGGGATCAATTTCAGGCGTTGCTTCGCAAAACACATTCATGGGCTTTAACACATTTGACGGGACGTAGGAATCTTCGACACGCAACCGGGGCAGAAATTTGTAATGTTTTTTAATATATCATTTATTAATTAATTAATTATTTATTCATTCTTTAATTATTCATTTATTCTTTAAGTATTAATTCATTTAAATTGTGGCGACCCCCGACTCGATAGGGGTCCGAGAGCCGTCACTCCGGGACATTTAACAGAAAACAGGCACATATTTTTTTTAAACAGAACATATCAGACCGGGCTGTTAAAACAAACCCTTAAAACTTTTCAGAAGGAGAAGACGTTCTCTAGATTTGAAAGTAAAACGAAAAACAGTTAAAGTCAGAAGGCAATAACGAATTAAAAGAAAATCAGGAGGCAGAACAAATAACAGAGAAACAGAGAGAGATTGTGAGCTCTCTGGGATTTAAATGAAATGGAACACAGTAGAAATCCCCTGTATTTGAAAGCAAAATGGGAAACGGAATAATATTAGGAGACGGGCTTCAGAAATAAATGACAGAATTAGAGGATAAAGCAGGAAGCAGAAATAAATAAGCTGGCGGAAGACGTAGTTTAAAAAGAAGCAGCGGTGAATTCAGATAAGACAAAAATGAACAGTGATCGGTGGATAAAAACGTGAACAGTGATCGGTGGATGTAGGCAGAAATGAAGAGTGACCGGTGGACGTAGGCAAAAATGAACAGTGACCGGTGGACGTAGGCAAAAATGAACAGTGACCGGTGGACGTAGGCAAAAATGAACAGTGACCGGTGGACGTAGGCAAAAATGAACAGCGACCGGTGGACGTAGGCAAAAATGAACAGTGACCGGTGGACGTAGGCAAAAATGAACAGTGACCGGTGGACGTAGGCAAAAATGAACAGTGACCGGTGGACGTAGGCAAAAATGAACAGTGACCGGTGGACGTAGGCAAAAATGAACAGTGACCGGTGGACGTAGGCAAAAATGAACAGTGACCGGTGGACGTAGGCAAAAATGAACAGTGACCGGTGGACGTAGGCAAAAATGAACAGTGACCGGTGGACGTAGGCAAAAATGAACAGTGACCGGTGGACGTAGGCAAAAATGAACAGTGACCGGTGGACGTAGGCAAAAATGAACAGTGACCGGTGGACGTAGGCAAAAATGAACAGCGACCGGTGGACGTAGGCAAAAAATGAACAGTGACCGGTGGACGTAGGCAAAAATGAACAGTGAACAGCGGTGGACATAAATTATAAGGCAACGGTGGATGAAATTTTAAAGCTGCGGAGGATGCAATCGGAAGACATAATTTTAAAAGCAGAATTTGACAACTCTTTAACAGGAAGACATACCAACAGAGAGCAGAAAACAGAAAACATAAAAATCTAAGATTCTCAAACCAATTCAAAACATGGTTCTCGAACACAACAGAGGGCATAACAGAAACTTAAGAAGAATTACACTGCATGGATAGCTCTAAACCAGAGACCATCCAGCACAAACTATCAGAAAATATTCCAAACAATTCCAGAATACTTCAGAATGTAATTCAACTGTCAAATACAGAGGTTTTTAAACATCAATATAGAATCATACGTTGTTTTTAAATCTCAGAAACTATACAGAACTTGACATATATTTCCAGACTTTTCCCCAAAACAGAAGTTTTTTAAAACATACACAAAACACAGAACTTAAAACTTTACTCTTTCAGTCAGGAATATGTCTGGCTACCACAACCATCACCGAGAGCTCGTGCCACCAGCCACCTACTCATCAGGCTGAGGCACAAAGTCCTCATTTTCGGGTTCAGTACCTACATCAGAGAGTTCACCTATGAGTCTAAAACTCAGTAAGAACATAATACAGATGCAGTGACGTAAACTGCTATGCATGCAGTGTAAAATGCTATGCATGCAGTTTTCAGAATACAGTGACAGAACATTTCATTACGTTTCAGTGGCAGAGGGGTATAAGTGGGGCTTATAGGAGAACAGGCAGTGCACGACAGGCACAACAGATTTTCAGAACAGATTCAGAACAGAAACAGTAGGCCAGTCCCCGTCCCGCACTTAACCGGTACATTTCAATCAGATTTTATCTTATTTAGTTTCAAACAGTGTACAGAAAACATTTGCATGTCTTTCAGAGAAAACGTGTATGCATGAACGGTGCTTGAACTTAAACAGGCAGGCAGCATATATAAGACAACAGAAAGTAAATCAAAGCCAGACATTTCAGAACATAACTCTAACTCCTCTACCCATAACAACCCGACAGAACAGAGAACCTAGTACCTCCGTGATGTAGGGCCTTAGGGGCTAACCTACAGATATGAACTTACCTGTGGTCCGAAATGCAGCAAGCTTGAACGCAAGAGCACTGTGGTTCACGAACCTATAGCATGCATAAACGGACATTAACCCCAAACATCACGAAACTAGCAAATAAATAAGCTAAAAAAATCGTTTTCTATCTAAGATGATTACCTTAGACCGAAAAGCAGGAGGAAAATCAGAGAAGGAAGAAACTCCTTGCTTTGGTTTTCTTCAACCAAAAGAGAGAAGTAGAGAGGGAAAAGTCTCACGTAGGAGGAAGAGAAGGAAATGGAATACATAGCTTGTCTTCTTCCACAAGTTTGCCAAGTGTCAATCATCCATTTGATTTCTCCCACCAACCTTAATTTCTTCCTAATTTGCCCTTCCATTGGTTTTTGACTAAACTTCTATTTAGTTCGTCAAATTGGTTCTACAATCACTCTCATTCAATTGAACACTCCGACAATTTCATTAAAAATAGTCATTGCATTAATATCAGAGTAATCCCGCTTAATTATTCGGGGAAAATAATTACACGAAAAAATGCCGGGTGTTACATAAATAATGGTTTCTTTTTAATTTATTCAAGTATTTAAATTATTTATTTCTAAAATGTGATTGAAATTGTAATTATTTATTTAATTTTAGTATTCACAAAATTTACATCATAAAACTAAACTAAACTATGCTGGTGGGTCATCATTGTCTTCGTCGAGGCTAAGGTGCCCCATCCAATTCTTCACACCCAGTTCATCGACTCTGCCTATGAGGTACTGGATGTCCCGCTGCTGGCTTTACTGTATCTCTAGTACCTGATGCAGGTGCTGTTGGTACGTCTGTTGCATTTGATACATCTGCTGGTACTGCGTATGCTGCATCTGAGCCATCTGCTGCTGGTGCGTCTGCTGCATCTGATACAGCTGCTGCAGATACTGCCTCGTGCCCCATCCACTAGCCTCATCTTCGTCTTGGGGGGCCAATGGAGATGATGCGGTCTCCTTCATCGGCACTGCTCGAGAGGTGATGCCATTTGATCACTTTTCAGCACCCAAGTTCCATCGACTTCCATGAAGCCCATTTTCATCAAATGCGAGGTGTTGAATATGTCGGTTGGCCTTTGAACTGTTCTCGGCTCGCCAACCGGTATCTGAAGCCCAGCTCGATCGATGATCTTCATAATCAATGGCCCGTACGGAAGATTCGTCTTGGGTGCCCGCTTGACCTCATGCATGTGACTTAGAATCAAAAAGCCGAGGTCAAAAGGCTTCCCATTGCACAACTTCTCCATGACATAGAGGTCCATGCAGCTCACAAGATTTCAATGTCTCTATCGCAACAGAAAGGTGTGGGCTAGCATGTTGCGAAGTACCCGACCTCTAATATTCAGTTCTCTGGTTCGTGGCTTGACGAACACCTCAATGTTGGAATTGATATGAATTCCCCGTAGGAACTCTACTCCCTCGGGTAATGTGACAAAAGGGCAGTCTCGGGAAGCATGGTAATATTGCTATGCTCCTTCTATGGCAAACCCCAGCACTAAGTTCACTAGCTCTGAACATATCATAAACTCTCTACCAAGGACGTACGTCTTCAAACCAGTCAAAACTCCATTTATTCCGGACGCTGTCAAGTTCGCGTAGAACAAGCGAACTATTCTCTCGCAAAAATCGCCACTAAATGCATTGACCCAAACCGAAACTGGTGAAATTGGTTCTGTTCAGGTCGGTTTTGATAAAGAAAAAACCTAAATGCGGTTCTAAATTTCAAGAACCGAATTTTTTGGTTCGATTTTTGGTTTGGATCAGTCAAAACTGATAGAAACCGAACCGAACCGATGAAATCTGTTCTTGCAATTTACAACCAAATAAAGTCTGAATCGGTTCTTCACCTAAAAATCCAGACTCCAGAGTCCAGAGACGACACACGCAGACGATCATATTTCAGAGGCCGACCTCGAGGCTGGCGAGGTCCGCCTCGGCTTGGGAGGCTGGCCCCAGCTTCTCTTTGGCAGCACGTTGGGGTCAGGTTTCATGTAGTTGTTTTTGACCAAAACGAGGTCACCGCTGCGTTTCAATTTACTAAGGTTGTGAGAGAGAAGTGTGGAGTGGGCCGCCGGTAGATCGCCGTATGTCGACTCTATGTGTTTTGAAATGGATGATTTTTTTGACCCATTTGGATCTTTAAGTGCGTCGATCACCGCCATAATCGTCTAAAAAAACAATTAAAAAACACAATCCGCTAAAATTAAATTGGGCATTGAAAGTTATTGTGTAAAATGCAGATTGATTTTGCGAATGATAGCACTCAAAGCTAAATTACCTGAAAAAGAATAATTACAGAATCTGCCGGAGAGTCAACTTGATTTGCCAACAACACTACCTCTGGATATTGGGGAATAGAAGGAGGATTATTAAACTCGTTGGTAGCCATTGCAGTGCTTTCCTCTTGTTCTTCTTCGTCCTTGAGAAGCTAAAAGGGTGAGAAACCCAGAAACAAAGATCGAACAGAGAGAGAGAGAACGTTAAAGGAAGAATTTAAAAGGGGTGCTTGTTTTCTCCTTGGGTATATTTTTTTTGGAATATATATAATATATTTTATATTATTTAAAATTTTTAAAAATATGTTGTAGAATCGGAACCGAATCGAAACTTTCAGTTTGGTTTCGGTTCGTTTCTGGTAAGTTTCCCAACCAGTTTTGGACTCCAAATCCAAAATTGAATTGTGATTGGTTCGGTTCGATTCCTCTCCAAACTGAACCGAACCTCAAGTTGCCCAACCCTACCGCCCAGGTCGATGGCGTCAAACATATCTTTGATCCCCAACGACTCTCAACCTGTAAAGTTGAAAATCATACCATGACTAAGAGAGTGTTTGCGTATATCTTGCTTAAACTTCTCTTTACACTCTTGATTCCGAAATTCCATGACGCTAGTTCAGCTAACCAATCTACTTAGATCAACATCCATGGACGTTGCTAAAAAAAAATTTAAAAAAAGTTAATAAAATACAAAAGTTAACTACTGTATAATAGATAAATAATTAAAAAAAAAGACTCCATGGACCTAGCCGGTGAACGCGGAGTAATATCGCCGGAGAGAGTAAAAATTGGTCGCTTACATGAAGCAAAATATTAAATCATTAAACAAAAAATTAATTAAAATTTCCATATTATGTTAACATTCCTAAAGTAAATGATAAAATAAAAATAAAAATAAAAACTTTATACTTAGCCGTTGAACTCGGAGAAAGAAAGTAATTGAGAGAGTATTAAGAGATTTTTATGTGAGGGGAAGGAGGGGAAGGAGGGGAAGAAGGGGGGGGGGGGGGAGGGGGAGGCCGGTCGATCCAGTTGGACAGGCCGACCTCCATATGTAGGACAAACCCGTGACTTTCGTCACGGGTTGTCTTTTTCGATGGAGGCCAGCCTCCACTGTCGGACGGGCCGGCCTCCATCCAAAAAGACAAAACCGGTGACGAAAGTCACGGGTTTTGCCAGTTGAGAGGGGAGGTCAGTTGGTTTAGTTGGACCGGCAGGCCTACCCGAATTGTTGGTAAATAAAAAAATGGAGGCCGGCCGGTCCAACTAGATCGGCCGGCCAACTCCTGGCGGCCATTGGCCAGTCCGGACTAAAAAGTTTATTTTGCTTATTTTTGAAACTTAGAGGTCTTTTACGATGAATAGTAAACTTTAAGGTTTTTTTTTTTAAAAAAAACCGAAACTTTAAGGTTTTTTATAAAAAAACTCAAATATTTATATACGCTCGGCTCGTTAAGGCTAGTTGATCTGGCTTCGCTCGGCTCGTTTAACTCATGACTCGCGAGTCAGCTTAGATTGAAATTTTTTCAAGCTGGTTCATTAGCCTCGACTTGTTCGGATCGGTAGGCTCGGTAAGCTCGTTAGACTCGGATCGTTTAATTAGTTAGGCTCGGTGAGCCAGACTATTTCTAGCTTAACTCGGCCGGCCGGTTGTTTGTCATCTTTAATTCGCTGCATAACGCTATCCCCGACCTCGATACACGATGATTGCGAGGAAGGGGTGTTCGACAACTGCACGCCGAGGAAGACGACTCTTAGGATGGGTAGGAAGACTGGTTGTCGGTGCCCTAGTTGATGACTGCAACGAAGAGGGTGGGATCGTGGCCTACCTCTTGAATGCCCTAGCTCGCGATTGGCCTAATTCGCGACTTCCCTAGCCGAGAACGTTGCTGTTTTTTGTGTCTTCTCTTTCTCTTTCGGTGTTATTTGATTTTCGCATGTTTTGATTGTTGTCTGCCATATTTTTTTTTGCAGATTTTCACCTTATTGTTCTCTTACTTTGTTGTCGTTGGTGTTGTCTCTGTGAGTGCTTTCTTATGTTTTCTTATTGATTTGTCTATTTTGAATATTAGTTAGTTATAATTTTAGTTTGGAGAGTGCCATGATTCCTCACATCGATTCTTTTGCTTTGGTAGTTTTGATTGTAGAGAAAAAGATACTTGCCGTTGGTGCAAACAAATTTTATGGTTAATCCGAGACACTCTTTGTTGTAAAAGATGTTTTGTCAATCGTATGAAGCTACGTAGTTCAAAGCTACATATTTTCCATGTATTTCATTGTTGCATGATTGCACTTTTTTTTTCTTGTAGAATTCCCAGCTTTTATTTTTTTCTAATGTTTGTGACAGTGAAATGATTCATGGTAGGTTTTAGCTTAGAGAAGGCCTTTCTTTCACAAGGTGCTAGACTATGAAGATGAAATGTTTTCTATGATCATGCTAATTTCATATTTGAAATAGTTAAGCAGTGTGTTTGTAAGAGTCTCTTTCCATTTTTGTGGTATTTTCAACTGGTTGGCGTGATGTCACGTGACAATGCATCGATTACAGGTCAGTAATATTCATTGACCCATTGTATGAGCTATATTTTTTATTTTATTTCTCACATTGCTTAGTTTGTTTTATTTTGTAGATGTTACTAAAAGGGTTTCAACTATTACCAGTTTTTGTAATGTTAGAACTATTGTATGCATGTCATGGACATGAGCGAGCAAAATCGGGAGAAATATTTTTTTGGTTGCCAGTATTATGAGATCTAAATTATAATTTACGTTGTTTATTGAATGTTGCAAGTGTATACTGTTGATATTTCTGATTTAATCCTCTTTTTGCTATATATTTTATAGGAATAAATTGATATTCTCTTTCTCTTAAAATATCTCTCTTTCTTTGATTCCATAATCCAAGATACGATCAATTCACTTTTTCTTAGAGGGGAGTTGGATGATGCCCACTTTTTTGCATGTATGATGTACTAATGGGTGTGCAAGAGAAGATGATTGTCAATCGTCTACAATCTAGAGTTAAACATTTATAAGCCGCTAATGAAAAGCTCACAAGTAAATATCGTACTTATTTATGTTTATTATTGCAAACATAATTTGGTTACAAGGCTTTTTATGCAATTTGTGGTTATTCTATTGGACGAAAATTGTTTATTTATGTTTATTGTTTGTACTAGCAATGACATTTTATAAAATGAGTCTTTATCATATTGTCTAGTTAATTATGCATAATTGTTGGTGTAACACCCGAAATTTTTCATCTAACGTACATAGCCTTAGATTAGGTTATGTTAAGAAAGTTTAACATTAATATTAGAGTTATACTAAGTATAAGAGTTATGAAGTGGAGATTTGAGTGAAAACCATAAGAATAGAGTAAGTTATTGGAGTAGTGTGTGTTAAGTTAAAAGTGAAATAAAAAAATGAAGGATGAGTGAAGGGGAAAGAGATGTCTCACGTGCGAGGGGTGAGGATGTGGGCTACTTTACAAAATTTAAAAATTTGATGGAAAAAAATTTAAAGAGGGAAAAGTTAGATATTTTAAAAGATAAAATGTGAGGTTAGAAAGACAAAAGGTGATCATCTTATTCCTCCCTTCCACAAAATTTCAGCACCTTGGAGAGCTTCTTCTTTCTTCATTTCTTCAAGTTTTTAGCAAGGAATCAAGGTTAGCTTTGAATAAGTTTTATGTTGTATGCACATAGGTAGTGATTCTTGGTGTTTTTAGTAAAATTTAGTGAGGTTTAGAGGAATTTGGAAACCCTAATGGTGGAAGCTCCAAAATTTCTTTTTCTTGCTGGTTTTTCTTGACACTTTTGGTGGTTTAGACATTAGATAGGATGGTTTAGGTTAATTAGATAGATTAGAGATTTTGTTGAAATTAGTGAAAAACTGATTTTGGGAACATAGGTCGCCGATTCTGTTTTTGTGGATTTCGATCGACCATGTTGTTTGGTTGCTAAAATGGTTTGATTCAATGGATAGTAGACATGTAGAGGTTTACGGAATGGGGGGATTGTTGAAATCCGATGAAAAACGAGTAAGTTATGACCGATTGAAGTTTGGACATTGAAAATGGGGGGAAAATCGGGATTTTGGAGTTTGGATGCTTAGGGTTAGTTAGTTAGTTGTTGGAAATAGAGTAAATGTCCTTTAATTTTAGTTGTATGATTACTAAGTTAATTCTCTATATATGCTAGGTTAACGAGCGAGTGAATTGTGTACTCAGAGTAAGCTAATACGTGCGGGGAATCCAGGTAAGTAGAAGATGTTTGTGTTTTGCCTTCGGGCATACACCATTGAACGGTAGGAAATTGTTTGTTTATTTTTTTGCTTTGTTTTGTTTTGTGGTTAGGCATTTGTGTGGCATGCATCATCATTTTTGAACTAAAAAAAATGAGTTTTGAGCATAGTTTTGATGTGTGAGCTTGAAACTTAAAAAGATAAGAAAAGATTGCACTGTGGTTTCGAGTAGAGTCGCCTTGTCGGGGAGTAGTGCTTGTGTAGCACCTCGTAAGGGTCTCTATGAGAGATACATTGAAGATATGTAATGTGTCGAGAGTATGAATGCCTCATTGGGGAGTAGTGCTTGTGTAGCACCTCGAGAGGGTTGTATGATCGATGTGAAAAGTGAAAGATTAATGAATTGGTAACAAAATGAGAATAACAGAGGGTGTAGAAACTGCATGTGTTAGAGACTGAGTATGCATTAGGTGTTTGACATTCATTATTTCCTACTTGCTAAGCATTAGGCTTACGTTTTGTGTTCTATGGTGTAGGTGACGACGAGATTGCAGGTGAGCTAGTCGAGGGAGGCCAGGGTTTGGACGCAGTCGGCGACGTACGTGGTATGCCGGTGCGGGCAATTGTCGGGGCGCCTTGACCATGGTATTGCTGGGAGGTAGGGTGGATTTTTATTTCGATTGTGATGTTGGGTTGTAAATAGGTTAGGGAACTTTAGGTCTTTTGATGTGTACTTTGAATGTGTTATATAAAATATTTGGTTTTAAAAAATGTAACCATTATGCTACTCGGTTTTGTTTTTTTGTTTTCATAAAAGAAACGATGTTTAGTTTTTACAAACTTTTTCATTTCTGTTTATGTGTGTGAGTCAGGTTTTAGGGGTTTTAGTGTGTCTAGAAATTTAAAATATTGAAAGATGAGTTGTGAGGGTTTTTAGGTGAAATGTTGATGAAGAAAGTGAAGAAAATTAGAAAAGGGAAAATTGGTCGAAGTTGGTTTGGAGATGTCGACTGATTAGTGCGAAATCGGTCGAAGTTGGTGTGGTGATGTCGACCGATTAGTGCTGAAATCGGTCGAAGTTGGTTTGGAGATATCAATTGATTTGTGCGAAATCGGTAGAAGTTGGTGTGGAGATATCGACTGATTAGTGTGAAATTGGTGTGGAGATATCGACCGATTAGTGAAGAAATCGGTCAAAGTTAGTGTGGAGATATCGACTGATTTGTGCGAAATCGATCGAAGTTGGTGTGGTGATGTCGACCGATTAATGCTGAAATCGGTCGAAGTTGGTTTGGAGATATCAACTGATTAGAGCAGAAATTAGTCAAAATTGGTGTACAGATGTCGAGCGAAACTCTTAGCTAACTTTGCTAAATTTCATTTTTTTAACCAATTGATTTAAGAATTTAACCGAGTTTTCTTTAACGTATTTTATTAGTTTTCCGTTGGAAGGGAGTCTATTTATTTTCAAACGATGAAGTTTTGAATAAAGAATAAAGTTTTAAATTTTCACATATTTCTAGTACTGTCTAAGGGTACGGGTATAACATAGAGTTTTTTAACGATCCGAGTTAGAGCCAAGTAGTGCACTGAGCCGGGGTGGGTTTGGGGGCGTTACAAGTTTGTATCCGAGTAAAATGGTCAAGTCGTTCAAAGGATTACCTGACAATGCCTGCCGTCATGCAATGTGCTTCACTGACTGTAAGTATTTCTTTTAATTTTAGTCAGTTTACAACTAAGATTAGACTGCTTTAACCTTGCTCAGGAATAGAACTAAGATGCTGAGAAACCCAGGACAGTCGAGAGAGGAACTTGAGGATTCAAATAGGCAGCTCAGAGAGTTAATTAATATACAGTCTCAACTGTTGGGGGCGCTATTGAATCAAGGAGGGCAAGGAAACATTGGAGCGGGTTCTAGTGGGAAAAGATTCAGAAGGTTGAAGCCTCCGATGTTTGAAGGCTAGTTAACAAATCCCACAGCTGCGGAGAGGTGGATTCATACTATTGAAAATATGTTTAAGTATGCCAATGTGGAGGAAGGAAACAAAGTGACATGTGCGACATTCTACTTGGCTAATGATGCTCAGAGCTGGTGGGAGACAGTAGAAGCTACCACAGCTGCTCAGAGGATTTCTTGGAAATAATTTAAGGAGTTATTCTACAACAAGTGCTACAACCAAACAGTTCAAACTGCAAAGCGGATGGAGTTCTTACAGCTGAAGCAGATCGGATCTGTGGGATAGTATATCATGTAGTTTGAGTCGCTTTCTCGATTTGCAAGCCATTTGGTAAGCGGGGAGGAAGACAAAGTGCTTCAGTTTGTGTAGGGTTTAAAGCCGGAAATATATAAGGGTGTAAAGATATCTAGGATAGTTGGTGTATCCTATGTGAATGTGGTGGCCAAGGTAATTGAAGTGGAAGAGGCTGATTCGAAGTGTATTAAACCGGCAGAAGCTCCCATGACGAATGGTCAAGGAAATTACAACTCAGATGAGCAGAAGTGGGTCTTCTTCACCATCTCAAGGAACTAAAAGACTGGGCGGGTATTTGAATGACCAGAGAAAAGGAAAGAAGCCATCACTACGGGAAAAATACTTGCCATGTCCTAAGTGCTTAAAAGCTCATCCAGGAGAGTGCGGACAATATGTGGGCAAATGTTTTAACTGTTTCGAATCTGGCCATTTTTTTCGAGACTGTCCAAAGCAAAGAATCACCCGGTGCTTCAATTGTAACGAGCCCGGACATATAGCCAAGGATTGCCCTGCATTAAAGAAGGGTTCAACCAAGGCGACACCTAGGATTTTCGCCATGATCGAGCCAAATGGTGAACATTCGTTGTAAGCTTTGAAGAATGAGGAAGTTATGCATCAAATTAGATAACTGAGGGTGATTGTAAAAATGGTACCCCTAAGATTTGGTTACCCTTAGAGAGATACATCTTATGAGAGATAGGAGTAGAATAAATAGAAATGGGGTCCTAGCTAGCAAACCCTTAGAGTTCTATGATATTATGAATCAGAGAGAAGTTTGAAATTTAGGAATAAAAATTTATCAGAAAATACCCTAGAGAATTTAGCAATAAGTAGTACTTCAGAGGGTGTGATTAATTGGTGTAAAGTCATGAGTGATCACGGGGGAGTGTTTGTATTAATTAATATCGAGGATGGAAGTCTAGAGATTTACATAGAAATGTGAAGCCAATAAATTGAGGCATAGAAGGTAAAAGTCCTATGCAAGGTGATATTTAGGGTATAAAGCTGGTTGATCTTTAAGGAATGAGTACTATCTTAGGAGAAGACTTAGTGACAGTAGGATTGATTAAGTAATGGACATGCCGGACTTTTGATGTTACTTTACCTAAGATTATGGAACCAAAAACATAAATGGTTGGAATAACATAGAAACTTAGATGCCTTTATTAATTAGAGAAAAGTCTAGCCTCTTGAATTAAGAGGATGTTTTTAGGTTTAGAGTAATGCGCGTGATGTTAGGAGAGATAGTGAATCAGCGAGAGTGGGCATCTATCGTAGAAAGGTAATAGGTAAGAGATTGAGATTAAGGGTGTTAAGTGAACTAGGGGATTGTTGGGTGACTTGTTGTAAAGGGAGTTATGAGAATATTTAAAACCTAAGTTGGTTGAGCAAAAGAGAGTAGAGTAATTAGTAAATTTTGGGGAGAATCCTAAGTAGAATTAGATATTTGTATTAGTGTTGAGAAACTTAGGAAAGAGGTAAGCGAGGAGATTAATTACTTTGAATGGAGGATTAAGATAAGAAGTTAGCTATTAAGAATTTAATATTCCGTGTGAAATTGAGGAATTTAGAGGATATTGGATAAGAAGGGAAGAGAGTTCACACGGAGATTATACGAGTGAATTTAGAAATAAGGCTAATTAGGGAGGGTTATGAAAGTTTCAATTCGAAATTTGTGAGGTCGAAATCGAAGTAGGTAGACCCAAGTCGAAGTGGATATACACCAACACGGGTATTGAGTGTATAGTTGGGAACGAGTTAGTTTAGACCTAAGAGTTTGAGAGGGTTTGGTAATGGCCGAGGTAGAAGTTGGATACAGCGAGTGTAGTGGGCATAATTATAAGAACTAAGATAGTACTTTGAGAGAATAGTGGGTAGATTTGAATACTGAGAGCTTGGAGTACGAGAATGGTGTTCGAATGACCAATAAAATGTCTTGATTACTTGAGAAAAGTAGGTGCAAGAGGTGGGAGTGATAAGTTATGAATAAGATGGTAAAGTAGAAGGGAATTTGAAATTGAGGATTTAGGGTAAGAAGTTTATTCATTGACTCCTGAGTGTTACGCTATTGATGTAACACCCGGAAAATTTTGACTACGTGTTTAGACCTAAGTTAGTGAGGTATGAGAGTGCTTTGTGAGGGGTTTAGAAGGGATAGGATGGGAAGAGAAAATAAAGTGGTTTGACAATTCAAACCAAAGGGTTTGAAAAGTCAAACAACCAATAGGATATTTTTCATGCATTAATGGTATGAAAAAAAATAAATAAAATGAATGAAAAGTGGAGTGATGTATGGCATAACACGTTGGAAGACAAAGGAGAAAAGGGAGGGTGGATTTGCAATTATAAAAAGTTTGGAGGAGAACTTTTAAAAGAAAGAAAAATAGAGGATTTAAGGGTTTGGTTTCTTTCTTTTCTTCCATCTTCTTCCCCACGATTTTCTTCCAAGCTTGGCGTCCTCCATAGCTGCTTCTTGCTCTTTCTTTACTTCAATTTTCCAAGGTGCTTTCAAGGTAAAATCATGTGGGTTTTCAATTGTATACATTAAGGGTTGGTTTGTTGAAGTTTTTAGGGTGTTTGGTGAGAGTTTGCATAGGGTTTGGAAACCCTAGTTGGTGAAGTCCGAAAAATTGAGTGTAGATGTTAGATTTCTTCCCTATTTTGATGTTTTGGTTGTTGGATGACTTAGTTTAGGTAGACTTGAGGGTTGGATTGAAGATTGGAAGTGAAAGTGTGAAAAATCGGTTTTTATCCTAAAGCGCACCGGTTCTGTTTTGGCATGTCCGACTTAGCCCTTGTGTTTGGATGGTTGATTTGAGTGATTCAATGGATAGTAGACGTGTAGAGGTTTCCGAGTTGGGTTGGCACGTCGAAATCCGTTGCAAAACGAGGGAGTTATGACCGTTTGAAGTTAGACGGTCAATTTTGGAGTAAAGATCGGGTTGGGAGTTGTGTTATAGTTCTATTAGTTAGGTTAAGAATTTCCCTTAGAGTTTGTAAATTTCTAAGTTGATTTCTCATTATTTTTAGGTGATCGAACGTGTGATTTTGTTGGACGGAGTGAACGAGAAAGTATCGAGCAGCAACCAGGTAAGTAGTGGATGAGTGTTTGTTGCCTTCGGGCCTACACCATAGAACGGTAGGGATTGTTTGTTTGTTTGTTATGCTTTACTTTTGTTATGCATCGGGTGTCATGCATCATTGTTTTCTAAACTACGAAATCACGAGTTTTTGCATGTTTGAGTGGTGAGGATGATGTGAAAGAAAGATAAGAAGTGATATGCAACTTGGTCTCGAGTAGAATAGCTTCGTCGGGCAAGTGGCTCGTTGAGCACCCCACGAGGGATTCTATTCGAGATGCCCTGTTAATGTACGTAATGTGTTGTGAGTATGAATTCCTCGACCTGTTCGTGCTTGAAGTGCACAATGAGGATTCTACGATCGATTGAGGGAGATTCGTGTTGGCCGTCCTGGACTGTGTTGGGACGTGTGCCTCCGGTCTAGCTCCGTGGATCAAGGCGTGGCCGTCCTGGACTGTGTGGGGGCGTGTGCCTACTTGATTCACCTGAAAGTGAAAGATAAATGCAATTGAAACGAAAAGAAAACAACAGAGTGTGTAGAAACTGCATGTTAGGGTTGAGTCGAGCATTTAGTATGTTATTGTGCATTATTTCCCTACTTGCTAAGCGTTAGGCTTACCTTTTTGTGTTCTGTGGTGTAGGTGACGAGTTCTATACAGGTGAGGTAGACGAGACCACCGAGGATTAGGCTGCAGTTGGAGGAGTACGGGGTGCGTCGGTGCAGGTTATTGTCGGGGCGTCTCAGATACTGTCTTCCTCGGGTTTGTGGGAGGTTGTTTCTTTTTGGTATGTTGATAGTTGATGGGTGTCTTTAAGCTATTTTGATGGGTTACGTTGTTTGAAGTGTGAATGTTTATTTTGAGAAAGGTTAGAAGAATTTGGAGGTTTGATACGTTGTAGTTATAAGTGTTATTAATGTTTGCGTAATTATTTTGGGATGTCCGAGAGTTGGTTGAGTTGATGGATAATAGTCCTACATGGTTGTGGTTTGAAACTATATGTTTTGGTTTTAAACTTGCAGGTTTTGGTTTAAAGAAATTTAGGCGTTACGCCTCCCGTTTTGGTTTTAAAATAATTAACGTCGGGTTATGTTTGCTATTTTTGTTATAATTCGTTTTAAGTCGGTTTTCCAAAATTTTTACGAGACATGAAGTTTTGGGTGTCGGGAGTGTACGGTAAAAATTTCGGGATTTTTGGAGTTGTCGGGCTCGTAGAAAAGTGCCGAAATGTCGGGAAAGTCAAGAAAAGTCAAAACGGGGTGTTTCGGGACGTTTTTGGTCGAAAATACCCGAGACGGCCCGATCGATCGGGCATGGGTCACGATCGATCGCGTCCGGGGTCAATTTTGGTGAAAGTAGCCCGAGAGGGCCCGATCAATCGAGCCAAAATCGCGACCGAACGCGATTGGGCACACTCGGGGTGTGCCCAGCGCGCGCAGCGCACTGTCTGGGCGCGCGCGGCACCCAGCGCACGCCCAGCGGCAGCTTTTAAAAAAAAAAAAATTTTAAGTACTATTTCCACTTTGTTTTAACCCGACTTTTTCCAACATATTTTAAACGTATTTTAGCACGTTTTCCAACAAAAATCGAGGGTTCAAAAAACCCGAAAACCGAGTCAAAAAATTTACGAAAAATCATTTTAAACGTAGTTTAAACACGGGATTGGTTTGCAAAGTGACGCACCGGGCCCGGGGTGGGTTCGGGGCGTTACAATTGAGGTAGCTTTGGAGGTTTGAAGTGGTTATGTAAGTGTTTGATAAACCCTGGATTAGAAAGTAAGTAACTAGATGAACTTAGCACGAGAAAATGCTAGAGTTGAGAACTAAGTTAGAGAGATTTGAGAGTATAAGTGATGAGTGCTTATGTTGAAGTCAATGGACGTATGGGTATTCGAGCTATAGAGTGTGGAGCTCGATGAAGGCAAAACTTTGGAGATGTAGGAATTCTCACTACCCGATAAATGAGTAAGGTCGTAGAAGTAGTTGAGAGTTAGCGTGGAAACCTAAAAGTAAGAGGATAGAGTTGGAGTAAGTAAGTTGAGGAATAACTAAGCCCAAATTTTGAGGACAAAATTTGTTTAAGGAGGGTGGATTGTAACACCCGAAATTTTTATCTAATGTACGTAGCCTTAGATTAGGTTATGTTATGAGGGTTTAACATTAATCCTAGAGTTATACTAAATATAAGAGTTAAGAAGTGGAGATTTGAGTGAAAACCATAAAAACAGAGTAAGTTATTGGAGTAGTGTGTGTTAAGTTAAAAGTGAAATAAAAAATGGAGGATGAGTGAAGGGGAAAGAGATGTCTCATGTCGGAGGGGTGAGGTTGTGGGCTATTTTACAAAATTTAAAAATTTGGTGGAAAAAAATTTAAAGAGGAAAAAGTTAGATATTTTAAAAGATGAAAATGTGAGGTTAGAAAGACAAAAGGTGATCATCTTCTTCCTCCCTTCCACAAAATTTCAGCACCTTGGAGAGCTTCTTCTTTCTTCATTTCTTCAAGTTTTTAGCAAGGAATCAAGGTTAGCTTTGAATAAGTTTTATGTGTATGCACATAGGTAGTGATTCTTGGTGTTTTTAGTAAAATTTAGTGAGGTTTAGAGGAATTTGGAAACCCTAATGGTGGAAACTCCGAAATTTCTTTTTCTTGCTGGTTTTTCTTGACACTTTTGGTGGTTTAGACATTAGATAGGATGGTTTAAGTTAATTAGATAGATTAGAGATTTGGTTGAAATTGGTGAAAAACTGATTTCTGGAACATAGGTCGCCGATTCTGTTTTTGTGGATTTCGATCGACCATGTTGTTTGGTTGCTAAAATGGTTTGATTCAATGGATAGTAGACATGTAGAGGTTTACAGAATGGGGAGATTGTTGAAATCCGATGAAAAACGAGTAAGTTATGACCGATTAAAGTTTGGACATTGAAAATGGGGGGAAAATCGGGATTTTGGAGTTTGGATGCTTAGGGTTAGTTAGTTGTTGGAAATAGAGTAAATGTCCTTTAAGTTTAGTTGTATGATTACTAAGTTAATTCTCTATATATGCTAGGTTAACGAGCGAGTGAATTGTGTACTCGGAGAAAGCTAATACGTGCAGGGAATCCAGGTAAGTAGAAGATGTTTGCGTTTTGCCTTCGAGCCTACACCATTGAACGGTAGAGAATTGTTTGTTTATTTTGTTGCTTTGTTTTATTTTATGGTTAAGCATTTGTGTGGCATGCATCATCATTTTTGAACTAAAAAAAATGAGTTTTGAGCATAGTTTTGATGTGTGAGCTTGAAACTTAAAAATATAAGAAAAGATTGCACTGTGGTTTTGAGTAGAGTCGACTTGTCGGGGAGTAGTGCTTGTGTAGCACCTCGTAAGGGTCTATATGAGAGATACATTGAAAATATGTAATGTGTCGAGAGTATGAATGCCTCATCGGGGAGTAGTGCTTGTGTAGCACCTCGAGAGGGTTCTATTGCTGGCGATATGTAATGTGTCGAGAGTATGAATGCCTCAACGGGGAGTAGTGCTTGTGTAGCACCTCGAGAGAGTTGTATGATCGATGTGAAAAGTGAAAGATTAATGAATTGGTAACGAAATGAGAATAACAAAGGGTGTAGAAACTGCATGTGTTAGAGACTGAGTATGCATTTTGTGTTTGACATTCATTATTTCCTGCTTGCTAAGCATTAGGCTTACGTTTTGTCTTTTATGGTGTAGGTGACGACGAGATTGCAGGTGAGCTATTTGAGGGAGGCCAGGGTTAGGACGCAGTCGGCGACGTACGTGGCATGCCGGTGCGGGCAATTGTCGGGGCGCCTTGACCATGGTATTGCTGGGAGGTGCGGTGGATTTGTATTTCGATTGTGATGTTGGGTTGTAAATAGGTTAGGGAACTTTAGGTCTTTTGATGTGTACTTTGAATGTGTTATATAAAATATTTGGTTTTCAGGATTTGGGTTTAGAAAATTTAACCATTATCCTGCTCGATTTTTTTTTTCCATAAAAGAAACGATGTTTAGTTTTTACAAACTTTTAAAATATTGAAAGATGAGTTGTGAGGGTTTTTAGGTGAAATGTTGATGAAGAAAGTGAAGAAAATTGGAAAAGGGAAAATCGGTCGAAGTTGGTTTGGAGATATCGACTGATTAGTGCAAAATCGGTCGAAGTTGGTGTGGTGATGTCGACCGATTAGTGCTGAAATCGGTCGAAGTTGGTTTGGAGATATCAATTGATTAATGCCGAAATTGGTCGAAGTTGGTGTGGAGATATCGACTGATTAGTGTGAAATTAGTGTGGAGATATCGACCGATTAGTGAAGAAATCGGTCGAAGTTGGTCTGGAGATATCGACTGATTTGTGCGAAATCGGTCGAAGTTGGTCTGGTGATGTCGACCGATTAGTGTTAAAATCGATCGAAGTTGGTTTGGAGATGTCAACTGATTAGAGCATAAATCAATCGAAATTGGTGTGGAGATGTCGACCGAAACTCTCAGCTAACTTTGCTGATTTTCATTTTTTTTAACCAATTGATTTAAGAATTTAACCGAGTTTTCTTTAATGTATTTTATTAGTTTTCTGCTGGAAGGGAGTCTATTTATTTTCAAACGATGAAGTTTTGAATAAAGAATAAAGTTTTAAATTTTCACGTATTTCTAGTACTTTCTATGGGTATGGGTATACCATAGAGTGTTTTAACGATCCGATTTAGAGCTAAGTAGCACACCGAGCTGGGGTAGGTTGGGGGGCATTATAGTTGGTACACACGAGATTAGTGACTCTGCGTAAAAAAATGAGCAGAATAATGTTTGTTATCACACTCCTCTTTAGCCACAAGTGAAAGAGAATTGTTACATCAACAATGATGTACCTAAAAAATATGAGCAAATCACTATCAAATCATGGAGCAGTAAGACAACCAATGTCAAGAAACTTCAAAATCGAATATCAATACAAATCATGACACAGTTTGAATGAGTATACAAAATAAAATGAAATACAAAACAAAAGTAAACATGCAACTAGCCATGAGATGGAGGAGTATGAATGACCTCCTCAAAAACATTTCCACTGCATCATCACCGCCTGCCACCTTCAAAAGATGAGCCTGCAAAGACAACAACATAATGACTTAGTCATTACACAAGTACATGCTCATGACTAAAAGAACAGTAAAACATTAACATGTGTTCCAACATCATGGAATTAGATACCATTAAAGTCTCAGTGACGTTTCGTCTTTCTCTTCTTTTTCTTCCTTTTCCTACCGCTGTTCTACTCGTGCTGACTCTCTGACTTTGTGTGACACATACAGTTAAAATAGCATATGCATTAGACATGGAAGTACTATCTCTTTTACATGTGCGGGGTGTTCTGACCACAACGTGACATTTACAACATGTCATCACTTTATTCTTTCTAGTCGCTACATTTAGACTATGTGACTCATATGTATATTAACTCTTTTTTTCTTTGTCCTACCTGAACGACGCTTAAATGTTGGCGGCTTGATTGGATCCATATCTATCATAGGCTACATCTTGGGGCCATTAATTGGATGAATGAAGTTGGAGTACATTTCCAGGTAAGTTTGACGGTGGTAATATGGATTCACAAATTCTTCCACTTTCTTCTTCATAAATAGTAAGCATGGAATAACATGCACACATGGTATCCTTGTGAGCTCCCACGAGAAACAACTTGTAACACCCGAGAATTTTCTATAACGCGTATAGGCCTAAGATTAAACAGTTAGGACAGTTTAATGTTAAGTGATAATGGGATTGGAATTAAGTCATGCAAAGGAAAGAAGAATGGTTGAAAATTCAAAACCAATTAGGTTGACAAGTCAAAAGTTTTAATAACCAATAGAAAACTTGGAAAATTGAATGAAAGGGTGGTTAAAGAGTGAGTCACGTTGGAAGAAAAAGAGAAAGGAAAAGAGAGGTTGACAAATCAAAAGAATCATGGATTAGTTTTGAAAAGAAATAGAAAAGTCAAAAAGCATAGGTTTGAAAAGTCAAAGAAGATAACAACCAATAGGAAAGAAGAGTTTGTGATGAAAATTTAGTCAAAAATGTGGTGATGGATGGCAGCCACGTTGGGGGAGAATGGGAGGGTTTTAAGTGTAATTTCAATTGATTATTAATTGAATAAAATAAAGAAAAACAAAGGGTTTTATAAAAAGAGAAAAATTGGGAAAGTAAAGCAATTGTCTCCTTCTTCTCCTCCTTCCATCGACGGCAGCCATTGAAGCCCTTCAAAGCTTCATTCCATCAAGGTTCTTCAAGGTTTTTAAGGTAAAATCATGTGGGGTTTTAAGTTATATACATATTAGGGTTGGTTTTTAGAGTTTTTAGGGTAGTTTTGATGGATTTGGTTAGGGTTTGGAAAACCCTAACCATGGAATCCGAAAATTGGAGTTCAAATTCTTGTTTTCTTTCCAAATTGGTTGGTTTAGTTGTTGAATGGATGATTTAGGTTGTTTGGGTGATTAAATTAAGGATTGGATGGAAGTTACACAAAAACTGGGTTGGAACACTTAGGGGGCCGATTCTGTTGAGGGGTTTTCGGGTTGGCTAATATATTTGTTTGGTTAAAGTAATCATTTCAATGGATAGTAGACGTGTAGAGGTTTCCGAATTGGGGTGGCACGTCGAAATCCGTTGAAAAACGAGAGAGTTACGACTGTTTGAAGTTAGACGGTCAATTTTGGGATAAAAATCGGGTTTTGAGTTAAGTTGTGAGTTTAGGTTGACATGTGTGATTAGTCTAGTTAGAAAAATCCTTTATAATTTATTTAGGGTTTTCTAAGTGAATTTTTCCTTATTTGTTAGGTGATTGCACGAGTGAATTATCGGAGGAAGTGGATAATTGAATTTCGAGCAACCAGGTAAGTAGAGGATTGTGTGTTTTGTTGCCTTCGGGCCTACACCACGGATCGGTAGGGGCGTTTGTTTGTTTGTTTGCTTGTAGTGTTTTATTTTATGTTGTGCATTGTGTGGCATGCGTCAGGGTTTTTGAACCATGAAAAAATGAGTTGTGAGCACGGGTTTAAAGAGTGAGCACGAGTTTAAAGAGTGAGCATTAAATGTATAGAAATAATGAGAAATGCATCGTGATCCCGAGTAGGGTTGCTTCGCCGGGCAGTAGTGCTCGTGGAGCACCTCGGGAGGGTCCCTGCAAGGGATGCATTGAACTAGGCAATGTTAGCAAGTAGAGTTGCCTCGCCGGGGAGTAGTGCTCGTGGAGCACCTCGGGAAGGTCTCTACAAGAGTGTTAGCAAGTAGAGTTGCCTCGCCGGGGAGTAGTGCTCGTGGAGCACCTCGGGAGGGTCTCTACAAGAGTTGTGTTGTGATAGTGATACCGAGTAGGGCTGCCTTGTCAGGGAGTAGTGCTCGTGGAGCACCTCAGAAGGATCTCTATGAGGAGCCGTGATATTGAATAGAGTTGCTTCGCCGGGGAGTAGTGCTCGTGGAGCATCTCGGGAGGGTCTCTATGAAAGATGCACGGGTAAATGATTAATAAAAGGAGAATGTAATTGAAACCAGCCTAGAGTGTAGAAGTTGCATTTTGTTTAGTTGCATTTGTTATCCTTACTTGCTAAGCGTAAGCTTACGTGTGTGTGTTCTGTGGTGTAGGTAACAACGTAGCTACAGGTGAGCTAAGCGAGTGAGCTAGGACTTGGGAGCAGTCGGAGAAGCACGGAGCGTGCCGGTGCGGGGAGTTGTCGGGGCGTCTCGACCATGGTCTTCGGGATAATGTGGAGGGAGTGGTAGTGGGATTGTATATAGTTTTTAACTATTTTTGGGAGGTTTGTTGGATTTATTCGGATGTCAATGTTCATGTTTTATAAATCTTGGGATTACTGTTTTGGGAATGTTGTATTTAGTTAAGGGTGATGTGTCGCCCTATACTATGGACTTTCTTCACTTAGGGATGTTCATATTTTAGTTTCCCTCTTTATTGTTATTTGGAGATTTCGTATGCTGGTTATTTAAGTAAGAGTATTCTGGATTGGTTGGGATTGAATTTTATGCAGGTATTTAGCATTTTGGAGGCGCCTTTTTCAGGCGTTACTATGTCAAAATTTTTGGGAAAGACGCCATGGTATTTAACGGTTAGAATTAAGGGCAATTAGTGAGTCTAGGCAACTAGGTATGACAAGAGAGAGAGCTTTGGGAGACTTAGCTTTAAATTCCGCTGTGTCAGTTTGATTTTAAATTATGTTTTAGCGTGGGATTAGTTAGCAATGTAGCACACCGAGCCAGGGTGGGTTTGGGGGCGTTACACAAATGTATGTTTGTTTGGTCAAGTCAACAATACATCACTCGTTAGGATCACTTACCTCAAAACGGTCTCCTCTTGTTGGAATCAGAGACCAATTTCGTGCACCATTCATCAATTTACCAAGCTTTTTATTTATTCTAGGGCACAGTAATCCTGCACACTCTTACATTGTCTTGTGTTTCTTCGCTATGCGTGCCATTATGATCTTCCTTATCATTTCCAATATAGTGACTAGGGGTGAGCAAAAATCGGTCTGGTTTTAAGGAAGATTGGAACCGAAATAATAAAATTTGGTTTTTAATTTTTAGGACCGGGACTGTTTTTATTTTTTTAAGGACCGGACTAGAACTGGATCCGAATTTCGGTTCCGGTTTTCCCACTTTTTTTTAAACAAAAAATGCTTATTCTTTTTTGTTTTTAAATCTGAAAAATGAACCATGAGCATTCCTCTTGATAGGTCAGTGCTCTTTGATCTATAAAATAAACTATAGATAGACGACTTAATGAAAGTCAAAACACTAAAGATAATTAATCTATGATTAGTTACGCCAATAAATGACACACATACGTTTCTTTCCATTGATATGGTCCAAGTAGTTTGCTGAATCCTTTACAACGCATTTACAAACTGAACAAAAATATCCTGCCTGCAGAATAACCAATTACTCACACAATATGACATTAATATTATATTCAACAGAAAACTAAAATCATAATTGGCTAACTCAAAATTCATCCTCACTCTTAACTTAAACTATAGCAAAAGAATTGATCTTTATCATAGAGTCATAAAATAATGAATAGCCATGACGTCCAAAAGAAAATAATCACAATAAATTGAGACATTTGCTTTGTAAACTGGTGGTCACAAAGCAACAATTGCAGAAGATGCTAAATAATGAATAGCCATGAATCCAATCTGTATTTTGACGTTATCTTCAATTACCTGTGATTGAGGATCGTAAATCAGAGAAGTGAAGTTGGAGGATCGTAAATCAGAGCCACGACCTTCACTTTAAAACGAGTAATGCTATAAAAATTGCTCTGATGTTATAAAATGAGTAATGCTGCTTACCTTCGTCGGAAGTCGGTGACTTCGTCGAAGTAAGAAGTCGGAAGTCGAGGTCGGAAGTCGGCGACGGTGGTTTGGCGTCGGGCGACTGCGAGTGCGAGCAGAGAGAGACAGAGACTAAGTGGTTGGGCATCGGCGACGGTGAACTGCGACTGCGCGAGCAGCGAGAGACACACAATCGAGCGATCTGATTTCTGAAGAGAGGAGCGAACTGAGCGAGGCAGCGAGCGTCAAGCGAAGTGAGACTGTGAGAGGCAGGAGCAGTCGAGCAGAGCCTTAGGGCTTAGGGTTATTAAATCCGGTTCTGGATTTTTTGGTTCTGCATCATTAATTCCGAAAACCGAACCGCATTTTTCGGTTCTACTTAAAAAAAAACTGAATTTTGATTATTTAATTTGCAAAATCGACCAGAACTGGACCAAATTTTTGGTTCCAATCCGGTTTTTGCTCACCCCTAATAGTGACAATGAGTTTATCTCGAGTAGGTAAAATTAAGACGTTAAATGACTCACTTAGGTTATTTAGAGATATGTCACACTTCAACACATACCGAATGCATGCTTTGCTTAGAGCCTTGGGTCTGTTCCCTTTAGATGCATATATGTTGTTCTATCAACAAATGCGAGCTTTTTCATTTCTTTCTCAAAGACATATGCGTTGTTGCTCTTGAAACATTCATCATTGCATCCTTGTACAGCTTCCCACGAATCTTGTTCTTGAAGTTAGCGTACATATGAAGGATACAAAATCGGACCTCGGCCTACGACACTAGGCGCTCAAGTGTCAGAATCAACCCTTCAAGCAAAGTATAAGTTAAGCTGATTTCGAAATTACATGAAACAAATTGAAAATTGGAATGGAACTTGAATGTTACCTTCTATTGATTGGAGATGAAAGTTCATCCAGTACCACCATCAATCTATAAATCCATCAATAGTAACTCCATAAATCACTTCCATGAGTCTTTACATTCACTTTCCACAACTGCAATGACAATCAGATAGATTCTATCGTTTCCAACAATCCTCATTGCTGTAGTAGTTGCCTGGGCATTGGCCCTTCAAGTGACACGCATCTAAACAAATAACTGGTCTACCTCAACCTACCAATCGTCTTGCATGTATCAAAATACATACACGCTCTTTCGAACATAGAGGTGATGATGCAGTCAACCGATGAATACTAACAACAAACGTGCTACCAGGGTTTGCCTTTCAATTTTCCTCTGGATAGGACCAAAGTTTTTTATATTGTTCTTCGCCACAACCATCATCCAACTTTCGAGCTCTGCATTTGGCCCTATATACAAGTGTCAGTGTAATATTCACATTGTAATCTCATCGCACTGTCTCAATAATGGATGGAAATACCATTCAGGCTAACTTTTAAACCTTTCAAGATACTTTATTGCCACCCATTTTGCTAAAGCATGTTTACTTTTCATGCTTCGTGTGAATAGTCTTTTTTTGATATGTAGCTTTATTATGCATCTTGGAGGCATGCAATCTCCACTTACACCCATATTCACTTATTGTTGTTAATCGTCTAATTTTATTTTTAACAAATTTCAAATTATGCCAATTCTTTAGAGCATATTCTATTACCAAATCTTTTATTGCTTGCAGTGAATCAAACATCATTCCGAACTCTACATTTGTGTATGTAGATGTCAATTTTGTCCATTTTTTTGGCATCTCTTCTCTTGTATCTTCATCTGACTCATTGAGGGAGTAAAGATCTTCGTTAATACTTGCAGAAACTGATCTTACCTCAATTTCTACTTTCTCAACTACGTTACCCGGAATCTCGTAAGAAGTATCACGTATGTCATCCATAATATATTACTTTTAGTGCTAGCCGCATCTCCAACTATATTACTATCAACCTCCACCCCCTCAATATGAATAACACACTTGATGAGTTCATTGTCGTATCTTCATTTACCATCTATATTTCTATATTCACTCTTTGGCTCAACGTAAATCTTTACGTACATTTTTTTATTTAGACTACTCACCATTGCCAATACATTTGCATCTATAGTAACTACTCACCATTGCCAATACATTTTTTTTATTTAGACTACTTACCATTGAATGTTACCTTCTGTTGATTAGAGATGAAAGTCCATCCAGTACCACCATCAATCTGTAAATCCATCAATAGTAACTCCATAATTCACTTCCATCAGTCTTTACCTTCACTTTCGACAACTACAACGACAATCAGATAGTTTCTATCGTTTCCATCAATCCTCATTGCTGCAGTAGCTGCCTGGGTATTTGTCCTTCAAGTGACACGCATCTAAACAAATAATTGGTCTACCTCAAGCTACCAATCGTCTTGCATGTATCAAAATACATATACGCTCTTTCGAATGTAGGAGGTGATGATGCAGTCAACCGATGTATACTAACAACAAACGTGCTACTAGGGTTGACTCTTCGAATTTCCTCTGCATAGCACCAAAGTTTTTTATATTGTTCTTCGCCACAATCATCAGTCAGTTTTCAAGCTCTGCTGCTTTTGGCCCTATATACAAGTGTCAGTGTAATATTCACATTGTAATCTCGTCTCACCGTCTCAATAATGGATGGAAATGCCACTCAGACTGACTTTTAAACATTTCAAGATATTTTATTGCCACCTATTTTGCTAAAGCGTATTTATTTTCCATGCTTCGTGTGAATAGTCTTTATTTGATATGTAGCTTTATTATGTATCTTGGAGGCATGCAATCTCCACTTACACCCATCTTCACTTATTGCTGTTAATCGTCTAATTTTATTGTTTAAATTATGCCCATTCTTTAGAGCATCTTCCATTACCAAATCTTTTATTGCTTGCGGTGAATCAAACATCATTCCGAACTCTACATTTGTGGATGTAGATGTCAATTTTGTCCATTTTACTGGAATCTCTTCTCTTGTATCTTCATCTTACTCATTTGAGAGAGTAAAGATCTTCATTAATACTTGCAAAAATTGATCTTACCTCACCTCAAATTCTACATTCTCAACTAGGTTACCCGGAATCTCATAAGAAGTATCACGTATGTCATCCACAATATATTACTTTCATTACTAGCCGCATCTCCAACTATATTACTATCAGCCTCCACCCCCTCAACATGAACAGCACATTTGATAAGTTAATTGTCAGTATCTTCATTAACCATCATTATTTCTATATTCACTCTTTGGCTCATCGTAAATCTTTATGTACATTTTTTTTATTCAGACTACTCACCATTGCCAATACATACGCATTTGAACTCAAGCTCTTTAACTCGTTATTCAGTTGAAAATGTGGGTCGCAATATTGCAGGGTTTTCCACTCAGTAACACCTATTTGTCCCAAAATACTATCGATCTAAAGTATCGACATTTGATCGACATCACAATTGTCAACAATTTCTTGTTTGTCCCCCCACATATTTTTTTCTGCTTTATCTCATGAAAGTCCCTCCATAATTGAATTCTATTGAAAATTTATCCATCTCCAACTTGCCACTAAGTACTTGTAACAAACCGAATTTAGCAAATAAATGAAATTTCAACAAATTTAAATTAACAATCAAAATTGATTTAATACATTATATTATATTGTAAATAATATGCAAGAAAATAGAAACAGAAAATGTTCAATACTCATCTACCCATTTCATTTAACTTCACATCTTCAAAATACCAAGCAAATTTTGCAATGTTGAAAGGAGCATTATACTGAATGGTCGACACAATAAATGTGAACTTCATGATCATGATCTCCCTTTCTACTATGCCAAACGATTCTAATATATGCATACATAAAAAACAAATTAACTAAAAATCTTTGCAAAGCTACCAAAGCCAAATAATCAATGTGCGGAATCATGGAACTCTACAAACTAAAAACCAACCTATTAATATTAAAAATAGACAAATCAGTAAGAACTCACTGAGACAACACCAACGATAACAAAACTAACAGCACAACACGAAAAAAATCTGCAAAAAAAAATATGGCAGACAATAATCAAAACTTGCAGAAATCAAAAAGCAGTGAAAAAGAAAGAGAAAGAGAAGTCAAACAAAAAAAACCTAAATGAATAAAAGAAAAGCAGCGTCCTAAGCTAGGGCAGTCGCGAGCTAGGGCAATCCCGAGCTAGGGAAGTCGGCATTCATGAGGGAAGCCATAATCCCACAGTCTTCCTCGTAGTCGTGAACTAGGGCACCGATAACCAATCTTCCTCCCCGTCCTCAGAGTCGTTTTCCTTAGCATGCAGTTGTCGAACTCCCCTTCCTCGCAATCATTGATTTCTCGGGTCAGGGGTTGCGAAGAATGTGATCTTCTTTGATGTGGAAAACACATTTCTTCAAGCGCACGTGACACCTGTCTTCTTTCACAGACACATAACATGAGGTGTCCGTTGATAACAGTTTAAACTTAGAGGTATTGATAGAGGAAATGAAAAATTTAATGTGTCAGTAGCAAATACTCCCATACTTCGAATGATATTGATAATTATTCTTATTTTTATTACGTGAGAGGAGAGACTTACATGAAGTGTCAACCTCTTTAAGCTCATTAGTCATCGACTACCACATGTCAAACTCTACTTTACCTTCTTAAAGAAGATAAGAGAAGCATTTCGTGAGTTTCCTTCCCTTACAAATGATAGTTGTCCTCGGCTCAATTAAGTGATAATTGAGAGGTGAGGTATCATTTGAGGTGTCAAGCCATAAGCATGGTGAGTCATCGACCATGCTTTGTTGTCTAAACCAATCATATTGTCTCTCTCCTAATCATCAACAAATATATTTCAATTTGACTCATCAGTACATGCCACTTAAGCTCTAAAAATTAGTGATCCTTTAACTTCCTGTGCCCAGATAATCTTTCCTTTTATTAACTATACATCCTAACACCATAATCATAATAACAATTATCTCTTATTCAACACAATATGTTTTTCAACGTAATTTTTTATTCCACTTGACATTGAAACATTAAAATTATCGGGTATTATACTAGAAGCCTTGTTGAGATGTTTTTCTTATTTTTACAACTTTGGGCGTCCGAATCTAACCTTGGAAGCCCGATCCTGAACTCAGTCTTCTATTTTTTGCAATTTCAACGCATATTCCATACCAAAATCACCAAAACTCATCAAAGTTGACTAAATTTCAACCATTTATTCAACAACCTCAAACTAAATTTATTCATCAACCATCGTCAACATCTCATGTGCATCAATCTCCACCTATTACATGCAATTCTCATGAGACTCTAAATCTAAAATGATTATAATTATTTACTTGTTTGTTTTATCTATAAAGTTGAGATTTGATCCCCTTTTTTAGATGCTTCAGGAATTCTCTTGAAGTCCTTTACAATTTCCATAACGACCTACCTTTTCACCGGCCTTTTTCTCGTGCGGACGCACCACCATCCGGGTCCAGATCCAGTATACCGGCCAGTCGTCACTCGTGATCTTCTCCCCCTTGAAAGGAGAGTTTTTGCCCCCAGTGATTTGAACCCTGGCCTCGAGGTTATGACCAAGAGTTCCCCATCACTGGTACCACTTGGGCTACTAGTTCAAGTGGTACTAGTGATGAGAAATCTTGTCATAACCTGAAGGCCAGGGTTCAAATCACTGGGAGGGCAAAAATTCCCCTTCCAGGGGGAGAAGGTCATGAGTGACGACTGACTTGTATGCTAGATCCGGACCCAGATGACAGTGCATCAGTGCGAAAAAAAGACTGATGAAGGTCGTTACAATTTCTCTTTAAATTTCTTTCTCAAAAACTCAACTTTTATCATTAATTTTTAACTTCTCTCAAGGTTTCTCTTTTGTCACTCTCTCTCTCTTCTTCTTTTCTCTACTTCTCAACAGCTTAACACGACCCTTCTGGCCCCTCATAAGATTTAAGAGGGTTTCTAAAGTTCTTTTTTAGTTATTTATAATTTTACCCTCAATAATTGAGGTCAAAAGACCATTTTATCATTCTCCCACTACAATATATCGATTTAAGCAAATTGCTTGGTATAATTATACTAATAAATCTATATTAACTTAATACAATTAAATTAAATTAAAAAATAAAATAATTAGACTAATCTTGATTAACTAATATAATCAAATTTAATTAACTTAATTAATCTCCTCAACAAATATCTCTTTTACATTTCAAATTCGACATGTGACAATTAGTCTATTGGTGACCATAATTTATCACATGACATCTTAGATAAGATCTTTATAAATCTTTTCTCTCTACGGATCATCATTAGTCTCTTACTCGATTTGTCCATATCGATCATTTCTAAAAAATTATCCTTAAGTGTTCTATACATTTCATTCCAGTTTAAAAACATATAACTTTAGATACAAAGTTCAAAAAAATTCAATAATCCTAGGATCATTTTCTTCGTTAGGATATCTACTTTAATACTCTAAAATTTCATAAAACTTCATTTATATTTACCTATTTAACAACACTATAATATCCAAACTATTCATAAGAAAGAGTTTATATTTTAATCCTTATGCATAATTAATTAGTATTACTTCCAATCATGCATATTTACTATTTTGATATGCTTACATTACATTAGCATCATTCATACGTGTTCAAATTCTTCAAACTATTAAAGAGGTTCCAATAGACATATTTAAAGTTAAAGACAATGAATTGATGAAGAATAGACCTAGGGACGACCAGACTAAGCTCACTAGAATCGCTTTTAGTACTTCCTATTAGGTATTCAAATAGCGTGTCTTTTTTCCCTTTTGGTTTTATGTTGATTATTGATGAGATCTAACATTTCTTATTGACCGTCTATGTTAGACGTTGAAAAATAATGTTTTATGGTTGTTTTGGGGAACCCAGCTCATCCACGATAAGAAATTAAACTAGAGGTGCTTTTGTCCTCCAAATACAAGATTCTATTTCAAATAATGTTGTCACGCCTCACCAAATACTCTTGATGTAACACCCGTCAATTTTGCCATGTAAATATTCCTTGAATTATTAGACAGAATTAATGGGAATATTTATACAATGTATATTTTATGAGTTTACCGATAGTTTCAACTGAATGTGGGTGATTCGTAAAACTGATTTGAGGAACTAAATAGTAAAATAGTTAAAAACCAATGGAAGGACAGAATGGGGAGCCAATTAAGGTTGGTGGAGAATGGTCAATGGTGGCTTGACACTTGGCAACTTGTTGAAGAAGCCATGTTATTCTTCTCTTTCCTCCTACGAGAAACCCTCATTTCTCATCTGCTTCTTTCCACTGCTCTCTGTTTTCTCTCCTCCAGGCGACTCCAACCTTTCCAAAAGACTTCCATTCTCCTGTTTTCTCCAGTGAAGGTAATCATCTACTAAAGTTAACGAGTTTGGACAAGTTAAAATAAGAGTTTTGCTGAAGTTAGGGTTAAGATATTTTGGAGAAAACTCTCTGTTATTGTATGAAAACACATCGGTTTGTTTTCTAAAGGTTTGAATGGAGTTTGGAGTATGTCCTACCAAGTTGTTAGTTAGCATTTGCAGCTTTGCTCATTTTCTTTACGTGCATGTTATAGGTTCGTGCATCACCGAGACGTTCAGGACTATCAACTCTACAGCAAACAGGTAAGTTCATACTCGTAGGTTGGCCCTTAAGGCCCTACATCATGGAGACTCTAGGATTTTACTTCTGTCGGGAGGTTTCAGGTAGATAAGTTGGAGTTATATTCCGAGTCGTCTGTTTTTCTCTTTAAGTTCTGTGGTGTTATTTCTGTTGTCTGCTGTTTTAATTTTAAGCTGTAACACTCGGTTCTATCGAACCAGCTCTCTTTTATTATAAATGGTATACACTTTATTAGGCAATAATTAAGTAGGGTTATTGAGTGACTAAACAAGGGTATAAGAGTAAATTAGAAATTTCAAAAGTGGATAACGTATTTAAGGAAGAGGGTTGGGTTTAATGCACTGTAGCTGCCACTATCTTGCATACCATTCCTCTTTCAGCCTTCAGCTCTGCAGCAGAACTCTCTAGGCGATTCCCTCGCCCGATTCTCCTTCAACCTAGGTAAGTTTTCCTCATTTCTCTTACGATATAGCGGTTAGATACCTGAGGGAGTACAATGTGAGGATTTTGAGGATGCTGTGAATGAGGGTAGGTTCGGGTTTTGGTGATTAATGGGAATGCTCGGGTAGTAGAATTTCTAAATGGATTCCTTGAGTTTTGTTTGATTCTTGGTGAAGTTTAGTGAATGTTTGATTGATGTCCTGTTATGAACTTAGGTGGACAGATTTCCGAAGTAACTAGCAACCAGACAATTTCTAGGAGCCAGGTAAGTGAAGTATGCTTGTGCCTTCGGGCCTACATCACAAAACATTAGGATTTTGTTTACTTGAATGTGTCTGTATGTCATGCATCATATTTTAAAAGTATATGAAAATGAATTTGAATGCATGTTGGCATGGTAAGGAATGAACATAATGAAACAGCTACGTGAATAAGATTTACTGTTAAGGGAAGTAATCCGCCCCTTAATGAGACAATGGATATTTAGACTTTGGGAAACTTGATCCACTTCCCATCGAACAGGGGATCAGAAACAGCTATGTGAATCAGATTTACTGTTAAGGAAAGTAATTCGCCCCTTAATGAGTAAGTGGATATTTATACTTTGAGAGAAGTGATCCAACTCCTAATTTCACAGGGGGATCAGATCAGAACGATGCATATGCAACTGAGATGAGAAAGTAGAAACTGCATATTTAGGAATTTATGTTTTAGCATTACATTACATTATTGCTTTACTTACTTAGCATTAGGCTAATAGATGAGTTTTGTGATGTAGGTGAAGAAGTGACAGCAGGTGTGTTTACTGAGTTAGCTGAGGACTAGACTGGTTGGAGGAGTGCAACTTTGCAACAATCTGGCAGTTGATGGGGCGGTTTAACTGATGTCAGTTGGTGTGAAGGTTTAGTTGACAATATTTCAATTTAAGTATGTTGAGCATTCATGACAGTAGTGGTTTCAATATTTTGAATACGTTTTGAGAATTTTCAGATAATAGTATTCTGTTGAGTTTTAATGTTGGTACTTACTGGATTTTGAGTAATGCATTAGTTTGAATTGTTTCTGAATTGTTTCAGCGAAGTAAGCAAATTCCTTTCTGTAGTAGAGTTGTGTTTGTATAACAAGGAGTAGTTGAAATGTCGCTCTGTTCTCTATCGGTAGATGATGTCTATCGGCAGATACTGAGTTGTTGTTCTGTGGTCTATCAGAAGATGTCTTCAGTAAAGCCATCGGATGATGTCTTCAGTAAAGTCATCGGATGATGTCTTCAGAGGAAGCCATCGGAAGATATAAATAAAAATTTGTTGTTTAGCGATCGGCAGAGGTTGGATGAAGGGAATCATCCGGCTGACGTCATCGGTAGATGTAAAATAAAGTCGATCAGATGAAGGAATCATCCGGCTGACGTCATCGGAAGATGTAGGAAGACTTTTATCGTCTTATGACCCGTGGATGTAGCGTATTAAACTAATCGGAAGACTGTAGTAGAAGTCTTGTCGTTTAGTGACCGGTGGATGTCATGTATTAGACTTACCGGAAGATGAAGTGGAAGTTTTGTCGTTTTGTCACCGGAAGGAGCCTTCTGTTATCTGTTTCAGCCTCTTCCGTTGACTTTGTTCAGCGGCAGATGCGTTTGAATTTTGCAACTTTTAAAGTATTCCGCAAATTAAACCTTTATTTCTTTTGACCGATTACTCCTTAACTTCTCAACCGATTATTTAAGCATTGTTCTATAGTTTTGTTCAACTCTATTTTCCTCAAATGATTTCCGCTGCAATTATTTAAATGTTTTGAGATTTTAGAAAATGTCAAATTTTAACTTTCGAGCGAAGTTTTAAATTTGGTCCGAAATTTTCTTAGTTATGTTCGGGTTTATGAGTAACAAACCGAGTTCAGAAAACTCGGGGCGTTACAGTATGGTATCAGAGACATTCAGTTAAACCGTTCAAAAGATTACTCATCAGTGCCAATCGTTGCATGGAAGTACTTCAACAACTGTAAGTGTTTATGTTAACCTTAGTTGATAGATATTTAAGAGTGTAATTAACCTGTGCAGGAATTTAGTATAATGGCCAGACGCCCAGGGAGACCTAGAGTGTCAAGGGAAATGCCAAATGTGAGAAGTGAAGAGGAGCCTAGTGTGATTAGGCAGCTGACAGATTTAGTGCGTCAGCAAACTGATTAGTGCGCCAACAGTCTGACCAACTAGGAGTGCTGTTGAACCGAGAGGTGCAAGGAAGTGCCAACTCGGGTTCTAGCAATGAACATTCTGGAGATAGATTCCGGAGACTAAGACCACCCACGTTTGATGGACAGTCATCTGATCCAGTTATTCGCTGAAGAGTGGCTTAGGAAGATTGAAAGTATGTTTAGGTGTGCCAACATAGGAGAAGGAGACAAGGTCACGTTGGCAACATTTCACTTGGCTGGTGAAGCTCAACTCTAGTGGGAAACAATAGAGACCACCACTGATGTCTTGGCGATGCCTTGGTCGCAATTCAAAGACATTTTCTACGAGAAGTATTTCAACAGTACTGTCCAAACTGCAAAGAAGTTGGAATTTCTAAACTTGAAGCAGACAGGGTCTGTAGCCGAGTACTGTAGGCAGTTCGAGTCCCTGTCCAGGTTTGCTGGACATTTTGCTCATAGGGACGAAGATAAGGTATTCAAATTTGTGCATGGACTGAAGCCAGAAATCTACCGAGGGGTTAAATTTTGTGGTATTAAAGGGTTGACATTCAGTGAGATTGTGTCCACTGCTCTGGAAGTGGAAGAAGCTGAAAGGAAGTGTGTTGGACCAAAAGAGGTCCCACAAAAGTTGGTCCAGCCACACCATCAAAGGGGAACGAAGAGGCCAAGTGAAGGTCAGAGTAGTCAAGGAATAGGAGGGAAGGTACAGAATGTCAGGAAATTTCCCCAGTGTCCTAAGTGTTTGAAGAACCACTCGGGCGAATGCAGACTGGGATTTGGGAAGTGTTTCAACTGTGAGGAGGTTGGACACACATTCAAAGAATGCTCGAAGCCTAGAATCACCAGATGCTACAATTGTAACAAGGTCGGCCATATTAGTAGAGACTGTCCAGTTCCTAAGAGTGGCCCTACTATGATTAAACCAAGGATATTCTCCATGATAGAGTCAGAGAATGAAGACTAGCCTGCTGTGGTGTCAGGTACTATATTGATCAACTCTATGCCTGCTTTTACTTTAATAGACTCTGGTGCAACGCATTCGTTTATAGCATCTGCATTTGCTGTTAAGTTAGATGTACAGTTCACCCCTTCCATACATGTGTTTAATGTTGCATTACCCTCTGGTGAACGCATGCACTCTAACCAAGTGATGCTTGACAGTGATGTGTTAGTAGGGAATGTAAGTCTACCTGCTGATCTCATTATTATGGATATAATGAGATTTGATGTAATCCTAGGAATGGACTGGTTGTTTAAACACCACGCCACGATTGATTATAGGACTGGAATAGTTAGCTTCCAACCCCCTGGTAGTTTGAAACATACCTTTCAAGCTTCAAGGAGGAGTAAGGAAATGTCTGTGATGACTTCTATTAACACTAGACCTTCCCTATGTGGAGAGTATTTGTGTTTCTTAGCTAGTGTTTTAGACACACAATTTGTAGGAAAAGCAAATCCTCAAAATATTTTAATTGTCCAAAACTTTCCCGAAGTATTTCTAGATGACCTTCCTAGGTTTACCACCAGATAGGAAAATTAAATTTGTTGTAGATGTTTACCCCGGTGCCGAACCTATGTCTAAAAATCCATATAGATTAGCACCAACTGAACTTAAGGAATTAAAGAAGCAATTGGAGGATCTGTTGGAGAAAGGGTTCATACGCCCTAGCTTTTCACCGTGGGGTGCACCTGTCCTTTTTGTCAAAAAGAAAGATGGATCAATGCGTATGTGCATTGATTATAGAGAATTGAATAAGTTAACTGTCAAGAACAAGTATCCATTACCAAGGATTGATGATTTATTCGACCAAATCAATGGTGCTAAAGTTTTCTCTAAGATTGACCTTAGATCCGGTTATTACTAGTTGAAGGTTAAATCTGAAGATATTCCAAAGACTGCTTTTCGCACAAGGTATGGACATTATGAGTTTTTGGTCATGTTCTTTGGATTGACAAATGCACCAGCAACCTTTATGGATCTCATGAATAGAGTGTTTCATGAGTATTTGGATAAGTTTGTCATAGTGTTTATAGATGACATTTTAATCTATTCACGTACTAAGGATGAGCATGCTAGGCACCTGACCTTGGTGTTGGAAGTATTAAAACAGCACCAACTATACGCCAAGTTTTCTAAGTGTGAGTTTTGGTTGGACCAAGTTCACTTTTTAGGACATGTTATCTCTGAGGATGGTATATCTGTCGATCCAGCTAATGTTCAAGCAGTTAAGGAATGGCTCTAACCAAGAAATGCTACAGACATCAGGAGTTTTCTTGGACTTGCAGGATATTATAGAAAGTTCATTGAAGGATTTTCGAAGATTGCTACACCCCTTACTAAGTTAACAAGGAAAAATGTGAAGTATATATGGACTGACGAATGTGAGCATAGTTTTCAGACCCTGAAACAGAAACTGACCAATGCTCCAATTTTAACCCTTCCAGTTGAAGATGGTAAATTTAGCATTTACTGTGATGTATCCAAGATTGGACTTGGCTGTGTCTTGATGCAAGAGGGAAAGGTAATAGCTTATGCCTCCAGGCAGTTGAAAACACATGAGAAGAATTACCCTACACATGACTTAGAATTAGCTGCAGTGGTATTTGCACTTAAGATTTGGAGGCATTACTTGTATGGACAATCTTGCGAGATATTTTCAGATCATAAGAGCCTGAAGTATATTTTCACACAGAAAGAACTAAACATGAGGCAACGTCGATGGTTAGAATTTGTAAAGGACTATGATTTCGAGATTAAATATCATCTCGGCAAAGCAAATGTTGTGGCTGATGCTTTGAGTAGAGTAACAACACCAACCCCAACTATGATTTTCAATATACCATTAGCCTTAGAGTCAGAATTCCAAAGGTTTAACCTTGAAGCAGTATCCAGTGTATCAGCTATACTTTCAGCCTTAACCTTAAAGCCTACCATTCTAGAGAAAATAAAGGAAGCTCAGACGAATGATGAAGAGTGTAACAAGTACAAGTTAAGCATGGATTCTACGGACAAGTCAGATTTTAACCATTCTACCGATGGGATCCTTAAGTTTAGAAATAGATGGTTTGTTCCTGCCATTAAAGAACTTCGTGAAGAGATTCTTTCTGAAGCACACTCTTCCAGGTTCTCTGTTCACCCTGGGAGTACAAAGATGTACAAGGACCTTAGGCAACATTATTGGTGGCCAAGTATGAAAAGAAGTGTGACAGAATATGTGAAATCGTGCCTAGTTAGTCAACAGGTTAAAGCTGAGCACCAGAGACCTGCAGGAATGTTGCAACCCTTACCAGTTCCCGAATGGAAATGGGAACAAATAACGATGGACTTTGTTGTGGGACTGCCTAAAACAGTAAAGGGACACGATGCAATTTGGGTGATAGTTGACCGTCTAACCAAATCAGCTCATTTCCTACCGATAAAGGTGACTTACTTGATGGATCAGCTTGCTGAGTTGTATGTGCATGAAGTTGTTAGACTGCATGGAGTTCCAAGCACTATAGTTTCAGACCGAGACTCTAGATTCACTTCTAAGTTTTGGAAAAGTTTGCACAAGGTTATGGGGACACAGCTTAGTTTTAGCACAACTTTTCACCCTCAGACAGATGGACAATCCGAAAGAACCATCCAAACATTAGAAGATATGCTCCGTGCCTGCATATTGGATTTTCAAGGATCTTGGAGTAAATATTTATCATTGGTGGAGTTTTCCTATAATAACAGTTTTCAGGCCACAATAGGAATGACACCATATGAAGCATTGTATGGACGAAAATGCAGAACACCTTTGTACTGGGATGAAGTTGGTGAAGCACAGTTGCTTGGTCCTGACATTGTGCAACAAACTATTGAGAAGGTTGCCCTCATCCGACAGAGAATTTTGGCAGCTCAGAGCCGACAGAAAAGTTATGCAGATTGCAGGCGTAGAGAATTGGAATTTGTGATAGGTGATGAAGTTTTTCTCAAGGTATCACCATTCAAAGGAGTTGTGAGATTTGGGAAGAGAGGAAAGTTGAGCCCCAAGTTTATTGGACCATTCTCAATCTTGAACAGGATTAGGAAGACAGCCTACCAGTTACAGCTACCAACCTCTATGGAAGGAATCCATAATGTGCTCCATGTTTCCATGTTGAAGAAGTGCATAAGAGATCCATCTCAGATTGTGGAACAACAGAGTATTGAAATTCGTCCTACCCTTACCTATGAGGAGAAACTAGTAAGAATCTTGGATTATGCAGTGAAGGTGTTGCGCAACAAAGAGGTTCCTTTAGTGAAAGTATTATGGCACAACCAGAATATAGAGGAAACAACTTGGGAGCACCAGCAAGACATGATGGACCAACATCCGGAATTATTCAGGTAACGAATTTTGAGGACAAAATTCTTTTAAGGAGGGTAGATTGTAACACTCAGTTCTATCAAACCAGCTCTCTTTTATTATAAATGGTATACACTTTATTAGAAAATAATTAAATAGGGTTATTGAGTGACTAAATAAGGGCATAAGAGTAAATTGGAAATTTCAAAAGTGGATAACGTATTTAAGGAAGAGGGTTGTGTTTAATGCACTGTAGCCGCCACTATCTTGCTTACCATTCCTCTTTCAGCCTTCAGCTCTGCAGCAGAACTCTCTAGGTGATTCCCTCGCCCGATTCTCCTTCAACCAAGGTAAGTTTTCCTCATTTCTCTTACGATATAGCAGTTAGATACCTGAGGGAGTACAATGTGAGGATTTTGAGGATGCTGCGAATGAGGGTAGGTTCGGGTTTTGGTGATTAATGAGAATGCTCGGGTAGTAGAATTTCTAACTGGATTCCTCGAGTTTTATTTGATTCTTGGTGAAGTTTAGTGAATGTTTGATTGATGTTCTGTTATGAACTTAGGTGGGCAAATTTCCGAAGTAACTAGCAACCAGACAATTTCCAGGAGCCAGGTAAGTAAAGTATGCTTGTGTCTTCGGGCCTACATCACAAAACATTAGGATTTTGTTTACTTGAATGTGTCTGTATGTCATGCATCATATTTTAAAAGTATACGTAAATGAATTTGAATGCATGTTGGCATGGTAAGGAATGAACATAATGAAACAGCTATAAGAATCAGATTTACTGTTAAGGGAAGTAATCCGCCCCTTAATGAGACAGTGGATATTTAGACTTTGGGAAACTTGATCCGCTTCCCATCGAACAGGGGGATCACAAACAGTTATGTGAATCAGATTTACTGTTAAGGGAAGTAATCCGCCCCGTTAAGGGAAGTAATCCGCCCCTTAATGAGACAGTGGATATTTAGACTTTGGGAAACTTGATCCGCTTCCCATCGAACAGGGGGATCACAAACAGTTATGTGAATCAGATTTACTGTTAAGGGAAGTAATCCGCCCCTTAATGAGACAGTGGATATTTAGACTTTGGGAAACTTGATCCGCTTCCCATCGAACAGGGGGATCACAAACAGTTATGTGAATCAGATTTACTGTTAAGGGAAGTAATCCGCCCCTTAATGAGACAGTGGATATTTAGACTTTGGGAAACTTGATCCGCTTCCCATCGAACAGGGGGATCACAAACAGTTATGTGAATCAGATTTACTGTTAAGGGAAGTAATCCGCCCCTTAATGAGACAGTGGATATTTAGACTTTGGGAAACTTGATCCGCTTCCCATCGAACAGGGGGATCACAAACAGTTATGTGAATCAGATTTACTGTTAAGGGAAGTAATCCGCCCCTTAATGAGTCAGTGGATATTTGTAACACCCGCAAATTTCCTATTACGTGCGTAGCCTACGATTAGACGTGTTAGGAGAGTTTAATTATTTAAGATTAATGTTGTGCATTGAAGTGGAAGAGAAAGGGAAGGAATGTGGTTTGACATTCAAACCATAGGGTTTGACAATTCAACAAAAGAAAGTTGAAAAGTCAACAACCAATAGGAATCTTCTGAAGGAAATAATTGAATAAAAATGGGGGAAAGTAAAGGTCATTTACATTGGAAGCAAAAGGAGAAAAGAGAGGGTTCAATGCATAAAATTAGGAAATTGTGAGGAGGGAAATTAAAAGAGAATGAAAGTTTGGTTAAAAAGACAAAAATTGGTAAAAGTGAATCATCTTCTTCCCCTTGCCTCCACGATTTCCTTGGCTGCCATTTGAGGGTTTCTTAACCTCCAATCCTTCAAGGTTTTTCAACGTTTAAGGTAAGTTTTGTTGGGGTTTTAAGTTGTATACATATTAGGGTTAGTTTAGGGTGGTTTTGATGGATTTGGTTAGGGTTTGGAAAAACCCTAACCATGGGGTCCGAAAATTTGAGTTTAAATGTTGGTTTTCTATCCTATTTTGATCATTTAATTGTTGGATGAATTGGTTTAGGTGATTTATGGAGTTAGATTAAAGATTGGAAGTAAGTTTGGAAAAGTCGGTTTTACTCAGGGGGGCGATTCTGTTTTCTGGATTTCAGCTTGGCCATTGAGTTTGTTTAGTTAATTTGAGTGTTTCAATGGATAGTAGACGTGTAGAGGTTTCCGAATTGGGGTGGCACGTCGAAATCCATTGAAAAACGAGAGAGTTATGACTGTTTGAAGTTTGACGGTCAATTTTGGGGTAAAAACCGAGTTTAGTGTTTTGGGAAGGAATTTTTATTGTAATTTTAGTTAGTTTAGGTTAAGAATTTCCTTAGAGTTCGTTAGCAAATTACTAAGTTGAGTTTTCGTTATTTTAAGTGATCAAGCGTGAAATTCGGTTGGACGAAGTGAGAGAACACGTACCGAGACGTCAGGTAAGTAGTGGACGTGTGTTTGTTGCCTTCGGGCCTACACCATAGAACGGTAGGAAATTGTTTGTTTGGTTGATTGGTTGCTTTGTATTGTTTGATTGTTTGTATGGGTACTTTATCTTGTATTGGTTTGTGTGGCGGTGAGTGAAATTGTAAAAAGGGGTAGTGTTAGCTTGAAAGGTAAGGGGAATAGATTAGTGCCATCTTGGGAGCGAGACTCAGAGGGTTAGGGCAATCTTGGGAGCGAGACTCGTATGGTCACGCATCTTGGGAGTGAGACTCAGATGCGTAATAGATGAGTGGGTAGTGCCCTCTTGGGAGCGAGACTCATAGGGTTAGGGCCATCTTGGGAGCGAGACTTAGATGGAGACGCATCTTGGGAGCGAGACTCAGATGTGATTGAGTAGTGCCCTTTTGGGAGCGAGACTCAGAGGGTTAGGGCCATCTTGGGAGCGAGACTCAGATGGAGACCCATCTTGGGAGCGAGACTCAGATGTGATTGAGTAGTGCCCTTTTGGGAGCGAGACTCAGAGGGTTAGGGCCATCTTGGGAGCGACACTCGGATGGGTACGCATCTTGGGAGCGAGCCTCAGATGTGTAATAGGTGATTGGGTTAGGGTAATCTTGGGAGCTAGACTCGGATGTATGTTAGGATTGGGGAAAATCGTGTGTGTGTCTGTTTATCGGTTTAGATTTGTTATCCCCTACTTGCTAAGCGTAAGCTTACGTGTGTGTGCGTGTTCTATGGTGTAGGTAGCGACGCAGTTACAGGTGAGGTGGAGGAGACGACCGAGGACTAGGCAGCAGTCGGAAGAGTACTTGGTGCGCCGGTGCAGGCTATTATCTGGGCGTCTCGGCTACTTTCTTCCTCGGGAAGTGTGGGAGGTGAAGGTTTTGTGATAGTTAGTTTTGTGATGGTTTTGTAAGAATTTCGGTTTGAAATAACTTAGATGACGTGGAGGATATTGGTTGTCGTATTTAGGAATTTGAAAATATATTTCCCGGTCTTATTTGCAGGTTTTGGTTTAAAGAAATTTAGGCGTTATGCCGTCCTTTTTTATTTTAAAACAAACGATGTCGGGTTTAAGTTAGCTATTTTTATTAATATCCATTTCAAGTCGGTTTTCTAAAATTTTTACGGGAGTTGAAGATTTGGGAGTCGGGGAGGTATGGTTAAAGTTTCGGGATTTTGGAGGTGTTCGGAGTGTAGAAAAGTTTAGAAAATTGAGGAAAGGTTAAAACGGGCATTTTTAAGGGTTTTTGGGTGAGAAAAATCCGAGCCGGCCCGATCGATAAGGCCCGGGGCGCGACCGATCGTGGCCGGGATGTTTTTGGGTGAAAATAGCCCTAGCGTGCCCGATCGATCGGGCAAAAATCGCGATCGATCGCGGCTGGGCACGCACAGGGCGCGCCCAGCGCGCGCGCAGCGCCTAGCGCCCCTTTTGAGCCAAAATTCGTTTTTCTCAAATTTTTCCTGATTTCTACAATGTTTTGACCCGACATTTTTCCGACGTATTTTAAACGTATTTTGTACACGTTTCCCAACAAAAACCGAGGGTTCGAAAAACTCGAAAACCGAGTCGAATAATTTACGAAAATGATTTTAAACGTCGTTTTAAACGTGGGGTTGGTTAGCAAAGTGACGCACTGAGCCGGGGCGGGTTCGGGGGCGTTACAATATTTATACTTTGAGGGAAATGATCCAACTCCTAATTTCACAGGGGGATCAGATCAGAACGATGCATATGCAACTGAGATGAGAAAGTAGAAACTGCATATTTAGGAATTTATGTTTCTGCATTACATTACATTATTGCTTTACTTACTTAGCATTAGGCTAATAGATGAGTTTTGTGATGTAGGTGAAGAAGTGACAGCAGGTGTGTTTATTGAGTTAGCTGAGGACTAGACTGGTTGGAGTAGTGCAACTTTGCAACAATCTGGCAGTTGATGTGTAACGACCCCAGTAGGGCCGAGACCTAATTCATGACTCTTTTAGTACTGACTACATATCCTTACATTCCTCTGTTCTGTTTTTTTTTTTTTTAATATTTTTCTTTTAAATCATAACTTAGTTCAATACTTCACACGTGATTCATTAGGCGTCGCCCGGTCACTAACGGCAAAACATTACTCATATCATCCGGTAAGGAGAACGCCTACATCACCCTGTCACTAAACGACAAAACATTACTTACATCATCCGGTAAAGAAAACACCTACATCGCCCGGTCACTAACGACAAAACGTTACTCATATCATGCGGTAAGGAGAACGCCTACATCACCCGGTCACTAAACGACAAAACATTACTTACATCATCCGGTAAAGAAAACACATACATCGCCCGGCCACTAACGACAAAACGTTACTCATATCATCCGGTAAGGAGAACGCCTACATCACCCGGTAGACATGGGCATCATCCGGTGGACATGTGCAATGCACGTGACTTACTTACCTCACCGACAGGAGACTTCATCCGGTGAACGAACAACTAAATATTTTACTTACATTATCCGGTGAGTAAACACTCGACATCATCTGATGACGTCAGCCGGAAGACTTAAACATTCAACTTCTATCATTCGACATCCGCTGATGACGTCAGCCGGATGATACACTCATCCGACTCCTATTACTCAGCAGTAAAACACGACAATCATCAAGCAATTTCAACCAACAGAAAAACACCCCGACTCTCATAGATTTCAACTTGGTAGGAATAAATTTTAAACGAATAGAATCATAGACTCATTCAGGATACGTGAAGCGGAAGACTTAGTTAAAATAACTCTTTCCATATTCTTATAATCATTCCCAGACTCAGTAGTTAGACCAGACAATTTCAAAAAGCTCAATGTTAAAATATCTTCTCATTCTACTTATACTTCCATATTCGTAATCATCACTAAATTCATAGAACATTAACCAGGGGGAGGTCTTGTTCACCATCCAGCCACAGAATTGCTCCCTGAACACCTTCCAGCAACCAAACTCAGACATCTTCATTAACTTTGAGATCCTCACCTGAAAACTTGTCACCTACATCATGAGGTTTAAACTATAAGCCTAATGCTTAGTAAGGAATGTAACCTAACATGTATTCATGCATGTACAGTTGAGAGAAAACATGTTCATGATCATTCGTCATTCTTGTTTCTGTTCGTTGTTTTCATCATATGGATTAAGGGAGGATTTGTATCGTAAAAGGGGGGTTGACAGTGATTTTTATCATATTCCTTTTCGGGTCGTATTCATGGTCCCTCTTTGGACTGTGGCATACGTCAACCCGCCCCCAACCCTCACTTAATCATGTTGTTTACATCGTTTTCATATTCATTCTCATATCTTGTTCATGGGAAAACATTCTCGTAAATCATTTTTATATGCTTGAGGAGTAAATCATGATGCATGACATGAATGCTCTTAAATTATCAGACTATGGAAATTATCATACTAGACAGTTAGCTTCATAGACTTTAACAGAACATCACATAACCTAGTTCTCAAACATCCGTAAATCATCCAAATACAAACCATCTTACTACTTAAACAAACACCAACGTAAGTAACAGATAATAGCTTAAATAACTTCTAACCATCGTATCAGTTTCTACCTAGCATCCTTTTGATGTAGGGCCCTATTGGCCGGGAATCCTACATATTCACTTACCTGGTTTCCTTAGCAACTTGAACTCCTTTTCTTCAGGCTTCTTCACCTAAAACATTTACATTGCAGTAGTTAAAATGAAAATCCGAATAGTCATAATCACAAGTCATCCTAGAATCTAATAGCTAAAGTCATTCCCGAATCCCTTAGTTTAGTTTTTCTGTGAGCAGTTCGAAATCCCAAAACTAAAACAGCTAGGTTCGACTAACGATTAATCAGGGTCGGTCATATTAAATGTCCAAAATCGATTCGGAAATGACATTACTAAATCCAGATTATAAATGTTACTAGCATTACTCGGCCATTGGAGAAACCAAATTCCAACACCAAGCTGAAAACAGAGCTTATCGACTAACTGACAACTACATTGTCTATCCCATACCTTGAGCGTAGAGTATCCGAGAAATAGCAAGGGAGCTGGTCGTCGAAGGGAGAATTACTGGCAGCCAGAGAGCGAGAGCTCGGGAGAGAAAATCGCTGAAAGGAGGAAGTGTCGGCTACAGTGGCGTTGGTGAGGTTTAAAAATTTTTCATTTCCTTTATATATCAGCCATAACCCACATTTATTACAATTTTGCCACTCAACCTAGTTTGACACCACATGAAATAAGCTTTGGCATAAAATTCTGAACCGAAAATATCAAATAAACATGACCGTTAAAACGAATAAGAAAGTCACCTGATCAAACTCGTCGGGTGTTACATGATGGGGCAGTTTAACTGATGTCAGTTGGTGTGAAGGTTTAGTTGACAATATTTCAATTTAAGTATGTTGAGTGTTCATGACAGTAGTGGTTTCAATATTTTGAATACGTTTTGAGAATTTTCAGATAATAGTATTCTGTTGAGTTTTAATGTTGGTACTTACTGGATTTTGAGTAATGCATTAGTTTGAATTGTTTCTGAATGGTTTCAGCGAAGTAAGCAAATTCCTTTCTGTAGTAGAGTTGTGTTTGTATAACAAGGAGTAGTTGAAATGTCGCTCTGTTCTCTATCGGTAGATGATGTCTATCGGTAGTTCTGTGGTCTATCGGAAGATGTCTTCAGTAAAGCCATCGGATGATGTCTTCAGTAAAGTCATCGGATAATGTCTTCAGAGGAAGCCATCGGAAGATATAAATAAAAATTTGTTGTTTAGCGATCGGCAGAGGTTGGATGAAGGAAATCATCTGGCTGACGTCACCGGTAGATGTAAAATAAAGTCGATCGGATGAAGGAATCATCCGGCTGACGTCATCGGAAGATGTAGGAAGACTTTTGTCGTCTTATGACCGGTGGATGTAGCGTATTAAACTAATCGGAAGACTGTAGTAGAAGTCTTGTCGTTTAGTGACCGGTGGATGTCGTGTATTGGATTTACTGGAAGATGAAGTGGAAGTTTTGTCGTTTTGTCACCGGAAGGAGCCTTCTGTTATCTGTTTCAGCCTCTTCCGTTGACTTTGTTCAGCGGCAGATGCGTTTGACTTTTGCAACTTTTAAAGTATTCCACGAATTAAACCTTTATTTCTTTTGACCAATTACTCCTTACTTCTCAACCGATATTTAAGCATTGTTCTATAGTTTTGGTTCAACTCTATTTTCCTCAAATGAGTTCATGTCTATCGGTAGATGATGTCTATCGGTAGATGATGTCTATCGGTAGATGATGTCTATCGGTAGATGATGTCTATCGGTAGATGATGTCTATCGGTAGATGATGTCTATCGGTAGATGATGTCTATCGGTAGATGATGTCTATCGGTAGATGATGTCTATCGGTAGATGATGTCTATCGGTAGATGATGTCTATCGGTAGATGATGTCTATCGGTAGATGATGTCTATCGGTAGATGATGTCTATCGGTAGATGATGTCTATCGGTAGATGATGTCTATCGGTAGATGATGTCTATCGGTAGATGATGTCTATCGGTAGATGATGTCTATCGGTAGATGATGTCTATCGGTAGATGATGTCTATCGGTAGATGATGTCTATCGGTAGATGATGTCTATCGGTAGATGATGTCTATCGGTAGATGATGTCTATCGGTAGATGATGTCTATCGGTAGATGATGTCTATCGGTAGATGATGTCTATCGGTAGATGATGTCTATCAGTAAAGTCATCGGATAATGTCTTCAGAGGAAGCCATCGGAAGATATAAATAAAAATTTGTTGTTTAGCGATCGGCAGAGGTTGGATGAAGGAAATCATCTGGCTGACGTCACCGGTAGATGTAAAATAAAGTCGATCGGATGAAGGAATCATCCGGCTGACGTCATTGGAAGATGTAGGAAGACTTTTGTCGTCTTATGACCGGTGGATGTAGCGTATTAAACTAATCGGAAGACTGTAGTAGAAGTCTTGTCGTTTAGTGACCGGTGGATGTCGTGTATTGGATTTACTGGAAGATGAAGTGGAAGTTTTGTCGTTTTGTCACCGGAAGGAGCCTTCTGTTATCTGTTTCAGCCTCTTCCGTTGACTTTGTTCAGCGGCAGATGCGTTTGACTTTTGCAACTTTTAAAGTATTCCACGAATTAAACCTTTATTTCTTTTGACCAATTACTCCTTAACTTCTCAACCGATTATTTAAGCATTGTTCTATAGTTTTGTTCAACTCTATTTTCCTCAAATGATTTCCGCTGCAATTCTTTAAATGTTTTGAGGTTTTAGAAAATGTCAAATTTTGACTTTCGAGCGAAGTTTTAAATTTGGTCCAAAATTTTCTTAGTTATGTTCGGGTTTATGAGTAACAAACCGAGTTCAGAAAACTCGGGGCGTTACATAAGCACTGTAAATGTCCATGCATGCACGATTTTCCCAAAATTTCATGCAAAATGTTTTCTGTACACGGTTTGAAGCTAAGAAAGATAAAATCTGAATATAATGTATTGGTTAAGTGTGGGACGGAGACTGGTGTTCTGTTCTGTATTTCTGTACCGTATCTCTGTTAGTGCCTGATAGTGCACTTCTGTCATGTCTGTTCTCTTATAAGCCCCACGTATAGCCCTCTGCTAGTGAAACGTAATGTACTGTATTGTCACCGTATTCTGAAAGTTCATGCATAGCATATGCATCACTGCATTTTTTTATATGAACTTACCGAGTTTTAGGCTCATAGTTGAACTCCCTGTTGTAGGTATGGATCCTCCAGATGAGGACATTGTGCCTCAAGATGATGAGTTGATGTAGTTGGCAAGATGAGCTCATGAGGTGGTTGCTGCAGTCAGACAAATGTATTTCCTGTGAGAATGTATTTTCTGAAATTATGTCAAGTTCTGTATCATCTTTTGAAGTTTTAAAACATTTGAAGTGTAGGTTCAGTTCTGTAGGTTCAGTCCTGTATTGATGTCTAAAACCTCTGTATTTGACAGTTGTATATATATATGTTTTGAAATGTGTTGAAAACATTTTGGAACTGTTTGAGTTCTTCCTTTCTAGGTTGTGCATGGATGGTTTCAAATTTTGAGCTATCCATTTAGTTTGTGTTTCTTGAATCTCTGTCAAACATGTTTTACAACTTGTTTTGAATCGGGTTTTGAAGGTCTGAAACTTTTTATGCCTTCTATTTTATGTTCCCTGTTTATACGTCTTCCTGTCAAAAGTTGTCAAAATTTTGCCTTTTAAACTACATCTTCCGATCACATCCACCACTGCCTTTGAAATTACATTCACCGCTGCTTTAAATATCACATCCACCACTGCTTTGAAAATCACATCTATCGCTGCCTTTAAAATCACTTCCACCGGTAAACAGTTCATTTCTGTCTGTAGTTTACATCCACCGGTGAACAGTTCATTTCTGTCTGTAGTTCACTTCCACCGTTGAACAGTGCATTTCTGCCTGCATCCACCGCTGCCTTTAAAATTACATCTTCCGTCTGACGTCATCCACATCTTCCGCTGACGTCATCTGCCTACTTCTTCCCCCTAGTTTATTTACGTCTTCCGCTTAACGTCATCCACATCTTCCGCCTGACGTCATCTGCCTAATTCTTCCATCCCGGTTTATCTGCATTTTCCGCCTTGCTTCATCTGCCCGATTTAGTAACATCTTCCGCCTTACTTCCTCTGCCCTGCATCACCCGATCCTGTTATTCCCTGTAGCCTTTCTTTCAATATGTCTTTCAGTTTATATTTCTCATTTATTTTCACTGCATGTATTTTATCACGTTTTCTTCTGCATGCCCGTCGCCCACCCAGCCTTTTATTTAAACGTTCAAAGTGTTCTGTCTCCTTTATGGTTTAAAAAAAATTAATATGTCTTCTGATTCTGTTTCAATATTATGTCTTCACCACTTTTATTTCTCCTTGCCCTCTATCTCCCTATTTTACTCCTGCCATTTATTTCTGAAGTCTGGTTTTTACTCATGTCTTTCCAGCCCTCAATCCAAAGAAGGTCTTCTCTGTGTAAAGTTTTAAAGTTAAAAAAAATATATGTCCCGTTTTCTATTAAATGTCCGGAGTGATGGCTCCTCGGCCCCGATCGGGTTTGGGGCTGTCACACTTGATTTTATTTCAAAACTCATGGAAACACTTAATCTCTTTGTTTTGGTAATTTTAATTACACAAGTGCACGTATCACCTCACCTGCCATACCAGTGAAAAATCAGCTACATTATCTTCCAATATTTTCTCTTCGAAATCTACACTTTTCTCATGGCTTCTTCCTTAATTTCTACTTTCCAAACCTCTTTAATTTCATACCCCTTCTATGCTCCCCAAATTGTCTCTAACAAAATACAATTATTATTTACCTTTTTTTCCAATTGCTAATTATATTAGAAAGATTTGGACCTCTCTTCTGTCATGGGCCACTATTATTTGAGCCTTATAAATAAGCTCTTAATGCCAATAATAAATTAACATAGAAAGAGGCCTATCAATACCCTTGGTCCAAATAGGCACCTTGTTCTCAAGGTGCAAGTAATATGTAAAACCCTCTATTTTTATTTTAATTATTTTCCAAGTGAACTTTTTTGCGTTATACATGGTTAAGTTATTTTACATTTACTCGAATTATTGTGATTCGTTAACGTTAGACCACATAGAACTTTTGGATCAATTGGTCAAATCGGTAAATTTGGAAATTTACCGCATGGTTTCTTTGAGAATTTAAGGTTGGGTAAATTGGAATTTATTTCGTGAAAAATTTTGAACAATATATTGTTCGTCGAATGAGAAATTAAAATATTTTTATTTAATATAAATAATATTTATTTACATTAAGTAAAAAAAAAATCTTATTTTAAAGAAAAGAGAGAACAAAAGCCCTTCATTTCATTTTCCCTACGCTGTCAACAGCAAGTGAGAGAGAGAGTGAGAGAGGGAGACGAGTGTAAGTGAGGTTTGTTGAGTTCCGAGATTGGAATCGTGTTCACGAGGCTTCGATCACCAACTTTTGTGAAGGAACTTCGAGAGTAAATTGGTTTCTCTCCCCGTTTTCGAGTTGGTAGTCTATGGGTAATGTTGAATTCAAATTCGAGCTTGAAAACTCAAATTCTTTGGGTACTTCTAGAATGTTTGAGTAGATTTCAAGTTTATGTAAGTTGTTGGTCGACCTATGTTGATGCAGTGCATAGCAAAGGTCGACACTTAAACAGGTGTCGACCCTTGGAAAACACGAGAGTTACAAGGGTCGTCATTTGCTGAGATCCCCTTGAAAACCGAGAGGAATAGGTGTCGACCCCTTAGCCAGGCGTTGAGTCCAGCACACAACAAGGGTCGACCCTTGTCCGAAGGTGTCGACCCTTCCCTAGAAGGATTGACTAATGAAGTAGACCGCTGTTCCAATAATGGTGAATAAGGATCGACCTCTGTTCTAAAGAGTCGACCCCTGTAGAGTCCCAATGCCACAAAAGTTTACGTCCGTTTATAATTCCTTTCGGTTTGCTTTCCTAGTCCCAGTATGAGATCCATCCATGTATTCCCTTAGTATTTGAAAAGGATATTTCATGATATTGGTTTTGTAATAGGTTCTGGCAAGTTCGTAGTTTTCGAGCATCTTCCTGATAGAGTCGTTCTTGTTGGTAAGAAGAGCGATCGTTGTCAACGTAAAGGTTATACTTTTTGCATTGTATTGCATAATTTTCAAAAATCCTATTTCGATAAACTGCCACCTATGAAAAACCTAACGGGGCGTGGTCACCAACACGTTAGTTTTTTATAGCTATGTACTTATATTTTACATGTTTACCATTGATGCATGATATTTTGTTTCTTGTTATGCTATATACTAGATGAATTCTCTTGGTGCTTTGGGTGATTTTGGTATCAAAGCATCATGAGACTATCCTAGTACATCTTCTACTGCGTGAAGTTGTTTTGCTTGCATGTTAAAAAAATAGATAATAGAGCGGTGATGACGCGATCATTGAGTTTCGAATTCCTAAACCTGATCAAGATATATTTGTTGATTATGAGTTACAAGTGTACAGTCTTAAGTTTTATAGTATAATGATAAATATGGTTGTCAAATCTATAGAGAATATGTAATTTACAAATTTTCACAAAGTACTGATTTAATCAATTCTGACTTTATCTGGACAATTAAAAATATGATTTTGAACACAAACAAAATAAACAAAATAAATCAAATCACCAATAAAAAGACTTTAATTCAGAAAAGATCTAGAGTATTGATTTCACAAATATTTATGATATTATTTATCAGATCAATATTCTTTAGTTCAACAATTGTTTATAAGCCGAAAACTCTAATTCATTAAACTATCTCTCTCGAGTGTTAAGCTAACATTAATTTCTAAAATTGTAATATCAATATCTCTATAAAAATTATAACACCTGGGAAATTTTCTCTACCGTACGTAGCCCATTAACACCCGAAAAATTTTCTCTTTCGTACGTAGCTCATGTTAGAGTATGTTATGAGAGTTTAATTTCATTCAAAGATTATGTCAATTAGAGAGTAATATTGGTAGAGGAAGTTGAGAGAAACCCTAGGATTTAGTGGTTAGAAATTGGCTAAGTTGAAATTTAAGTTGACAATTTAACTAAAGGTAAATTAAATGATAAAAACAAAAGGAATGAGAGGGAAGCTTCACGTTGGTAATGAGGAAATTAAAAGGTGAGGTTAATTTATTAAAGAAGAAGATGAATTAAAGGAATAAAAGAAGTTTGAAAAGTCAACAAAATTTAACCAATAGAAAGGAAGGAAAAAGTGAAGTAGAAAAGTCAAAAAGAAGGGAGAAAAAGTGAGTGTCACGTTGGACAAGAGAAGAGTAAATCAGGGATGTGGTTGCTTTTGAAAATGTTGAAGTTGGGAGGCTAAAGTTTAAAGTGGAAAGTTGATGTTTTAAAAGATGGAAATTTATGGTGTAAAAAGAGAAAAATTTCCTTCTTCTTCCCCTTCCTCTCCACGAAAGTTGCAGCTACCATTGGAGGGTTTCTTCTCATTCTTCTTCACTTGTTCTTCATGATTAAGGTTGGTTTTTAATTGGGTTTTGTTATGGATATATAATAGTGAAGGTTTTAGGTGTTTTGTTAGGGTTTATTGAGTTTTTGGAAGGTTTGTAGAAACCCTAGGGGTGAAGTATGAAATTTTGGTTTCTTGATGAGTTTTCTTCTTATATTTGATTGTTTAAATGTTAGATGGATTAGTTTAGGTTATTTTTAGGAAGAGCTTTAAGATTTGGAGTGAGTTATGGAAAAATCAGTTTGTGAATATTTGGTAGCCGATTCTGTTTTTGGCATTTCTGTTTGGCCAAGTTATTTGGTTGGTTAAATTGAGTGTTTCAATGGATAGTAGACGTGTAGAGGTTTACGGATTGGGGTGACACGTCGAAATCCATTGAAAAACAAATAAGTTATGGCCGTTTGAAGTTTGGATACTAAAATTGTGGGAATTTCGGGTTTTAGAGTTTTAGATTTTAGAATGAGTTTAATTGTTGTTAGTTTGGATCTAGGTATTCTTTAGAATTCCTTAGGTTGTTACTAAATGGTTTTCCCTATATTTTCTAGGTCGACGAGCGAGCAATTAGTATAGTCGAAGTAACTGTTATGTGCCGGGAAACTAGGTAAGTAATGGACGTGTGTTTTGTTGCCTTCGGGCCTACACCATGGAACAGTAGGGAACTATTTGTTGTTTGGTTATTTTTTTTGTTTGTTGTTTGGTTGTTTTTCCTTCTTTGTTGGTTAAGCATTGTATTGACCTGGAGCATGGTTTCGAATGGTGAGTATGAAATGAAAACTGATAAGTAGAAAGGCAATGTGGCAATATGGTTTTGTGGGGTCGCGTTAAGGTGGCACCCGCGAGGGACTCGAGGAGAGTCGCCCAGTCACGTTAGGGTGGCACCTGGGGCGTGGTTTTAGTGGAGTCGCCCAGTCGCGTTAGGGTGACACCTACGAGGGACTCCTTGTGAGTCCCCTAGTTGCGTTACGGTGACACCTGCGAGAGACTATAGTGGAGTCGCCCAGTTGCGTTAGGGTGACACCTGCGAGGGACTCTATGAGAGTTGCCCAGTCGCGTTAGGGTGGACACCTTCGAGGGACTATGTTGGAGTCGCCCAGTCGCGTTAGGGTGAAGCCTGCGAGGGACTCTACGAGAGTTGCCCAGTCGCGTTAGGATGGACACCTGCGAGGGACTATAGTGGAGTCGCCCAGTCGCGTTAGGGTGAAGCCTGCGAGGGACTCTATGAGAGTTGCCCAGTCGCGTTAGGGTGGACACCTTCGAGGGACTATGTTGGAGTCGCCCAGTCGCGTTAGGGTGACACCTGCGAGGGACTATAGTGGAGTCGCCCAGTCGCGTTAGGGTGACACCTACGAGGGACTCCTTGTGAGTCCCCTAGTTGCGTTACGGTGACACCTGCGAGGGACTATAGTGGAGTCGCCCAGTCGCGTTAGGGTGAAGCCTGCGAGGGACTCTATGAGAGTTGCCCAGTCGCGTTAGGGTGGACACCTTCGAGGGACTATGTTGGAGTCGCCCAGTCGCGTTAGGGTGAAGCCTGCGAGGGACTCTACGAGAGTTGCCCAGTCGCGTTAGGATGGACACCTGCGAGGGACTATAGTGGAGTCGCCCAGTCACGTTAGAGTGACACCTGCGAGGGACTCCAATGGAGTCGACCAGTCGCGTTAGGGTGGCACTTGCAGAGGATTTTGTGAGAGTCGGACACTGCGAGGGACTCCGTGGGGAGTAGCCCAGTCGCATAGGGGGACACCTACGAGGGACTCGACTCTATGAGAGTTGCCCAGTCGCGTTAGGGTGAAGCCTGCGAGGGACTCTATGAGAGTTGCCCAGTCGCGTTAGGGTGAAGCCTGCGAGGGACTCTATGAGAGTTGCCCAGTCGCGTTAGGGTGAAGCCTGCGAGGGACTCTATGAGAGTTGCCCAGTCGCGTTAGGGTGAAGCCTGCGAGGGACTCTATGAGAGTTGCCCAGTCGCGTTAGGGTGAAGCCTGCGAGGGACTCTATGAGAGTTGCCCAGTCGCGTTAGGGTGAAGCCTGCGAGGGACTCTATGAGAGTTGCCCAGTCGCGTTAGGGTGAAGCCTGCGAGGGACTCTATGAGAGTTGCCCAGTCGCGTTAGGGTGAAGCCTGCGAGGGACTCTATGAGAGTTGCCCAGTCGCGTTAGGGTGAAGCCTGCGAGGGACTCTATGAGAGTTGCCCAGTCGCGTTAGGGTGGACACCTTCGAGGGACTATGTTGGAGTCGCCCAGTCGCGTTAGGGTGAAGCCAGAGTTACATGTAAGAGCTATGTGGAAAGCTAGGATGGGATGCAGTCGTTGATGTACGGGGTATGCCGGTGCAGGTATTTGTCGGGGCGTCTCAGCTACGTTCTTCGGGTAGTTTGGTGGGGAGTTTTGGTATTTTGTTTTGTAAATGTTTTTCCTAGCTATTTTGGATGGTTGTGAGTTTGGTTGTTTTGTTGGATAGTTGATATGTAAATGCTTGGGATTTGAAACTATTGGATTTTCGGTTTTGGTTTATAGAATTTTAGTCGTTATGTTGCTCGTTTTGTTCAAACAACGTATGGTCACTTTTCTCTATGTTTTTGCTAACCGTTTTAAGTCGATTTTATGATATTTTTACGTGTCAATTGGTCGGGGATGTCGAGAATGTTGGGGTAAATTTTTAGTTGATTTGGAAATATTTGGTTTGAAGTAAAATGAGAAAAGTGGAAGAGGTGCGCTGGTGGCCGAGGCTGGCGCGCTGGGCTGGGGAATTGTGCTGCAGGGGTAGACCAGAACCAGTCAAGGGGTCGACACCTGAGGCAAGGTGTCGACCGCTTTCCTTCATTAATGTAACCAGAGGCAATTAAGGTGTCGACCCTTTAGCAGGGGTCGACCAGTGCCAAACAAGGTGTCGACCCCTGATGCAAGGTGTCGACCGATCTCAGTACAAATTGAAACCAGAACCTTTTTGGGGTCGACCACTACTTTGAGGTGTCGACCGAAACCCGATTTTACTGTTTCGATGCTTATTTCAAACCAGTTTCAACCTTATCCTTTTCGATACCTTTTGTACGTATTTTTGAGGGTTCAAAAAACCCTAAAATCGAGTCGAAAAATCATCAAAAATTATTTTAAATTTCATTTTAAACGTGGGATTTGTTTGCAAAGTAACGCACCGAGTCGGGGTAGGTTCGGGGGAGTTACAAAAATCGTTCTTTTAGTTATTGAATAACATGCATTAGTTTTCTATTTGATTTCACAAAACCCTAATACTTTCTCGAGGTATTAAAATTTTATGTTGTAATATTCAAGTCGTATTTAGAGTTACTGTCGAGTGTCAAACCACAAATATAGAATCATTCAATACATGACCATCAAATTAATTGAAGACATCAAGAACAAAATATCAAAAATAAAAAATAACTCTCCTCAAGAGGGGAAGAATTAGTTCAATATAATTGAATGAAAAATAGCAAAAAAAGTGTTGAACATAATGAAATTAAAGACAAGAAATAGATAGAAGACAATATCTTTCTCTGGATGACACTATTGTGGCGTAACATGTGTGTTGATCTCCTTGTCTGGGGTTGAAAATTCTCTTCGATCTCTCTAAAAAGGTTGTCTCAAGGTTGCCAAAAGTTCATCTAAATCATCCGAATGACGTCTACTTATAGAGTCTTGATTAGGGTTTCCAAAATCCATGAAGCAATCTTTCCAAACTTGCAAATCTCGCAATTTGAAAAAGTAAATCTATCCCTGGGTCGCGGCTCTAAACTTTTGTGTAGTGGACTCATGATTTATTTCTCTTCCCGATCGCAGCTTTGATGTGGGCTGCAAATTGGATTCATTCTGTGTGCTGGGTTGCGACTTAGGTTCTTATGCGCCGCAGCGCAAACAATGCTGTTTGACGCTTATTTTCTTTCCTTTAAGCCACGACTTGACCATTTATTGGGATGGGGCATGACTTTCAAAATTGATCATACTATATATTTATTTCAACTGTTAGTTATTTATCTACAGAGTTATTTAGAATAGATTAAAACTTCAAAAAACTCGAGAATCAATATCAAACTTAACTTAGAATGATGCAAATAACTCTTATTTTCATAGAGTTATCAGTGTAGTCGATGACCATTGTTTGTTGGCCACCCGAGGGGACACTGTTGGATCTTCGAAACGCGTTACTTTACTTCCTCTTAAGTGCTACTGGATCTTCAGATTGCCGCCTTTCTATGATAATATGTCGGAGGGGTCCTTGAGTGACCCTCCTTTTTCACTGGTATTGATTTTTGAATGATGGTCTATTTTGATATAGTTGTCTATGTATAGAACAATTTTTCAAATTTTGCCTCATTAGTTGCTCGTGGAGCATGCTTTTAAAATGAAGAAAAGAGCGTTCTTTTAAAATATAACTGTAAACTCATGCACGATATTTTGATCATGGTTTAAGATGAAAGGTAAAATAAGTTTTACATGCATTGCATTTAGTATAAGTTTCCTACTGAGTTAGTCACTCATCACAACGGCTCCCTCCCTTTTCAGGTAAGAATAAAAGTGGTTAGAAGCAGTATTACGACGACTTCAATTTTTTCTTTTATCTTTATTTGAGTGATTACTTTGTTTCCTAGTTATAATTTATTTCTATTTGGGTATATATAAGAATATAAACATTAGATATTGAGTATTTGGACTTTGTTGCATGGTTATTTAATTTGCTACACTATATTTCTCATGATCACTACGAATCGAGTCGTTTGACCTAGTATTTTTTTTTTGGCTCACCACCAGGTCGTGACATAATTTGATAGTGGAAAGTGTAGGAAGACTCCTTAATGTGAAGTCAATTATGCTATAGCTGACAATATTGAAATTATTCTATGTCAACCCAAAACCTCTTGAGAGATCGTTCAACAATCTCGATGTTTCCCATTGAGACATTGCTTCCATCTTAGATTGGTTGGCACCAACTCCAAATAAGAGGGGAAAACACGTCTCAATAGAAAACATTCAATTTTAAGTAATTTCTCTCCAATTATAGAATCTAAAAAATTACGAATAATAGTTCTACTTGGCAATAATAAGATTAATATTGTTGCAAAAATTTGAATATGACTTCTTATCTTAAAAAATAACATCATTTTGATGTAGTCAGATAGACTAAAAACTACAAGAACGCTCATTCTTAAGATTAACTTTCATTTTGTAGATCTTTCTTCCCTAATAAAAATCTTAGTAAGCAAATTCTAAATGTCTGAATGCACATAAAAACCAGTATTTTTAAGAATGTTGTCTAGTATTAAGTTTGGGTGAAATTTGAAAATTTATAAAATAGTGGGTTAAAATGTAATTAAGAAGAATTATTATTTTATCAGAATTGGGTTTGGAAACCTTATTCCCATCTTTCTCCATGGTCACACAAAGAGAGGGAGAGAGAAGAGTTGAGCTCTGTTGTGCAAACCGCCACACTTTAAGGCCGAAAACGTGTTCTGCGGATGCACAAACACTCGTTATGGAGGTTCGAGAAATTGTAACAGTTTCTCCTCCATTTTTGTGATTGAAGTATATAGTTTTAGGGTGGGGATGGATTCAAGCAATAAAGCTTGATTCCATCTGATTATTCTGCGTATATTAGTGTATTAAGAGTGTGTGCATTTGTTGTCGCCGTTTGGACGCAAGAATTGGCGAGGGGAGCAATTTTCACGATCACTAGAAATTACCCAAGTGTCGATAGTTAAGGACGCCGGTTGACACTTCAAGCCCTGCACCTAGAACATAGAGCTTTAAGTGTCGATACTTCAGAAGAAAGTGTGTAATTAGAAATTTAACCCGAGAGTTTGGGGTTTCGACACTTTAGAAGAAGTGTCGACCGAGCTAGTGTCGACACTTCTGGATGAAGTGTAGATCGCTAGTTCATTTTGAGTTAGAACCCAAGAGTTCCAAAGTTCAACCGATAGGATGAGATGTTGACCGCGACCTAACTCAATTGTTCTAAGTGTCGACCGGTCCCCTTAAAGTGTTGACAACAAAATTTTTATAGTGTTATGGATTGAGTTCCTAGTCCCAATTTAGGACTCATCTCTGTGTCTTCTCTTAGCGATTATTGAGATAATCATAACTTTGGTTTTATTTTAGTCTCAAACGACTTCGCGTTTGTTGCTGAGGTTACACCTCTAATTGGAAGAAGAAGCGCTCGACATAAAGGTAGGAGTTTTATATTATTTGTTATGCATTTGCGTCATAGTTTTTATAAAACCTATTTTGGTAAGTTGTCACCCATAGAAAAGCCTGATGATGGCTGGTCGCCAGCACATCAATATTTTACGTATATGTATATATGATTTATATGTTTACCATTGATGTATGATTTTATTATTGTTGTGATAAAGGATTGATCGTTGTGATACTTTTGATGGTCTCGGTGTCAAAGTATCAGGAGGATATCCTAGTACACCTTCTGCTGCGTGAATGTTGTCATGTTTGCATGTTACAAAATGAGTAATAGGGTGGTGATGACGCGCTTCTTGGCTTTCGAATCCCTAAACCTGATCAGGGTATTATTTGTTTGTTTATTATCATTCATAGGGGTTATTTCGTAGATGACCATTGTTCACCGACCGTTCGCCAGAAATTTTCGTACGTTTTGTCCTTAAAATATTTTGTACAATACTTGGATATTATGTAAAGTACCTTTGGTGACTAATTAAATACATGTCCTTGTTCAACAAGATTAATTTTGGTAAGAAAACAAGTAAAAGCAATTGTGAGAATTAAAGTAAGGGTGGAATGGTAATTAGCTAAAGTAAAATGGTTAATAAAAGAAAGGGCTTCTCTCTCCCTCCCACGATAATCTCCTCTGTTCTCCCTCCATAGCAGCCACCTTCTCCACGCCCTAGCTTCATTTTGGTTGAGGATTTAAGATAAGTTTGGGTTTTTTGTTATAAATTACATGATTTTTAGGGTTTGTGGGTGATAAGCTTTAGTTTATTAAAGTTTTGTTGGAGTGGGTTTCAAAACCATGAAACCTGCGATTTTCTCTCCCTATTTTGGTTGGTTGATGAGATAAATGTGTTAAGATAATATTATAAAGATTGGTTTTGAACTATAGTGGAAATGGGTGCACTGATTTTACAAACATGGAGAACTGGTTTTGAGGTTTACACAAAATAGGGCAGCCACGATTTTTAAGAGTTTCAACCTAACTCTCAAATTTTATTAGCTTAATGGTTTGCACCATTAGAAACAAGACTCTTAGAGGAGTCCATAGCACTTGGAATTACTCTATTCCGATTTAAATTGAGAAAGTTATGGTAGTTTGAGATTTGATGAAAAATTGAAGGGAATTCTGAGAAACTCACAAGGTAGTTCGGTTTGCTCAATTTTCTGCTATTTTTGGTGAATGATTTTCTTAAATGAATTCCACCATCTTAAAATAGACTCTTTAAGGAAATTTTAGGCTTTGGAATTAAAGGATTTCGATAAAAATTGACTGAAATACACTCAATTGAAGTTTAGCCTATATTTAGTGTAAATCCAAAAATTTTCCTTTATTTGAGTTAAATTTCTGAATTGGATGTTTGGTTAGGTAGTTTGAAATTGACAAGAACAAAGCTAACAGATTCCAAGCTTTAATTACTAAGGACCCGAGGTACGTCTTCGTTATTTGTTTAGCCGATTTGGCCTACACCACAAGAGCTTAAAGTAATTGAGGAATTGAAGATTTAAATTTGTTTAATGCAAGAGGGATGTGTAGTTAGATTTTATTTAAGTTATTTAATGTTTTGATGTTCATTGATTGTTTTGTACGTTTCTTTATTTTTATGCACAGTACATTGTTCATGCATCATGTTTTCAAAATAGCATGAAAAATGAGGTTATGCATATGTTTTTATGTAAAGAAATAAACTAATGAAATGAAATGAATGCACGTAATCCCGGTCATGTCAGGGTGGGATTTAGGCATGGTTGTCCTGTAGGTGGAGTACGTTTTCTTGCCGGTAGATGGAGAGAGCTATCTAACTGCAAGATGTGCCACCTCCATCTGGTGAGAGTAAACCCCCGGTGACATCCGTTATGGAACGAAATGAATGAAAAGACACCGCATGATTTTATGAATTGTATATGAAGGAACATGCATTTATCATGTACGTTGAATTGTTGAGCCTTTAGCTCATTAGTTGTCTCTGTGGTGTAGGTGACATAGAAGAAGGTGAAGATAAAGTACCTCAACTCGATGAATGAAGCAGTTGAGGAAGAATGTCCGTGGTAGGGCGCTCGTGGCTGTTGGAGCGTATTTTGACCCGTATGTGTCATGTGTGATATTTTTAATTTTGATGTATACAAGTAGCTTATAGATAGTTAGCTTTTCCATTTTGGATTACTGGAGATGTTGGCAAGTCTTTTGTTTTTCATCTGTATGGATACGTTCATTTTAGACGTATTCATGCAGTTCGTTTTTAGAATGTTGCTAAGTATTCATGATGTTGATGTAATGACAAATTATTATGTTATTAAAGTATAAGTGTTAAGTTTATGGTGTATTTATGAGTATTTTGGATGTTTAGAGAGGAAAGGAAGTGAATTGGCGGTGAGTAAGTATAATTGGTTAAGTGTGGAGAAAATGTAAAGTGTTAAGCGTAATAAGGATGACAATTTGCCTTTGAGGTGTCGACTGATATTGTGATGTGTCAACTAGTCACAGTACAAATATAAAACAGAGGCAAATAAAGTGTCGACCAATATTGTGAGTTGTCGACCGGTCACTGGACAAATAGAAACCAGAGGGAAATAAAATGTTGACCGATACTGTGAGGTGTCAACCGGTCACTGTACAAACAGAAAACAGAGCCAAATGAGGTGTCGACAGAAGTTATAGGTGTCGATCAGTTTGTGTAGAACCAGCAGTAAGTGTCGATCGAAACTCGTGGGAGTCGACTGAGATTCTCTTTGTTGTTTTCAAACTTAGGATTTTAATTTTATTTTATTTTATAACGAGTCTTCAACGCACGAATATTTTCCGCTGCCAAGGTTTAACATTTTAAATGATGTCGCTAGTGGAAATGAATTAAGTCAAAAAAAATTATACACTATAAAGTCAAAATCAAGTACGACAAGTCACGTGGGGACCCACGAGGGTCGTCACACTGACAACCCGAGTAACGGGGTTGGATCTTCAGATAGCACGCTGCTTATTCTTCTTTCTGACTCATGAGGTGCTGCTAGACTTTGGTTGCCGTCTTTTCTATGTATATATGCCGTTGGTGTAACGACCTATTTTCCCAGCAAGATATTGTCCGCTTTGGGGATTGGGTCATAGCTCAATATCCTCCCCTCACGGCTTTGTTTAGCAAAGACTTCCTAGTCAGTCACCCAACTTGGTACTACTCTCGCCGAAGCACTTTTAACTTCGGAGTTCTTATGGATTCCGTTGTCAATTGTGCTCTAAAACGCGTCTTGCTATCTTGGGAGGGTCTCTTTACATATGTTTCATTTCCACATACTTTCCCAAGCGATGTGGGATTGTGAAGACCCCCTTTTTACGACCCGTCACCTTCCAGTTTGCCCGCGCGGACGTACCACCATCCGAGTTCCAGTTCGTGCAGCAATCATACACATACTTACACATCCGGGTCATCACAATCACCCCCCCTCGGGGGCCCAACGTCCTCGTTGGCCACATTTCTGGTTGGGTACAGGCTCTGATACCATTTGTAACGACCCTTTTTCCCAGCAAGATATTATCTGCTTTGAGGATTGGGCCGTAACCCAATATCCTCCCCTCACGGCTTTGTTTTGGCGAGGACTTCCCAGTTGGTCACCCTTTGGGGATTAGGCCGTAGCCCAATATCCTCCCCTCACGGCTTTGTTTGGCGAGAACTTCCCAGTCGGTCACCCAACTTGGTACTACTCTCGCCGAAGCACTTTTAACTTCGGAGTTCTTATGGAATCCGTTGTCAATTGTGCTCCAAAATGCGTCTTGCTATCTTGGGAGGGTCACTTTACATATGTTTCATTTCCACATACTTTCGCAAGCGATGTGGGATTGTGACGACCCTCTTTTTACGACCCGTTACCTTTCGGTTCGCCCGCGCGGACGTATTGCCATCCGGGTTCCAATTCGTGCAGCCATCGTACACATACTTACACATCCGGGTCATCACAGTTGGAAGTGACCCTCCTTTTTCATTGAGTTGAATTTTAATATGATAAGTACGATGATGACCTTTATTCTTATAGTCGTCTATGTATACAACAATGATTTATTTAATGCTTCATTGGTGGCTCGTGGAGTCTGTTTTCGTAACATATTGAAAATGAGTTTTTTTGAGACAATGATTTGAAAACCATTTTGATATTGCATCATGTTTTGAGAGAAAATGTAAAAAAAGTTTTACATGCATTTAATATAGCATTTCTTTTGAGTTAGTCACTCACCCCAATGACCCCCTCTCCTTTCTAGGCAAACACAAGAACAATGAGTAGCTGCAATTCGAGAACTGTTTCCTTTCTTTATTTTCCTTGTTGAGAGTCAGTTGAATTCCTGGTGAGGATCTATTTTACATTTGGGTTTGTATAAGATTAACTTAATTAGATTTAAATTTGGATGTTTAGATCTTATTGAACTACTTTACTTTATTGCACTATTATACCTGTGATTATTGTGTGGATCTTGACCTTTTGATAAATGTTCAAGTTTTTTACTGAGAACTAAGTATTGAGCTGGGTGATCTGGGATCGGTTGCTCGACCCGACGTTCTGTTAGGCCCGCCTTTGGGTCGTGACATAATGCACCTTAATTGACATTGCAATTAAGGCGGATTGAAAAGAGATTGCCTTTAAATGCCTCCATTGAGATCACAATTAATCATTATGTGAGCGTTAGTTTTCTCAAGCTCCTTTCAAAAGAGACAACAATATGGAGAAAGAACAGTTTTCTCAAGCTCCTTTCAAAAGAGACAACAATATGGAGAAAGAATCAAAAAATAGTTTTTCTTTTGGATTTGATCACAAATATGCAACTTTCGTATATAAGAATCCAAACAAAAACTTAGATTTTAAAGAAAACTCATTTTTTTCAAACAAGGTCAAGAAAGAGAAATTGCCCACGAAGTAGAATTCAAATGAGACAAGAAATATCTAGAGGAAAAGTTTGTTAAAGGATCATAAAACCATTTCCTGGTATCAACAATACTCATTCTAGAGAAAGAAGAAAAAGCAACATTAAATCAAAAAACTTGATATGATCAAAGGTATTCATATCTATTCGGAGGCAATAGAGTAATTTTATTAAGAGATAAGCGATAATGCATGGAAAATAAGTGCAAAAGGAAGCATCCTAATCCACTTATCTTCCCAAAACTAAGTGGGTTACGAGATAAGCGATAATGCCTGGAAAATAAATGCAAAACGAAGCATGCTAATCCACTTATCTACCTAGAACTAAACCAAGGGCTTCATTTCCCACCTTAGAGCAATGCAATCTTGAAAAGATGAAAAACAGAGAAAAATTTGCTACCAATGATTGCAAAATAAGACCCGATTAGTAGGATAAGTTGCCCAACCAAAATTTTTAGGTCATATTTGCTCTTAATCACTACATGCCAAAAGGAATTAGTCTCTAAAAGATACAACAATTTTCCCAACAAAGCACTGATCCTGAGCTGAAAGTTGTCAATTCCAATACTTTCTTTCAATTTAAGATTAATAACAAGCTCCCAATGAATAAGATGAGGATTGAAATTTCATTCATTACCTTCCCAGTAGAAGTCTCTAACCACTTTATTAAGCATCTTAACAACCTTAGCTGGAAGCTTAAAAAGCAAAAAAAAATAATGTAGAAACAACCTTTTTCTAGCCATCAAGATGTTTTCTGATTTTATGAAGAACTGACTCCAAAAAATAACAAGAAAATGGGGTTTCCATTAAGAAGAAGACGGAAATAGGAAAGCGTCCATATACCTTTTCTATTATTGGTCGTAGTGGTTAATCTACCAATACTGTTTTTATCAACATTGATTCCGAAAATAACATTCTTGTAAAAGTTTAACTTGATTGAAAAAAAATAATCCAAAAATTATAACCAATTTCACAAAGTTTTGGATTTTAGAGTCAACAGAGAATTGTACCATTAGCAAACTAAAGATGAGAAATATGGACAATATCACGACCAATTTTAAATCCTTCTGTCAAATTAAGAATTTTTGCTCTATTAAGCATTTTCCTACGTCTAGATTCTTGAAATTTACCCCTTGGTCTTCCATTTGTAAGGATAGAGAATTGTGATGAACATGAGTATCCAGATATCCACTTCCTCCAATGTTAATCAAAGTCTCTCATTCTTCGCAAAAAGTCAATGAGGTTTCCATCATATAAGATCATAAGACTTCTCAAAATCAATTTTAAGGGCAACTCTTTTCTTTTTCTTTCAACTATAGTCCTCAATACTCTTAATAGCAATTAAAGAAAAATAAAAAATATTTCGACCCCCAATAAAAACTACTTGATTCTTCGACACTGTCTCAGCAGTAACATCTTTAAGGCGGAGAGACAAAACATTAACCACAATTTTGTAGAGGCTTGATGCCAAACTAAAAGGCCTATAATATTTTAAATTCTCTGAATTTCCTTTTTAAGGATGAGACACAAGTAAGTCTAATTTATTTTTGCATTGATAACTCCGCTTCCATGAAATTTTTAAAATATTTTAAGTGAGTTAGATTTAATCATTTTCCATTAAATTTGAAAAAATGGCATGTAAGTCCATCAGACCCAAGAAATTTATCTCTATGACTACCGAACACAACTATTTGAATTTCAACTTAAAATTTCTAGCCAGATGATACCCTCAAGTTTGAAATTCATGAAAATTTTGTTAAATTTGTTAACATATTCACGCGCTATTTGAACAGGAATGTCAACAGGTGACTTTCTAATAGTATTCTAATTATAACAGATTCAATATTCTCTTCAAATAAAGCATACTATATGTTTTCACATACTAGTATCACTTCCCTTAGCGTCTTTCCCACGAAGGATTAGCTTTGCAATTGTTAGAGACTATAACTTCTCTAATTCCTGTCTCATGTTGCTCAATGATAGATTTTAGTGGGTTGGGCAATGGGTTAGGCTCATGAAAAATGGCTTATTGGCCCATGTTTTTACTATTGCATGAGTTGGGCTCAATATTTTTTAAATATGTTAAGCTTCGTACTTGTCCTATTCTGCAAATATAAGCTAATTTTTTGTATTCCAGATGTGTGCCTCCATGATTTTCTGTGAAAGAGATACGACCAAGGAATCTAACCTTTACCATGGCTATTGATTCTGATCGATAAATGCTCTTCCTTTTTCCATGGAAGAGTTTTTGTAGACGGTGTGCTCTGTTAGGATTAATCTTACATCGGTTGTGGAAGGAACTTGGTGGTAGTTTATAAGTGTGAGGGAAAACCTCACCCTTTGAATTACCTTTTTGGGATTAAGAAGGTTCAAGACCACCAACACTAATATCAGAGCCCAGGTTACTAACAAGTTTTCATCCAAGCCGGGAGAAACTTGGTTGATAGTTATCCGACTCAAGGCCCTATGTGTGAATGACGAGATTGTTAGGGTTAATCTCACATCGTTTGTGGAAGAGACTTGGTGATAATTTATAAGTGTGAGGAAAAACCTCATAATTTGAGATAGCTTTTGGGGTTGAGAAGAACCAAGTCCACCAACACTCATTGTTGAAAAATTGAAGGAGAAATCGAAATTAAAATACGACGAGGGACACTAGATTTACGTGGAAAAACTTTTTTATGAAAAAACCACGGGCAGATGAACAAATTGACTATGAAGATCGAAATACAACCGCGAGTTTTGCGACTCTAGCTTACATGAATTTATAGAGAAAATATAACCATAATGAGATTCCGAACATGGGCCTAACCGGTTTGGCTCTATAGAATTCGGGTCATACTAAATTCTAACAATCTCCACCTTGACTCGAATTCTACATGAGAGATCCAACGGGCTACTCGGCCTAATTCAAAGCAAATCCAGAACACTGAACTCTAACAATCTCCACCTTCAAAAAAATTCTGGTGCAAATAAAAAAATCTTTAATCTTCCTCTTCTACACATGTCCCTGATGGGCCATTTTAGAAACTAATGCTGATCAGATTTAAAAATATTTAAACCACGATAATGATATCTTCAAATTCCAAAAACGTCACCAAATCTTCAAGGAAATTTCGGTGATCGGAGTATCCTCGACATTCTCCTCTTTGGTCGGACGGCAAAAACACACCTCTCTGAACTTGACTCTTGGATGGTCGTCCAGAGTCTTTTCTTTGGCTTGCAATGGTTGGACTCGTCTTTGCCTCTGTTCACAGTAACACAGTGAACACCTTCAGTTCACAGAGCGCTCAACAGCTAACTACCGAGTCTTCCTCAACAAGATTTCTTGTTGGCTTCCATAGTATGCTTCTCCTGTCACGGCTGCAAACGGTGTCTTCGTAGACGCCGACTGAAACTAGGGTTCCTACTATGAACCTTCACTGTTCTTCACGGACGGCGGACTCTTTTCCCAGTCAAGGAACCTTCACTGTTCTTCACAGACAATAGACTCTTTTCCAAGTCACGCAGCGGTTCTCCTCTCTTCATTGTTCGGCAATAACAATAGTTGCTAACCCTTTCACGTTAGAGCTTTTTCCTCTCTTCACTGTTCAGCAATGACGACAGTGGCTAACCCTTTCACCATAGAGTTTTCTCCTCTTTTCACTGTTCGAAAACGATGACAGTGGCTATGTAACGACCCCTTTTTCCAGCAAGATATTGTCCGCTCTGGGGATTGGGCGGTAGCCCAATATCCTCCCCTCATGGCTTTGTTTGGCGAGGACTTCCTAGTCGGTCACCCAACCTGGTACTACTCCCGCCGAATCACTTTTAACTTCAGAGTTCTTATGGGATCCGTTGCCAATTGTGCTCCAAAATGCGTCTTGCTATCTTGTGAGGATTTCTTTACATATGTTTTATTTCCACATACTTCCCCAAGCGATGTGGGATTGTGAGGATCCATTTTTCACGACCTGTCACCTTTCGATTTGCCCGCGCAGACGTACCGCCATCCGGGTTCCGGTTCGTGCTGCCATCGTACACATACTTACACATCTGGGTCATCACAGACTAACCTTTTCACCGTAGGATTTTCTCCGCTCTTCACTGTTCAGCAACGACAACAGTGGCTAATCCTTTCACTTTAGGGTTTTCTCTTCAATGCTTGCAGCGAGCTCTGTTCGATCGGAATAGTGTTGGTGATGTTGTGTCTTCTCAACCCGCTCAAGGGGTAAGGCTTTCCCTCACACTTATAAACTACCACCAAGTCTCTTCCACAACCGATGTGAGATCAACCTTAACAATCTCCCACTTCACACATCGGGCATTGAGCCGGATAACCATCAACCTAGTTTCTCTCGGGTTGGGCAAAGACTTGTTAGTAACCTGGGCATTCTTCGATCCAATAACAAGATATCAAGCCTGAACAAACTCATTGCTCAAAAATTGGCTTCAACAGAATATTCAATTCCCGAATATTCAATTTCAAATATTTGAAACCCAAAAATGATATCCCAAACAAAACTAAATCAGAATAAATCTCCCAAAATATTCCGAACAATTTTTGATCGATAACTCAGCCCCAAATTTCAATACTAGAAATTCTGAACACCAACAGTAACAGAAAATTCTAAACAAATAATCACACTGAAAAATTTCAAGAGGAAATAGTTCCTCTCTGCTCTGCATCTTCAGCCGTCGACAGAGTCTTTTGGACGGAGTAACAAGGGTGGCCGATTCTTTGCAATGGACAGAGTTTGGGCTCTATTCTTCCTTCACTGCTCTTCAACGACTGGTAGCGCTCTCAAGAGCCTTTCTTCTTTGTTCTTTGCAACGAGAGAAGAGAACAATGAAAAAGGATCTTCTTTCTCTCTGTCACCGATAGTGGCAGTGGCACGACAAGGATCTTCTTCCTCAGACGTGCGTGGTAGCTCCCTCTCGGAGCTCACTCTGTCTTTGTGCAAACAAGCGTTCGTTTGAATTCTATCAGACGGTGCTCTCACCTAGACCTTCTGTTCCGTTCTTCGTGGACGGCGGCGAGAGCAGTGACTTCTTCTTTGGTCGAGTGACATCATGGCGGAGCAGCATTGAATTTTTTTTCGCTCGACGACTACCTTTCTCTGTGGCGTGACTTGAGGAGCGACAACTTTCCCTTCTTTTCTCTGTCTCTCACTCTGTGCCGCCGATGGTGGCCCTCACTAGGGCTCCTCTCTTCCTTGATCGGATGGCGGCCCTCTCCTAGGGCTGCCTCTGTTCTTCTTCGCTGTGAGAAGAACAGAACAATTATTAATTTTTTATTTCCTTATTTCTTTTCCTCTAAAAATTGTAAATTTTACTCACCGAAATTGCAAACTTATAAAATCGTTCAATACCTTCGATAAATCAAAACTTGATTTTTGGAACCTTCAACCTCGCTCTGATACCAATTTTTGAAAAACCGAAAAAGAAATACGACGAGGAACACCAGATTTACGTGGAAAAACTCTTTCGAAAAAACATCACGGATAGAGGAACAAGTTGACTATGAAGATCGAAATACAACTACAAGTTTTGTGACTTTATCTTACATGAATTTATAGAGAAAATAAAACACTAATGATATTCCAAACATGGGCCTAACCGGTCTGGCCCGTCTAAAATTTGGGTCACACTAAATTCTAACATGCTCATGTTTCCTTGAATTTTTGTAGAACGTCGAATGCTCTGATACCACTGGTAAGCACCCTTGATTCAACAAAGAATATTGATGTATTAATAATAAAAGAAAACATGATATGACAGACCATTCAAAATGTCTATAAGCTTCTCTAAGAAATCTCATTACCAACTTGAATAATTCCTATCCTCCCCTCCACACCCGTTATATGCTTCTCGTATTGTGTCTAAGAAAATACACCTATTATTTTAACTCTTTTCCCTATCTATTGCTCATGCTAATTGTTAAAAATTGAATGATAAGCAAAAAAAGAAAATACAATTTGGGACACAAGATTTACGTAGAAAAACTATTTAAAAAAAAAACTATGGGCAGAGAAACAAAATCTATTATGAAGATCAAAATATAACCGTAAGTTTTGCGATTCTAGTTTATATGAATTTATAGAGAAAACAAAACTCTAATTGAGATCTACAACGTAGGTCCACTGGCCTGACCCAAATAGAATATGAGTCACACGGAACTCTAACAATATTCACCTTGACATGAGTTCTATGAAGGAGATCCATAGCACGTGGTCGTCAGCCTAGTCTAACAACCAATCTCCACCTCGAAATAAATTCTGCTGCAAGAAACCAATCTTCAAATCTTTCTCTTCCACACATCCCCCTGGTAGGCCGTCTCAACAACTAATGATGATGATCATGTTTAAAAACATTTAAATCATAATGTTGACATCTTCAAATTTAACAAAGCGTGTGACGACCCCGACCCTGTGTCGGTGCCGCCATGACCTGTGTCGCGCGTGCTTACATACATACGTGCATACTACCCTCGCCCGTTCTCACTTAAGCCTTTATCCGATTTTCTTTCATTGCATTTTTCATTCGTTCATAATTTGTCTATTCGTTTTCTTTCATTTCGCTCGTTAGAGAACGGACTCGGGCGTTCAATCCATTTCTATCGACAATCAGGATCCAACTTAAACGTACCCAAAACGACTCGTCTAAGGTTTCAATCCTTTAATCTCACTTGTTTAGAGACAATTAACCTTATTCGGCGAAAGACTACTGTGCGTGGAAGACTCGTTACAAGATAAAATTAACCAAAATCCCAAGTTTAACACTATAAAAAGCACTCTGGTCGACCCCCAGACCTTTCGGTCGACACTTCATAATAGTGGTCGACCCCTAAAAAGGTTTTGGTTTTTGTTTGTACTGAAACCGGTCGACACATTGCAATAGGGGTCGACCCCTAGTCTAAGTGGTCGACACTTGAAAAACAGTTTTTCTCTCGGGTTGCATTCTTTTATAAGTTCGGTCGACACCTTGCAATAGCGGTCGACCCCTTGCCTGGCAAGGTGTCTACCTCAACAGGCACAGGTCAACCCCTGCAAAGGAAATTTTTACATTTTGTACATAATCAACACCTCCAATCACCTCCAAACTTAACCAACTCTACCTATTCAATATCAATTCCACCCCATCCATAAACCGAACATTTAACCTTATCAAATCCTGACACGAAACTTCAATTTCCACTCAAAACCATAAACCTACTTTCAGAGCATCAAAACTTATCCAAAATCCATTCTATTTCATCAAAATATCCACAATCATCAATATTCATCCAAATACACATCAAACATCAATATCCTATCTATTTCATCAACAGCCGTCCATACATAGCGGAAGTTATCAAAATCATCGAATCCACAGTTTATAACCTATCCAGATACCAAGCACCCTAATATAAATCTCTATACATTTCATCATATATTATCACCCATCCGCCCATTTCAACCCGAAATAACTCAAAATACACAACCTATAGCTCCCCACAGGTCGTGTACTCATCGACTACGCCAGCCGCTCCCACGAATATCCTTCTTCAAGCTGTAGGCTCGTCAGGTGGAGGGACATCGTCCTCACCTTGCTCGTAGTCACCTACACCATAAGGACACCTATGAGATAAAAATATCAGTAAGTTCTACGTAAATATCTATGCATGATCATGTATACAATGAAAGCCGTCCATGTCATTTCATTTCAATACGTGTCAGTCTTGGTTACCGAGGCTTTTCTCAGTCAGATGGATAGGGCACATCAAGCGGGTAGATAGCCCACACCATCTGAAAGGAGGGAGACCCGCTCACCACGGAACGCAAGGTCTGAACCTCTCCCCGAATAACCACCATGCGTTGTTTACTATGATACTTTACTTGCCACATGCATGCAATTTTTTTTCTTTGAAATCAATGCGTAAATTCGATTTCCATGGCATTTTAAAAACTATGATGCATGAACAGTTCAATACGTAATATAAACATACATATCGAGAATACCATCAAGACGTCACAAATATCATCAAAACATCACTATATTCAACCTATAAACAACCCAACTTAGACTACCCGACCAAAGCGATTAAACAAACAAAGCTCGAACAAATTCATCAATACAATTTTTGACATATAGTGTAGGCCAATCGGCCACAGTAAGTCACGAGAACTTACTTGTCGTCCGTAGCGTACCGAGCTCCTCGTCTTGAGCTTTGTCACCTAAGTCAATCCATAGTGTCCTTTGTTAAAATCGAGCCTAAACATAAAATTTCGAAAATTTACGAAACTCCTAACTAAAGGAAATTTCCTAGAACTCTAATAAAACTCTCTCGGGCATTTCATCGAGCAATTTACGCTCACCAATCTTTAAACCCCATTAATGGAGGTTTCACAAAGCTCAAAATCTGGATTTTCAACCTAAACATCGAATACACCCAACATTTCACCAAATAACGCTCAATAATCGTAGATAAGGTAATTTCTAACGTTTCCTAACAAACCCGGCTATTTATATGAAATTCCTACGAAACCCTAAATGTTCAAACCTCTAAAAATCACGGTCTAAAGCAGGAAAATCATAGATTCTTACGTAAAATCACGAGGAAATGAGAAAACGTGAAGAACCTCGATGAACGGAAGAGAAATCGTCGAAGCAAATGGAGAAGAATCGTGGAGGGAAAAGCGTCGCCAGAGAGGAGGAAGAAAACCCTCTGGAGAAAATGCTAAGTGTTGGGGAAAATGGGGATTTTGTGTTTTAATTGAATTTGGGTGGTAAAAGACAAGTTTGCCCTTTGGTTTAATCTTCTAATTATTCTATTGTTCGGCTATCGATTCGGTTTCTCTAAAATTTTCTTATTTCACCAATAATTTCAATTTATTCCTAGGGCTCTAATAAATCTTTCCGTTCATCAAATGGATTTATTTTGCTATTTCTACGAATTAAATCGCTATAGGGTCAAAACCAGAAACTTAAGCATTATAATTCAGTTTGATCTTCCTAAATTCCCATAATTCCTCTAAAATTCATATTAATTACGAGGATCCCAATTAAAACTCTCGATTTTCAAAACGGACATATTTTGATTATTTACAAAAATGCCCTTGCGCGCAAAATTGAAAAACCCGTAAAACCGGGTGTTATATTTCATCCACCTTAAGTAAAATTTTATCCTCAAAATTTGTCTTATATTATAGTTCTTGTTATTATCGTCTTACGCCTTGCAGCTCAAACTTCAATTCACTGTCGCTCCGTTCTTTTCGAGTCTATTTCCCCCATCACTCCAAAACTCGTATCTCTCTTTAAGAACCCTAATCCAATCACACTTAGGGTCAATCTCTATGGTTCTGAATTAAAATCTCTTACAACCAAATGACTCAACATTAGCCTCCGGATTACATCCACCACGTTTGATTTGGCTAATCACGTCCTTGGTTAGGCATAGCACGCTAATAAACTCCTAAATCTTCAATTTGATCAACCCAACTGCATTAATATGCACAACAAGTATATTATCACCCATCCGCCCATTTCAACCCGAAATAACTCAAAATACACAACCTATAGATCCCCACAGGTCGTGTACGCATCGACTACGCCAGCCGCTCCCACGAACATCCTTCTTCAAGCTGTAGGCTCGTCAGGTGGAGGGACATCGTCCTCACCTTGCTCGTAGTCACCTACACCATAAGGACACCTATGAGATAAAAATCTCAGTAAGTTCTACGTAAATGTCTATGCATGATCATGTATGCAATGAAAGCCGTCCATGTCATTTCATTTCAATACGTGTCAGTCTTGGTTACCGGGGCCTTTCTCAGTCAGATGGATAGGGCACATCATGTAACACCCGGCATTTTTGCCATGTTATTATTCCTTAAATTATTCAACGAGATTAATGGGAATATTTATGCAATGTGTGTTTTTAATAATTGCTAATGTTTCCAATCGAATATGTGTGATTCATAAAATCAATTTGTGGAAACTAAATAGGTTAAAAACCAATGGCAGGGTAAATGGGGAAGAATTTCAGGTTGGTGGGAGGAAATCATTGTTTGAGTGACACGTGACAGCTTGTTGAAGAAGCTAAGTTCTTCCTCCTACGTCAAACCCTCACTTCTCATCTGTTTCTTTCCAATGCTCTTTGTTCTTCTTGTCCAGGTGATTGTGGCAAAGTATCAACACTTTGTTTTCTCCTGTTTCTTCTATTCCCTTCAGCAAAAAGGTAAGCGTCTACTTATGCTAACAAATTTGGACGAGTAAAAGTATGAGTTTGCTGAAGTTTTAGGTTAAGTTATTTTGGAGAAAACTCTCAGTTTTTGTATAGAAACACAATCGTTGTTTTCTACAAGTCTGAATGGGGTTAACTGCATAATCTTCCAAGTTATTCGTTAACATTTGCAGCATTGTTTGTTTCTCTACGTGCATGTTACAGATCTATGCATTTCCGAGACTTTCCAGCTAACTGCATCGCGGATAACAGGTAAGTTCATAACCGTAGGTTGGCCCTTAAGGCCCTACATCACGGAGGTACTAGGTGTTTCATTTCTGTCGGGTTGTTTTGGGTAGAAACGTTATAGTTTATGTTCTGAGTTGTCTGTGTTCTGCTTCACAGTATGTTCTGTTATTTCTGTCGTCTGCTATTGTAAGTGCAGGCACTGAAAATGTTCATGCATACACGTTTTCACTGAAAGTTCATGCAAAACCGATTTCTGTACACTGTTTGAAACTAAACAAGATAAAATCTGACTGAAATGTATCGGTTAAGTGTGGGACGGGGACTGGCCCCCAGATCTGTTTCTGTACTGTACCGTATAACTGTTTGTGCCTGATAGTGCACCCACTGTTTGCCAGTTCCCCTATAAGCCCCACTTATACCCCACTGCCACTGAAACGTAATGTACTGTACTGTCACTGAATTTCTGAAAACCGCATGCATAGCATATGCATCACTGCATTTTATATGTTCTTATTGAGCTTTAGGCTCATAGATGAACTCTCTAATGTAGGTACTGAACCTGAAAATGAGGACTTTGTGCCTCAGTATGATGAATAGGAGGCTGGTGGTTCGAGCTCTCGGGTTGGTTGTGGCTGTCAGACAAATTCCCGACTGAGAGAGTGAAATTCTAAACTATGTTCTGTTTATGTATTTAAAACTTCTGTTTTGGAAATTCTGCAAATATATGTTAGGTTCTATACTGATCCTCAGATTTTAAAACAATGCACAGATTTTGATGTTTAAGTTTTAAAAACTACTGTATTTGACAGTTGAATTCATATTCTGAATGTTCTGGAATTGTTTGGGGATATTTTCTGTTAGTTTGTGCATGGATGACTTTTGGTTTTAGGACTATCCATGCAGTCTGTTTCTTTGAGTCTGTCAATTGGAAAGTATGTTCTACAACCTTGTTTAGAATCGGGTATTGAAGGTCTACAACTTTCATGCCTTCTGTTTGTGCTGTATTTGACAGTTGGATAAAGTTCTGAAGTATTCTGAAATGGTTTGGAATATTTTCTGTATCCTTAAGTTTCTGTTATACCTTCTGTTGTGCTTGAGAACCATGTTTTGAAGTGGTTTGAGAATCTGAGACTTTTGGGTCTTCTGTTTTATGCTCTCTGTCTGTGTGTCTTCCTGTCAAAAGTTGTAAATTTTGCCTTTGAAACTATGTCTACCGATTGATACTGTTCATATTTTGTCTTATTCATATCCACCGCCAAACAGTGTTTCTGCCTTAGGCTTTCTTCTGCCGATTACGTTTAATGTCTGAATCTTCCGGTTGACGTCATCACCTCATCCGATTCCATCTGCTGCCTGCGTCTTCCGTCTGATGTCATCTCCTCTTCCGATGATGTCACCCACTGTTTACCTCATCCGATTCCATCTGCTGCCTGCATCTTCCGTCTGACATCATCTCCTCTTCCGATGACGTCACCCACTGTTTACATCATCCGATTTCGTCTGCTGCCTGTATCTTCCGTCTGACGTCATCTCCTCTTCCGATGATGTCACCCACTGTTTACCTCATCCAATTCCATTTGCTTCCTGTATCTTCTGGCTGACGTCATCCATCTTCCACCTGACGTCATCCCCTCATCCGATTTCATTTACTGCCTATGTCTTCCACCTGACGTCATCACCTCATCCGATTTCGTCTGCTCCCTGTATCTTCCGCCTGACGTCATCCATCTTCCGGCTGCATCATCACCTCATCCGATTTCGTCTGCTGCCTGTATCTTCCGACTGACGTCATCTCTGCTTCTACCTTCAAAACTACATCATCCGATAGATTTTTCCCGCCAGTCTTCTGCCTATGTCTTCCGCCTTTATTTCTTGTTTTCTGCTGCCATTTATAACTGTTATTCAGATTCTTTTTACATTCCTTCCTACACTCTTCAGATTTCTCTTTGCCCGATATTCCAAATGTCCAAAGTTTAGTTTACATCTGTCTCCCTGTTTTCTTCAGTCTGTTATTCCTGTGGTTTAAAATTTTACATGTCTTCTAATTCTATTTTATGTATTCTGAATCCCTTCTACCATGCATTTCTGCAATCCAATTTCAATAGGTTTCTGCCTTCTGTTTCCTGTTTTCACGTCTTCCAGCCTCCAGTTCCCGTAAGGGTTTTCTTCCTGTGTGTAATGTTCTAAATGTCAAAAAAAAATAGTCACCGTTTACCGTTTTTCGTTAACCATTCTGAGTGATGGCTTGGCTCTCGGATCCTACTGATCAGGATCCGGATTTGGGCTGTCACAGTCATGGTATCAGAGAGACAAGGTTTTAAAATTGATTCTGTAAAATGTCTGACTGCGCAACCCGCCACGTGAGATTGCTCCACCAACTGTAAGTGGTTAAATTCCCGTAAAAGTTTTGTTTATTAAAATAGGTCATTCTATTTATAGGGTTTCTTAGAAATGGTGAGAGGACATCAGGAAGAGTCAAGCGAAAGCTCTCGTGCCATTGACCGACTAACCGAACTGGTGGGAGTACAGTCCCACATGGTGGAACGTATGATGGCCCGAGAAGACAGCGGGAACAATAATAATAATCATGGAAATGTTGCACGTGACAACAGTGGGGATAGATTTCGACGACTCCAGCCACCTTCATTTGATGGACTGTCTACAGACCCGACCCGCGCAGTGACTTGGATTCGAACTATGGAGAAGATGTTCAGTTATGTAGAAGTGGAAGACAACAAGAAAGTTAATTGTGCCACGTTCTATCTCATCGAGAGTGCTGGATTCTGGTGGGATACTGTGCGGTCAACTACTGTGGCATTAAGCTGGGAAGGGTTCAAGAATATCTTCTACGAAAAGTATTTCGACCGTGGAGTGAGAAAGGAGAAGTTGGTTGAATTTTCTCGGCTATGACAATACGGATCAGTGGCCGAATATGTACCTCATTTGGTGGCCACTGATGAGAATAAGGTGCACCAATTTGTCCAGGGTTTGAAGCTGGACCTCTTACGAGGGATTTCTTACGGGGGATTTGATGAGGCACCGTACACAAAAGTGGTGGCCAAGGCCTATCAGTTGGAGGCCTTAGAAGCGAAGTCCCAGAGACAAAGAGATCAGTCAAGAGGGAATATTCGGAATGTTCCTCAACAACAGCAAAGAAGTCAGAATTTGTAATCTCAACAGCAACAAAACAGAGGCATTAAGAGGCCTAATGAGACCACCAATAATCAGGACAAGGGAAAGAGACCAATGGGGGCTCCTCAGCTTTAAGTATGCCCGCGGTGCCAGAAACTTCACAGAGGAGAATGCAGATTTATTACCTGCCAATGTTTCCGATGTGGCAAAGGGGGCCATCATGTTCGGGATTGTCCGATGCTAGACACGAGACCAAACGTTGCAGTACCGAGGGATTTTGCAATGATGGAGGACGTTGATGATGCCGATCAGCACACAGCAATTACAGGTACAATTTTGATATGTGATGCACCTGCTTATACCTTGTGGGACACGGGGGCCACACATTCGTTCGTGGCAATAGACTTCGTAGTTAAATAGAGGTTTTGTTGTACGCCGTCAGATCAACCCTACAGCATTATGCTACCATCTGGAGAGTTTATGCACTCCGAGCAGGTTGTACAGGGTGATACAGTGTCAGTAGGGGACCAGAAGTGGTATGTCAGTCTTACCGTTATCGATATGAAAGGATACGATGTGATTCTTGGGATGGATTGGCTGTTTAGACATCACGCCACCATCAACTGTAGGTCCGGGCTTGTGTCATTTAAACGCCCGAACGAGGTAGAACTCTCCTATCAAGCAGTACCAAAGGAACACCGTATGCCTGCTATATCTTCCTTGAAAGCTCAACAACTGATGAGGTCAGGATGCATCGGATTTCTTGCCCACGTAGTGGATGTTCAAAGGAAAAATGAGGTGAAACTTCAAAATATTCCTGTAGTTCGAGACTTCCCAGAGGTTTTCTTAGATGACTTACCGGGATTGCCACCTGATCGTGAAATCGAATTTGAGATTGACGTATATCCTTGTGCTGAACCAGTATCGAAGAATCCGTACCGTATGACACAGATTGAGCTGAGGGAGTTAAAGGCTCAGCTAAAGGAATTGGTAGATAATGGTTTTGTGCGCCCTAGTTTTTCTCCGTGGGGTGCTCCCGTCTTGTTTGTTAAGAAGAAAGATGGGTCCCTACGGATGTGCATTGATTACCGGGAGCTGAACAAGTTGACCATCAAGAATAAGTACCCGTTGCCGAGAATTGACGATTTATTTGACCAGCTGCAGGGGGCTCGGGTATTCTCGAAGATCGATTTGCGCTCCGGTTATTACCAGTTGAAGGTCAGGGCTGATGATGTTCCAAAGACCGCCTTCAGGACCCGGTACGGACATTACGAGTTTGTGGTGATGTCGTTCGGGTTGACTAATGCCCCCGCGGCATTTATGGACTTGATGAATAGGATATTCCAGGAGTTCTTGGACAAATTTGTAATCATCTTCATCGACGACATCCTGGTTTATTCTCGGAACGAGGAAGAGCATAAAGAGCACTTGGCGATTGTGTTGTTGACTCTAAAACAGCATCAATTATATGCCAAACTATCAAAGTGTGAATTCTGGTTGAGTAGGATTAACTTCCTAGGCCACGTGGTGTCTGCGGAGGGAGTTTCCGTGGATCCAGCCAAAATTCTGGCAGTGAAGGAATGGCCGAGACCTAGAAATGCTAGTGAGGTATGGAGTTTTATCAGGTTGGCTGGTTATTATAGAAAGTTTATCAAGGGATTTTCTATAATAGCGAAGCCTATGACCAGCTTAACGAGGAAGAACATCAAGTTCAAGTGGTCTGAAGCTTGTGAGGTGAGTTTTCAGACACTTAAGCAGAAATTAACTACTGCCCCACTATTAATATTGCTAGTTGAAGACGGCAAATTCAGCGTATACTGTGATGCGTCCAAGGTTGGCTTGGGATGTGTATTAATGTAAGAAGGGAAAGTTGTAGCATACGCGTCCAGACAATTGAAGAACCATGAACAAAACTATCCTACACATGACCTCGAGCTAGCGGCAGTTGTATTTGCGCTGAAAGTATGGAGACACCACTTGTACGGACAATCATGTGAGGTGTTTTCTGATCACAAGAGTTTAAAATACATATTCACTCAAAAAGAGTTAAACATGAGGCAGAGGAGATGGTTGGAATTTGTAAAAGATTACGATGTTGAGATCAAGTACCATCCTGGTAAGGCTAACGTGGTAACTGATGCACTGAGCAGAATGCCAGCTACTATGCAGCCAGTCATGTCGGCCGTATCAATGCCTTTGAGGACAGAGATACAGAAGTTTGATATAGAGATATTTTTTGGGCTGTCGGCCATACTAGCAAACTTGACACTACGGCCCACCATCCTGGACCGAATTAAGGAAGCCCAGAAGACCAATTCAAAGGAGATAGCTGATATTGTGAGCAAGTTACCTATGGCCTCTTCCGATTTCAGTTACTCGGGAGATGGTATTCTGAAGTTCAAAAACAGATGGTATGTTCCGAAAGATGAACAGCTACAGAAGCACATCTTGTCGGAAGCCCATTCATCTTCTTTCTCTGTGCATCCTGGAAGCACAAAGATGTATCAGGACTTGAAACTTCACTTCTGGTGGCCGAATATGAAGAATGAAGTGGCCAAATATGTGGAGTTGTGCATGATATGTCAACAGGTCAAAGCTGAACATCAACGACCAAGTGGAACGCTTCAGCCTCTCCCGATCCCCGAATGGAAATGGGAGAACATAACGATGGACTTTGTTGTTGGCCTTCCAAGAACAGCTAAAGGCCACAATAGCATATGGGTCATAGTGGACAGATTGACAAAGTCAGCCTATTTTCTACCTGTGAAGACGACATTTTCCATGGATCAGTATGCAGAACTATACATTAGTAAGATTGTCAAGCTGCATGGTGTACCAGTGTCGATTATAACTGATCGAGATCCTAGATTCACATCGAGGTTCTGGAAAAGCTTGTAAAGCTCCCTGGGCACCAGGTTGGATTTCAGCACGGCGTTTCATCCACAGACGGACGGACAATCTGAGAGAACAATTCAAATACTGGAGGATATGTTATGGTCGTGCGTGTTGGAATTTCATACTCCTTGGAGTAGATACCTACCGCTTGTGGAGTTCGCTTACAACAATAGTTACCAGGCTACAATTGGCATGGCTCCTTATGAAGCTCTGTACGGCAGAAAGTGTAGATCCCCATTGTGTTGGGATGAGGTCGGAAAAACCAAGCTTATCGGCCCTGAGATATTACAGCAGATGTCCGAGGTGATAGCTGTTATCAAACAACGAATAAAAATTGCTCAGAGTCGGCAGAAGAGTTATGCGGACCATAGAAGAAGACACTTAGAGTTCACTGAGGGCGATGAAGTATTCCTGAAAGTGTCGCCTTTCAAAGGCGTAATGAGATTCGGTAAGAAAGGGAAACTCAGCCCACGATTCGTTGGCCCTTTTCCCATCTTGAAGCGTGTGGGAAGCATGGCCTACAGACTACAGTTGCCAGCGTCGATGGAAGGGGTCCACAATGTCTTTCATGTTTCGATGCTGAGGAAGTGTGTACGAGATACAATTCAGATCGTGAAGCAGGTGGACTTTGATATCATGCCAACGCTGACGTACGAAGAAAGGCCCATACGTATAGTGGATACTTCACTCAAGGTGTTACGCAATAAGGTAGTCCCATTGGTGAAGGTTTTGTGGCGCAATCATGGTGTGAAGGAAGCCACATGGGAAAGACAACAAGATGTTAGGGCCCAATATCCGGACCTCTTTACTTAGGCAAATTTTGGGGACAAAATTTTTGTTAAGGTGGGTGGAATGTAACACCCGGCATTTTTGCCATGTTATTATTCCTTAAATTATTCAACGAGATTAATGAGAATATTTATGCAATGTGTGTTTTTAATAATTGCTAATGTTTCCAATCGAATATGTGTGATTCATAAAATCAATTTGTGGAAACTAAATAGGTTAAAAACCAATGGCAGGGTAAATGGGGAAGAATTTAAGGTTTGTGGGAGGAAACCAATGTTTGAGTGACACGTGACAGCTTGTTGAAGAAGCTAAGTTCTTCCTCCTATGTCAAACCCTCACTTCTCATCTGTTTCTTTCCACTGCTCTCTGTTCTTCTTGTCCAGGCGATTGTGGCAAAGTATCAACACTTTGTTTTCTCCTGTTTCTTCTGTTCCCTTCAACAAAAAGGTAAGCGTCTACTCATGCTAACAAATTTGGATGAGTAAAAGTATGAGTTTGCTAAAGTTTTAGGTTAAGTTATTTTGGAGAAAACTCTCGATTTTTGTATAGAAACACATTCGTTGTTTTCTACAAGTCTGAATGGGGTTAACTGCATAATCTTCCAAGTTATTAGTTAACATTTGCAGCATTGTTTGTTTCTCTACGTGCATGTTACAGATCTGTGCATTTCTGAGACTTTCCAGCTAACTGCATCGTGGATAACAGGTAAGTTTATAACCGTAGGTTGGCCTTTAAGGCCCTACATCACGGAGGTACTAGGTGTTTCATTTCTGTCGGGTTGTTTTGGGTAGAAACGTTATAGTTTATGTTCTGAGTTGTGTGTGTTCTGCTTCACAGTATGTTCTGTTATTTCTGTCGTCTGCTATTGTAAGTGCAGGCACTGAAAATGTTCATGCATACACGTTTTCACCGAAAGTTCATGCAAAACCGATTTCTGTACACTGTTTGAAACTAAACAAGATAAAATCTGACTGAAATGTATCGGTTAAGTGTGGGACGGGGACTGGCCCCCAGATCTGTTTCTGTACTGTACCGTATAACTGTTTGTGCCTGATAGTGCACCCACTGTTCGCCAGTTCCCCTATAAGCCCCACTTATACCCCACTGCCACTGAAACGTAATGTACTGTACTGTCACTGAATTTCTGAAAACCGCATGCATAGCATATGCATCACTGCATTTTATATGTTCTTACTGAGCTTTAGGCTCATAGATGAACTCTCTGATGTAGGTACTGAACCTGAAAATGAGGACTTTGTGCCTCAGTATGATGAATAGGAGGCTGGTGGTTCGAGCTCTCGGGTTGGTTGTGGCTGTCAGACAAATTCCCGACTGAGAGAGTGAAATTCTAAAATATGTTCTGTTTATGTATTTAAAACTTCTGTTTTGGAAATTCTGCAAATATATGTTAGGTTATATACTGATCCTCAGATTTTAAAACAATGCACAGATTTTGATGTTTAAGTTTTAAAAACTACTGTATTTGACAGTTGAATTCATATTCTGAATGTTTTGGAATTGTTTGGGGATATTTTCTGTTAGTTTGTGCATGGATGACTTTTGGTTTTAGGACTATCCATGCAGTCTATTTCTTTGAATCTATCAATTGTAAAGTATGTTCTACAACCTTGTTTAGAATCAGGTATTGAAGGTCTACAACTTTCATGCCTTCTGTTTGTGCTGTATTTGACAGTTGGATTAAGTTCTGAAGTATTCTGAAATGGTTTGGAATATTTTCTGTATCCTTAAGTTTCTGTTATACCTTCTGTTGTGCTCGAGAACCATGTTTTGAAGTGGTTTGAGAATCTGAGACTTTTGGGTCTTCTGTTTTATGCTCTCTGTCTGTGTGTCTTCCTGTCAAAAGTTGTAAATTTTGCCTTTGAAACTATGTCTACCGATTGATACTGTTCATATTTTGTCTTATTCATATCCACCGCCAAACAGTGTTTCTACCTTAGGCTTTCTTCTGACGATTACGTTTAATGTCTGTATCTTCCGGTTGATGTCATCCATCTTCGGCTGACGTCATCACCTCATCCGATTCCATCTGCTGCTTGCGTCTTCCGTCTGACGTCATCTCCTCTTCCGATGACGTCACCCACTGTTTACCTCATCTGATTCCATCTGCTGCCTGCATCTTCCGTCTGATGTCATCTCCTCTTCCGTTGACGTCACCCACTGTTTACATCATCCGATTTCATCTGCTGCCTATATCTTCCGTCTGATGTCATCTCCTCTTCCAATGATGTCACCCACTGTTTACCTCATCCGATTCCATCTGCTTCCTGTATCTTCCGGCTGACGTCATCCATCTTCCGGCTGATATCATCCCCTCATCCGATTTCATTTGTTGCCTATGTCTTCCGCCTGACGCCATCCATCTTCCCGCTGACGTCATCACCTCATCCGATTTCGTCTGCTGCCTGTATCTTCCGCCTGACGTCATCCATCTTCCAGCTGACGTCATCACCTCATCCGATTTCGTCTGCTGCCTGTATCTTCTGACTGACGTCATCTCTGCTTCTACCTTCAAAACTACATCATCTGATAGATTTTTCCCGCTAGTCTTCTGTCTATGTCTTTCGCCTTTATTTCTTGTTTTCTGCTGCCATTTATAACTGTTATTCAGATTCTTTTTACATTCCTTCCTGCACTCTTTAGATTTCTCCTTGCCCGATATTCCAAATGTCCAAAGTTTAGTTTACATCTGTCTCCCTGTTTTCTTCAGTCTGTTATTCCTGTGGTTTAAAATTTTACATGTCTTCTGATTCTGTTTTAAGTATTCTGAATCCCTTCTGCCATGCATTCCTGCAATCCGATTTCAATAGGTTTCTTCCTTCTGTTTCCTGTTTTCACCTCTTCCAGCCTCCAGTTCCCGTAAGGGTTTTCTTCCTGTGTGTAATGTTCTAAATGCCAAAAAAAAATAGTCACCGTTTACCGTTTTTTGTTAACTGTTCTGAGTGATGGCTTGTCTCTCGGATCCTGCTGATCGAGATCCGAATTTGGGCTGTCACACATCAAGCGGGTAGATAGCCCGCACCATCTGAAAGGAAGGAGACTCGCTCACCACGAAACGCCAGGTCTGAACCTCTCCCCGAATAACAACCATGTGTTGTTTACTATGATACTTTACTTGCCACATGCATGCAATTCTTTTTCTTTGAAATCTATGCGTAAATTCGTTTTCCATGGCATTTTAAAAACTATGATGCATGAACAGTTCAATACGTAATATAAACATACATAACGAGAATACCATCAAGACGTCACAAATACCATCAAAACATCACTATATTCAACCTATAAACAAGCCAACTTAGACTACCCGACCAAAGCGATTAAACAAACAAAGCTCCAACAAATTCCTCAACACAATTTCCAACATATGGTGTAGGCCAATCGGCCACAGTAAGTCACGAGAACTTACCTGTCGTCCGTAGCGTACTGAGCTCCTCGTCTCGAGCTTTGTCGCCTAAGTCAATTCATTGCGTCCTTTGTTAAAATCGAGCCTAAACATAAAATTTCGGAAACTTACGAAACTCCTAACTAAAGGAAATTTCCTAGAACTCTAATAAAACTCTCTCGGGCATTTCATCGAGCAATTTACGCTCACCAATCTTTAAACCCCATTAATGGAGGTTTCACAAAGCTCAAAATCCGGATTTTCAACCTACACATCGAATACACCCAACATTTCACCAAATAACGCTCAATAATCGTAGATAAGGTAATTTCTAACGTTTCCTAACAAAACCATGCTATTGATACGAAATTCCTACGAAACCCTAAATGTTCAAACCTCTAAAAATCACGGTCTAAAGCAGGAAAATCATAGATTCTTACCTAAAATCACGAGGGAAGGAGAAAACGTGAAGAACCTCGATGAACGGAAGAGAAATCGTCGAAGCAAATGGAGAAGAATCGTGGAGGGAAAAGCGTCGCCAGAGAGGAGGAAGAAAACCCTCTGGAGAAAATGCTAAGTGTTGGGGAAAATGGGGATTTTGTGTTTTAATTGAATTTGGGTGGTAAAAGACAAGTTTGTCCTTTGGTTTAATCTTCTAATTATTCTATTGTTCGGCTATCGATTCGGTTTCTCTAAAATTTTCTTATTTCACCAATAATTCCAATATATTCCTAGGACTCTAATAAAGCTTTCCGTTCGTCAAACGGATTTATTTTGCTATTTCTACGAATTAAATTGCTATAGGGTCAAAATCGAAAACTTAAGCATTATATTTCGATTTGATCTTCCTAAATTCTCATAATTCCTCTAAAATTCATATTAATTACGAGGATCCCAATTAAAACTCTCGATTTGCAAAACGGACATATTTTGATTATTTACAAAAATACCCTTGCGCGCAAAATTGGAAAACCTGTAAAACTGGGTGTTACAAAGCGTCATCCAAATCTTTGATAGTAAATCTCGCATCTTGACCTGCCATATCAAATTTGCTCTTTAAATCCTTGTAACTCCACTATATTATCCTATCATAATGAAATATCGAATCTCGACTCAAAAGTGGAAGATCTACTTCAAAGATCTCATCGCCATAAAAAAACACATTTTTCACAAAATATCTAACCCAAATCACTGACTTCAATAAAATATTTACTTTTTAATTGAAGTGGAAAATCATGGATATCATAAAATTTCAAAAGCTATCTCAAAAATTCAGATATTTTTGTGAAAACAAATGAGCCCCAAAATTAAATAAAATAGAAGCGCAAAAAATAATTGTAGAAGATATCATGAAATTCATATCTCATTTGAGTTTCAACCGAAAAAAAATCTTCAATCTTGAGATATTCCCGTGATTCCAAATCTATCCAAAATCATTAAATTTAATCTGCTAAATCTCAATGATTTTCAACAGTTTTTATATTTGTCAAAAATTTAACTTTCCAAAGTACACTCTTGCAACAGCCCCAATCGAAACGGCTTGACAGCCAGAATTGAGAACAATGATGCAGATCTATGGCGACTGAAGACGACTAAAAAACCCTCTGACGATGAATCTGTTGCTCGAAGGTACCTTGACTCTAGCAAACTGAAAAAACAAAGAAAAACATATGAAACACCAGATTTATGTTAAAAAATATTTTTGAGAAAAAAACCACGGGCAGTGGAATAAAATCTACTATGAAGATCAAAATACAACTGCAAGTTTTGTGACTTTAGCTTACATGAATTTATAGAGAAATTAAAACCATAATTGAGATCTACAACGCTGACCTACCGACCTGGCCTTAATAGAATTCATGTCACACCGAATTCTAACACTAATTATTAGAAACATCTGGATCTCTCTCTCCTCACAATCTCTCACTCCTCTCTTGAGCCTTGTTATTAAGCTTTTAATGCCAATAACAAGTAAACAATGAAAGAGGCCTACCAACATGCTATTCAAATCTTTCTCAACGGCTCTATTTTGCGATTCTGACCAACCATCCGTACATTTGATACTCCTGATTTTTGAATCCCTTTCCACAAGCTACAATCAAATGAAAAGGTGGACATTAGTGTATAAAAAAAGAAAAAGCATGTATTTCAATGATTGGAAATAATTTCCTTTGTGTTAAAAGACCTTTTGTATGTATACGAATAAGAGGAGTAACCAACTTGCCTTTTCTTTGTTTTTCTAGTATTGAAATAGGTAAAACCTACTCATTAGTTCAATAGTTATTTTGAGTGATTGGAGGTGATATCTCAATTTCCCATGTCTGGCCATCCGAAACCCTATTAATTTTGTTAACCAACTCACTGAAAATAACTATCCTAGTGATAATTATACATTCTCTTTACGAAACCCACAATATCCCTCCCAGTAATTCAAAACTGTAGTTGAGGGTAAGAACCCAAAGCAAAAAAGTTCTTAAAGCATCTTGTCAAGAGTACTAGACCCATCCTCTTATCAAAAGAAAAAAAAAGGGGTATAAAAAAAGGAGTGGAGGGAAGATGTGGAAGTGTGAAGTAGTCGTTGAAGTTAGAAAAGTTATTGTTGGGAATTAGTAAAAACAACTATCCTAGTGATAATTATACATTCTCTTTATGAAGGATTTGGTGGGAATTAGGAGATTATCGGGGAAAAGTAAAGAAGAAGTTAGAGGGGAAAATCCGGGAACTCAAAGCGCCGAGAGTGTAAGTGTATTGTAAGCATTCAAAGTTCAATATTAGTTTAGTTGAAATTTTAGTAAAAGTTGTTGGAAATCACCTGTTCTTATCAACATCCATTCGTCAAGCAAAAGGACAAACTTTGATTCATGTTATGGGGGGTCTTCCTCTCAGCGGTATCCCCTTTCCTTTTATTTTTGGAAGCCATCTCTTCAAAAAGTTAGCAAACGTCTTGATGGTAGGGAAAAGGTCATTTCTTTATTGGTAGAAGACTTATTTTCTTCGTCCTATACTTGATAGAGTTAAGGTTGATAAGATGTTTAAAAGATGGTTGGAGACTTTTTTTCTGGGACGGCAACGAAGGAGGATCGGGTTCCCAACTAATTTGTTGGGAGTTATTAATCCTATATAAAAAGGGGCTTGGGGTTGGTAACTTTCAACTTAGAAACAATGCTTTGCTAGAAAAATGGTATTGGAGATTTTCTTTGAAGACTGATTCCTTGTTGCATGCAGTGATTAAGAGCAACTATAACCTCAAAAATTTTGCATGGACAACTTATCCCGCAAATTATGTCTCATTTTGCAATATTTGAAAGTATATTTTTCTCAATTTTTTATTTTTTTAGGATTGGATTGCTTTTAAGGTAGAGATATGAGCATTAGTTTGATTATTGAATGATAGGTTAATTCGGGATGCTCCCTTTTTAACTCATTTTCAAAGCATTTATCATGTGTCTCGTAATAAAATTACTTTATTGCATTTCTTTTAAAACGGATGAAGCTCATAATCATTGACAATCTTTCATTTCGATGAGAGATGAATGCTTCTAAGCTTATCAAGCTTTCTAATCTTCATGTCGTTATCTCTTGTTTTTTCAAGCATGAGTATCGTTGACACCAGAAGATAACTTTGTGATCTTTCAACAAACTTTTCCTTCAAATTTTTCTAATCTTGACAATAAGTGTTCTAATGATTTTTTGGCCCTTTTGGCTGCATGACAATGCTATTATTTTTTATGTAAATAGAAAAATTTAAATATTTCGGACAATATTAATTTTGTTATTGCCAAGCGAGATTACCGTTCGAAGTTATTTTTAAGATCTATCTTTTAAGTAGAGTTCTCTCTAATGAAAGAAAAATTGCTTTAAATCGAGCGTTTGCTCTTGGGAAGGGTTATTCTCCTCTTTCTTTTTAATATTTTTAGTTTCTTATATAAAAAAAGAAAGTTAAAGAACAAACTTCCAATTTGAAAGGGGACATGCTATTTAAATCTCTCCCAGTGTTGAATACCTACTATGCCAATCTCTCCCAGTGCTTTTAAATGTCATACTTGGTAATCCAATATCTCCCAACAATACTTTAATTCTCCAAGTTTTTGAATTCCATACCACAAGCTACAACCAAATTGATGGGTAGAAATTTCACGTATAAAAAATGACAGCATGTATTTAATCGTTGGAAAATTTATCCTCCTATGTTGAAAGATTTTCTATATGCATGTATGATGAAATGAGAAATAACTTGTCTGTTCAATATTTTTTTTTTCTATATAAATTGCATAGGGCAATTTGAAAAATGCTAACTTGTTAGGGTGTCAAGTTTTTATGGAACAAGGAAGTGAAATGTATGAAGGGATATGAGATAGAAATTGTAAGAGAGGGGACTTTTAATGAATGAATTGATATTGCATAGTTTGCTAGGATATTTTTCGAGTTTTTAGTATTGTTTCTAGACTTGTTGGTAGATTAGAGTTATTAATAGATTTGTATTTTAGTGAAATACACTGTAATGGGATTCATAGTTCATCAAGGGTATCAGAACATGACGATCTCCTACTAGGAAGGATGGAGATTGTTGTGCAGGGGGATGAGAGCACAAAATAGCTCGTTGTTTTGAGCGATCAACTTTCAATTTTGCCAAAAAATGGAAGCATCACTCAAGTTGTTGCCGGAATTACTTGCAGAATTTGGTTCTTTGAGAGCTGGCAATCAGAAAACATGTGAGACCAATGGCAGAGGCACGGTTACTAGCTTGAAGTTGTTGCTGATAAACGACATACATCGCTCACCATTTGTTGTTACTCATGAAGAGGAAGGTTAACCAAAAACAATTGCAGAAAAGAGCTTTTTTAGAGGTGCAATACTGGAGAGGGTAGATTGGTCTCTAGAGGAAGAGGTCATGCCTCACAACAATTGCTTATCAGATGAGCATCATTTAGTAGCTCCTATGGATTTTCATTGCAAAGACTAGGGACTGAGGCTCCTCCTCATTTTGGTTGCGGAGACGACAGAAAGCAGGATCTTAGTCGGCAGAGATCTGTCTATTTGATTAAAATGTTTACCCTCATTGTGAGAATTTCATTCATTATACACATGCATCAAGAGGAGTAGACTCAGATTGTGTAAAACCAAAGCTCAAATAAAAGTCCATGAAGCATTTTTGCACACGCAGCAGACATTTCCTTCTGCATTTCTCTCACCAGCAAGAACTACGAATCATGCTAAATAGAAAAGTCTTAGGTTTCTTAACTCCCTATTTACGCCTATTGCTTTGCCTATATCTTCTTTATGGAAGAATATAGAAAAGAGTGAAGATATTTATGCTGAGAGAAAGGTCCCGTGAGTCTTATGTGTCATTTAGAAATACATCATCGTATTGAGAGTGTGAAGGTTTAGAAACGGCTAATCTCGGAGAGAAAAATAGCAGTCCTGATTTTTAGACATGAATTAGGAGGGGTAAAATTCATTTTTTCTGCAATTTGGTCTAAATGCTTAAGTACGTTTAAACCATTTAAAGATTCTAACACATTGTACTTTGATACAAAGCAGAAGGAGATGGAATGGTCGAGCCCGGAACGCCGAGCCAATGAATTCCTTACGAAGGCAGAGACGGAAGCCAAGTATGGTTCGTGAGTCTTGTTGTCATCTCTTTTCTTGAAAAAATTGGAATGTAATTTTTAACCTGAGTTTGGAATTGGTCTGCCTAAGACCTTTTGGATTTTAAATTAAATTATCATAAAATCTAAGAATGAAATGAAAATGAGGATGTGATTGGAATGAAAGAAAGGCCAATCTGATGCTTTTGTTTGGTTGTAATTAGGAGATGTGGTAACATTATTTTGACTCATATAGTCTTTATGTGTGACGAATGCTCAATATCTTTTAATTAATATTTAACAAAGATGATAATATTTTATTCCTTTTTTTGTTGCTTAGTTATGCTGATATTTGAGTGTCCGCTTCACTTAAATCCATATTTTATACCCAAAAAAAGAGAGTTATTTTGCACCGTGTAATTCTTCTAGTTTTGATTAGCCTTTTGATGCATCGAATTTTTTTAATACATAAATTATAAAAGAAAAGAAATAAGGTATTCGATTAACAAAGAAGCATTACACAACATGTTTGTTGGGTTCCACCAATTTTCTTTTTTGCTTTTCAGACGGGCCACATGATAGTGAAAAAATTAAAATAGAATAAAAGATGAACGATAAGTGTTTGTTTGAAAAAAGATTTACAAGCGAGAAAAAGACAGAAATTTAGAGAGTGTGATGCAGCTAGTGAGAGAAGAAAAAATGGATTTTTCTTTCAATTTTTTCGATCTTTACATGCAAGATCGAATGGTCGATGTTTCTCCATTTTAGTCAAGATTTCGGAGTGTTCTTTGTATCGATGAGATCTACAATTATGACGGTTCCAATTGAAGAGCTAAAGTCACTCGAATTGTGTCGCTAATCAATTTGATGAGATCACTATATCTTTTTCTTGTTTGTCGAGAATATTGATTCTCGAAATTAATCATTCCCGCTATTGTTCTTCTAGGTTATTCTAGAAAAAATTATCGTGTACCCATTATTTCATAGTGGAAGATCATATCAAAATTTTGTTATGTTGATGTCGATGTTGAAAAATCGAACACGAAACCGAAAAAGAAAACGAGAAAATAATGAACACCGAAATTGACGTGAAAACCCTAGAAGGGAAAAAATCAACGGCAGAGGTGAGAAATCACTAATCAAAATCGGTACAATGAGTTTTGCGACTCAAACATCAATATACAGAGAAAACATTAAACTATAATATTGAAATACGGGCTCGACCCGGCCCAACTAGAATTTAGGTCACACCAAATTCTAACAATCTCCACCTTGACACGAATTCCACTTGAGAGATCCAACGGGCTACTCGGCCCAACTCAAAGCGAATCCAAAATACTGAACTCTAACAATCTCTACCTTCAAAGAAATTCTGGTACAAGGAAACTGAAAATGCAAATATATTGCATTATGTTGGCATTAATTTTTTGACAAACTATATTTATGGAGATAATATTTTATTCCACTATTTTTCAAAGTGATAATTTATTTCTTGGTAATCAAGAAATATTATATTCAGATTATCGATAAATGCATATTGAAGATCATGAAGATTTTGTGAAAGAGAAAAATAAGGAAACATGAATATTAGGAAAGTTGTTGAAAAATCTAAAGGCACTTGGTTTTTGGTAATCTTTGTTTTGGCAAGCTGATTTGATAAATATTCGGTGCATAATGTTAGGTTTCGAGATCACATGATTAATGAGATGTTTGACTAAGTTTTTGGATCAATATCCAAGTTATTGAAGATACTTTCCTAAAATGTCACACGTGGTGTCACACAACCGTTTTTATGAGATTAGGTTTCCTTATTTTTTGCGGCATTAAATCTGTTTTGATAACTGAATTAAATCGAAGATATGAGTGTTACCAATGATATTTAAAGATTTGTTTTTGTGGAAACAAACGACGGAATTTTGGTTATTCACGAGAGAAGCTTTCTTCGTTTTCGTAAGCCGTCATTTTCTTTCACTCTCTATGCTTCTGCATATGAGTTTGTGATTGTTTTACACACTCTTCTTATTCTGAGGATTTAATCGATTATCGGAGTGTGTTGATTTATTGCATCCGAAGGCAACGCTCTGGTGTTACAGATGGTGTCGTAGGAAGCAATCTTCTGATTCTTCATTGAAGCTCAGTCTCGGGAGAAGGCTGCATTCGAACTCGGGAGGAGTTCTGTTTATTAACAAGGGGAGCTTGTCGTTCTTGATCGTGGGCAAGGGGATCTTGCCATAACACGGATTCTGGGAGGAGTCTTCTACAACAAGGGGATCTTGTTGGTTTCTAGGTCTCGGGAGAGATCGATCTTAAGTCGAGGGGATCTCGTAAAAACACTTTCATTGGAGAAGTTAGGAAGAGTCGGCGACAAAGATAAGAGGGAGTTTTTATTTGTATAAGTTCGATTGTCTTGTAACTTTGTTAACTCGTGAAATTTTTTTATATCTGGGCGTGGCCCCGCAGATGTAGGCTGATTGCCGAACTGCGGTACCAACCTCCTGTCTCATTTATTTTCGCATATTTATATTGTCCATCATTGCATTAATTATCGGTATAACACATAACACCTTGTGTGACATCGCATAACTAATCTTTAATCTTTCAGAAACAAATCTGCAAACCCCATTAAAAATAACATCCTCTACCAGCTCATGTGGTGGGCTCCAATAAGCTCACTCTTTGCCGACAAGCCTCGAGCTTCTCCTTCGGCAAAGCCTTCATCAACGTATCGAAATCGTTCTCACTGGTGTGCACTTTCGCCAAGTGCAACTACTTCGTCTCGAACCCAATGATACCTCCCATCAATATGTTTAGATCTCGAATGAAAAGACGAATTCTTAGAGAGATGGATTGTGATGACCCGAATGTGCACGTATGGGTACGATGGCTGCACGAACCGGAACCCGGATGGCGGTACGTCCGCGCGGGTGAACCGGAAGGTGACAGGTCGTAAAAAGGGGGTCGTCACAATCCCACATTGCTTGGGAAAGTATATGGAAATGAAACATATGTAAAGAGACCATCCCAACATAGCAAGACGCGTTTTGGAGCACAATTGGCAACGGATTCCATAAGAACTCCAAAGTTAAAAGTGCTTCGGCAAGAGCAATTCCAGGTTGGGTGGCCTTCTAGGAAGTTCTCGCCAAACAAAGCCGTGAAGGGAGGATATTGGGCTATGGCTCAATCCCCAGAGCGGACAATATCTTGCTGGGAAAAAGGGGTCGTTGCAAATGGTATCAGAGCCTGTACCCAACCAGAAATGTGGCCAACGAGGACGTTGGGCCCCCGAGGAGGGGTGATTGTGATAACCCGAATGTGCACGTATAGGTACGATGGCTGCACGAACCGGAACTCGGATGGCGGTACGTCCGCGCGGGTGAACCGGAAGGTGACGTGTTGTAAAAAGGGGGTCGTCACAATCCCACATCGGTTGGGGAAGTATATGGAAATGAAACATATGTAAAGAGACCCTCCCAACATAGCAAGACGCGTTTTGGAGCACAATTGGCAACGGATCCCATAAGAACTCCGAAGTTAAAAGTGCTTCGGCGAGAGCAATTCCAGGTTGGGTGGCCTTCTGGGAAGTTCTCGCCAAACAAAGCCGTGAAGGGAGGATATTGGGCTACGTCTCAATCCCCAGAGCGAACAATATCTTGCTGGGAAAAGGGGTCGTTGCAAATGGTATCAGAGCCTGTACCCAACCAGAAATGTGGCCAACGAGGACGTTGGGCCCTCGAGGAGGGGTGATTGTGATGACCCGAATGTGCACGTATAGGTACGATGGCTGCACGAACCGGAACCCGGATGGTGGTACGTCCACGCGGGTGAACCGGAAGGTGACGGGTCGTAAAAAGGGGGTCGTCACAATCCCACATCAGCTTGGGAAAGTATATGGAAATGAAACATATGTAAAGAGACCCTCCCAACATAGCAAGACGCGTTTTGGAGTACAATTGGCAACGGATCTCATAAGAACTCCGAAGTTAAAAGTGCTTCAGCGAGAGCAATTCCAGGTTGGGTGGCCTTCTGGGAAGTTCTCGCCAAACAAAGCCGTGAAGGGAGGATATTGGGCTACGTCTCAATCCCCAGAGCGAACAATATCTTGCTGGGAAAAGGGGTCGTTGCAAATGGTATCAGAGCCTGTACCCAACCAGAAATGTGGCCAACGAGGACGTTGGGCCCTCGAGGAGGGGTGATTGTGATGACCCGAATGTGCACGTATAGGTACGATGGCTGCACGAACCGGAACCCGGATGGTGGTACGTCCACGCGGGTGAACCGGAAGGTGACGGGTCGTAAAAAGGGGTCGTCACAATCCCACATCACTTGGGAAAGTATATGGAAATGAAACATATGTAAAGAGACCCTCCCAACATAGCAAGACGCGTTTTGGAGTACAATTGGCAACGGATCTCATAAGAACTCCGAAGTTAAAAGTGCTTCAACGAGAGCAATTCTAGGTTGGGTGGCCTTCTGGGAAGTTCTCGCCAAACAAAGCCGTGAAGGGAGGATATTGGGCTACGGCTCAATCCCCAGAGCGGATAATATCTTGCTGGAAAAAAAGGGTCGTTGCAAATGGTATCAGAGTCTGTACCCAACTAGAAATGTGGCCAACGAGGACGTTGGACCCCCGAGGAGGGGTGATTGTGATGACCCGAATGTGCACGTATAGGTACGATGGCTGCACGAACCGGAACCCGGATGGCGGTACGTCCGCGCGCGTGAACCGGAAGGTGACGGGTCGTCACAATCCCACATCACTTGGGAAAGTATATGGAAATGAAATATTTGTAAAGAGACCCTCCCAACATAGCAAGACGTGTTTTAGAGCACAATTGGCAACAGATCCCATAAGAACTCCGAAGTTAAAAGTGCTTCGGCTTGAGCAATTCCAGGTTTGGTGACCTTCTGGGAAGTTCTCACCAAACAAAGCCGTGAAGGGAGGATATTGGACTACGGCTCAATCCCCAAAACGGACAATATCTTGCTGGGAAAAAAAGGTCGTTTCATGGATAGCACTCTAGCTATCGCTGAACACAGCATACTTCTCTTGGCGCTAACCCAATTCCTTAAGGAATTTCTTCATCCACAAAGCCTCCTTGCAACTATCAGTAATCACAATGTATTCAGCTTCTGTGGTGGATAACACAATACAATCTTGCAGCTTCGATTGCCAAGACACGACTCCCCTTGCAAAAGTCATCAAAATCCTAAAACGGACCTCCTGGAATTAATGTTACTGGCCATTTTGAATTGGTATACCCAAATAGCATAAGATCACTGCCACCGAAACACAAACACAATCTGGAAATACCTCGGAGATATCTGAGTATCCATTTCACTGCTTCCCAGTGTTCTTTGCAAGGATTGGAGAGGAACCGGCTGACTACTCCAACTGAATGAGCAATATCGGGTCGAGTGCAGACCATGACGTACATCAAATTGCCAACTGCAAATGCATAAGGAACTCGATTCATATCTGTCTTGTCTTTCTCACTTGTAGGACATTGCTTCGAATTGAGGTTGAAGTGACCTACAAGTGGAGAACACACAACTTTGGTATTGCTCATGTTGAACTTTTCAAGTACCTTCTATATGTAATCTTCCTTAGACAACCACAGTTTCCCATTCTTCCTATCACGAGAGATCTTCATACCAAGTATTTTCTTTGCCGAACCCAAATCTTTCATCGCAAAAGTCTTACTCAACTCTCCCTTCTACTTAGCAATCATGCTAGTATCATGGCCTATGATCAATATATCGTTAACATACAAAAGCAGAATAATGAAGTGATCATCGATGTACCTCTTGATAAACATACAATGGTCTGATGATATCCAACTGTACCCTTGACTCATCATGAAAGATTCAAACTTCTTGTACCACTGTCGTGGAGCTTGTTTGAGGCCATATAAGCTCTTCTTCAACTTGCACACAAGTTGCTCCTTTCCTCTGACTTTGAATCCCTCGGCTGCTTCATGTTGATCTCTTCTTCCAAGGTACCATGAAGAAACACAGTTTTCACATCAAGTTGCTCGATCTCTAGGTTCAAGCGCGCCGCTAAACCAAGAGCAACTTGGATCAAGGATATCTTCACCACTTGTGAGAATATTTTTTCAAAGTCAATACCCTTTTATGACCGTACCCCTTCACAACTAACCGAGCCTTGTACCTTGGCTGTGAGCTAGCATTTTCGGTCTTAACCTGTAGACCCATCTATTCTTGAGACCTTTCTTTCCTTGGGGTAACTTCACCAAGTCATAAGTGTGGGTCTCATGAAGAGACTGCATATCCTCTTCCATGGCTTTCAACCAAATTTTCTTCTCATTAACAGAAGTGGTCTCTTGGTAAGTGTCTGTAACACCCGATTCTTTACGGGATTTTGTAATTATACATGTATAATGGCATTTTTGTAATTATGTCAAATTAAGTCAGTTTCGTGAAAAGAAAGCGTTATTACGATCCTAATAATTAATACGGATTTTAAGAAAAGTTCAAGAATTTTAGGAGTTTAACGCTAATTTTACGAGAATTACGTTTCTCGTAATATAAAGGACGTTGTGGTAAAAATAGTAAACGTGGTCCGATTTGTGAACGAACAGTTTTAATGGAACCCTAGTAATAAGTTGGATTTATTGGCAAAATAAGGAAGTTTGGAGAAATCGAATCGTTAGCTAAATAACGAAACAAAGAACGAAACAAATAGAAAATCAAAGGAAGGGCAAAATAGTAATTTGCCATGCAAAAATTAATAAAATCACAAATCTTTCTTCTTCTCCAGCACTTCACGCGAAACTCTCTCTGTGTTTTCCTCCAGGCGACTTTTTATCGCCTCTTCTCACGGCGACTCCCATTTCGACGACGGTTCCTCCTCCGTTGACTCGTTTTTCTTCACGATTTCTTCCTCAAACGACATTCTAGGTAAGGTTCTACGGTTTTGGAAAGTTTATTCGTAGTTTTTGGGTCGTTTAACGATTAGGGTTTTGTTTAGGGTTTTGTGAAAAACGTGATTTAGGGTTTGAAATTTATAGGTTTACCGTGTTTGTGGATATAAGGGACATATTGAGCGTTTTTGGATGAAGTTAACCGATTTAGGACAAATGTTAGGGATTGACGAATTTTTGGGTTTTTGGAAAAACTCGGTAATGGCAGTTTCGAGGTATAGAGCGTTAAATTGTTTGTTAGCATGCCTCGATTAGTTAAGTTAGAATTTTAGAAATTTTCTTAGTCAAGGATTTCGTTAATTTGGACGTTTCTCGGTTTAAACTCGTTTTAACGGCGAATGTTGTAAATTGCTTCGGTGAACAACGCTCGTGGATGGAGATAGAAGTTCAACGCGCACGAGGTAAGTTCTCGTGACTTACTCTGGCCGATTGGCCTACACCGTATATCGAGGTCGCGTCGAGGATTATTGTAGATTTGTTTGTTTAAACGCTTTGGTTGGGAAGTTATGATTAGTTCTTTTATAGGATATGCTTTTAATTGTTTTTATTGTCTCGATGGTACGTATGTTGTATATTTATATTACGTTGTAAATTGTTCATGCATCACGTCTTTTCAATTATGCATAGAAAATGAATTTCTGCACTATGTTTTAAAGAAATGGCGATGTGGCTCGAAAGGGGGCTATTGACCTATTGTGAAGGCTGAGAAGGGCCGGTCACAATACCGCATCTAATAAGAACCCATGTATGTTATATGGTCATGCAAGGTGGGGCTCAGGCATGGCTGTACGTATGTAAGCATGTACTCCCCTCCGCTAGGTGGAAAGGGTTGTCCAACCGCCGAACGTACCCTCTTCATTTAGCGGGTTGAGATCTCGGTGACAACCTATGTAATGATAAGAAAATGTTGTATGATTTACGAACTCATATGTACAGCATGCATTTTCATTCACGAAATTTGCTGAGCCTTTAGCTCATAGATTGTCTGTATGGTGTAGGTGATCTTGATATAGGTGAGGACGAGATCCCTCCATCCGAGGAATGATCAGTTGAAGAACGATGGCCCGTGGGAGTGTGCTGGCGCAGTCGGTGCGATTTTGACCCGTGGGACTGTTTGTAAGTATTTTGGGGACACGATGTTTGATAGAAGGATAGTTTAATTGTATAGATAGAACATTTTAGGTTATTTGGATCTGGATAATGGATTGATGATTTATAAAACGTTTTGTTAAACCTGTTGTTTAATGAACTGCTGGATTACTGAATTTCTTAGGGATTTAGTTCATTTTTCAAATGGATCTACGCAGTTCGTTTTCACGAGATTTTATTACGTTTTGATCATGGGTCGAAGGGATGGTCGGTAGTTTATGAGTGGGTGATTATGAAAGGTGTTTAGTATGGTTTTATGTTGAAACGTTTTAGTGTATGTGTGTGGTAAGGTAACTGTGCAGGAAAGAAGGAAGGAGGAGGAAAACAGGAAAAAGTGGCTCTCTGGAATGGAAGTTCTAGAGAACCTGCCGTTCAATCGCCATCGATCGGCAGGTGATCGCCGCTCTCTGGATTTTCCAGAGAGTGGGGCGATCGATCGCCCATATGTGGGGCGATCGATCGCCCCTAAAATTTTATATGGGCGATCGATCTCCACAATGAGGGGCGATCGATCGCCCCTCAGTTTTGTAATGGGCGATCGATCGCCCTGCATTGGGGCGATCGATCGCCCTTGCCTTTTATGGGACAATTGTCCCTTTTACCCCTCCATTTGTTGGCCGATGTTTTGTTAGTTTTAATTGTTTTAAATAATTGTTTTAAGTTTTGTTTAAGTGGTATTAAGAATAATTTTCTAACGGTTTTAACAATTTAGTCTAAGATTTAAATTCCAATCAAAGGTTACAAAGTTTACAAGGATAAAAAAAAAATAATACCAGAAAATAAGGGTACAGTGTTAGGGTCGCTACATTTACGGTATCAAAGCCCCCGGGTTTTAAAATCGGTTCTGTAGACTGCTCGACTGCACAGCCACTGCACGGACATCCTTCCTCAACTGTAAGTATGTTTAAAAGCTTTATTTGATTTCGATTTCTTAGGGTTATTTTTTTCTAACTTCTATAGGAGTTATATAAATATGGTGCGTCGAGGGAATGATCGGGACGATAGAGACGATACGATAGATCAGCTTAAGGGATTCATTGCCCAACAGTCCCAACACATGGAACGACAGGCTCAACAAATGGAGAGACAGTCCCAGCAACATGGCACCCTAATAGACCGTGAAGGTGCTAGAGCTCGGGAGACAGCGACTTCGGGTAATCGAGGGATGGAGAGATTCCAGAAGCTCCAACCTTCCGTGTTCAATGGGCAATCTACGGATCCCTCTTCAGCCGAGGAGTGGATTCGAACCATGGAGGACATGCTGGCCTATGCAAGTATAGAGAACGGAGAGAAGGTTGCATTGGTGAGTTACCACTTAGCACTAGATGCTCGATTCTGGTGGGATTCCATCAAGGCAACCACCGATGTGACGATTATGAGTTGGGAGCGTTTCAAAATGATATTTTATGACAAGTACTTCAGCCATACAGTGCGGGAGGCGAAGATGGTAGAGTTTATGCAATTGCGGCAGGTTGGTTCGATTGCCGAATATGTGAGAAGGTTTGAGGCCCTGTCCTGATTCGCGCCGTGTCAGGTTAGTGTTAATGAGGACAAGGTACGCAGATTTGTGCAAGGGCTTGGTCAGGAAATTCAAAAAAGTCTTACAATATCAGGGGTGCGGAATGTATCCTACGATGAGATCGTGGCCAGAGCACTTGAGATTGAGGCCGTTGATCAGAGCTATGTCAAACCAAGAGAGCCAGCTAAAGGCTTCTTTCGAGAGATCCACCCTCAGCTCAGGAATAAAGGCTGGCAACCGAGAGGACAGCCACAGCAACAACAACGGGGCGTTAAAAGGCCTTCTGAGGGAGGCAATGATCGAGGGAAGGAAAAACAGGTACAAGGGGCTTCTCAGATGCCTTGGTGCCCTAAGTGCCAGAAAGAGCACAGTGGGGAGTGCAGAATGGGCACGAATAAGTGCTATCGGTGTGGAGTAGTTGGCCACTTCATTAAAGATTGCCCGAAGCAGAGCCGTGAGCAGTTAGGCACAGACCAGAGGAGGGTTATGCCGAGGATCTTTGCATTTATCGAGCTAGGTGATGTTGACAATGAGGCTCAGCCCTCGGTGATAGCAGGTACTATTTTGATTATGGGCGTAGCGGTATTTTCTTTGATAGACACGGGAGCTACACACTCCTTCATTTCAACTGCTTGCATGGCTAGATTGGGGTTAGCGTCTGAGTTAGCAGAGTTTGAGTATAGAGTAATGCTACCTTCAGGAGAGCATATGCAGTCAGATCGTATTCTCCAGGGCAATGTCATCTCAGTGGGGGATAATACCCTTTATGCTTGTCTGATAGTTATGAGTATAGAGCGGTACGATCTTATCTTAGAGATTGACTGGCTTTCACAGCACTTCGCCACCATCGATTGTCGACCTGGGATTGTGACTTTTCGGCCCCCGGGTAAAGCCGAGTTTGTTTATCAGGCGATGCACAGGTGGAGTGGGTCGCCTACTTCCTATTCCATGAAGGTCAACGAATAGTTTAAAGGTTAGTGCTCAATTTATTTGGCCACAGTAATTGATACTCAGTTGCTCAGCCGAGTAAAGCCGAGTAACATTCCTATAGTCAGAGAATTCTCTGAGATCTTCCTTGATGATCTTCCCGGATTACCGCCGGACAGGGAGATCGAATTTACCATTTATGTGTATCCGAGCTCCGCGCCAGTGCTAAGAATCCATACAGATTGGCGCCTGCTGAATTGAGAGAGTTGAAAACTCAGCTTGAGGAGTTGCTGGATAAGGGATTCATCCGACCCAGTTTTTCACCCTGGGGTGCGCCCGTTCTGTTTGTTAAGAAGAAGGACGGGACTCTCGTGGATTACAGGGAGCTGAATAAGCTCACAGTGAAGAATAAGTATCCACTACCTTGGATAGATGATTTGTTTGATCAGCTGCAAGGTGCTCGAGTGTTTTCCAAGATTGACCTATGCTCGGGTTACTATCAGTTGAAGGTCCGGAAGGAAGATGTTCAGAAAACGGCGTTCCGAACGAGGTACGGGCATTATGTGTTCCTTGTTATGTCTTTTGGACTTACTAATGCCCCTGCAGCGTTTATGGATTTGATGAACCGCGTCTTCAAGGATTATCTAGATAAGTTCGTTGTGGTTTTCATCGACGACATTTTGATTTATTCTAAGACGAAGGAGGAGCATGAAAAGCAGTTGTGGATTGTTCTAGGAATTTTGCAACGACACCATCTATACCCGAAGTTCTCCAAATGTGAGTTTTAGCTGGATATGGTCAGTTTTCTTGGCCATATTATACCAAAGGAAGGGGTTTCTGTGGATCTGAGCAAAATTCAGGTGGTCAGAGATTGGCCACAGCCTAAGAACGTGCAAGAGGTACGTAGATTTCTCGGGTTGGCTGGATATTATCAGAAATTCATTGAAGGATTTTCGAAGATTGCAGTTCCTCTTTCAGGCTTGACTCGGAAGAACGAAAAGTTTATATGGTCGGCTGCTTGTGACAACAATTTTATGGAGTTAAAGCAGAGATTGACTGCAACTCCAGTATTGACATTGCCTGTTGAAGGTAATAAGTTTAGCATATATTGTGATGCATCTGGAGTTGGGCTTGGATGCGTGCTTATGCAGGAAGGGAGGGTTATCGCGTATGCTTCTTGGCAGTTGAAGTCGTATGAGCAGAACTATCCTACGTATGACCTGGAATTAGCGGCCATGGTCTTTGCACTGAAGATATGGAGGCATTACTTATATGGGCAGCAGTGCGAGATGTTTTCTGACCACAAAAGCCTGAAGTATTTGTTTACGCAGAAGAAACTGAATATGCGACAGAGAAGGTGGCTAGAGTTCGTCAAAGACTATGAGTTTGAGATTAAGTACCATCCGAGAAAGGCGAACAAGGTCGCTGATGCTTTGAGCCGAATGCCTACTGCGAGTCAGCCTTCACTTGCAGCGATGTCGATTACGTTGCGGTCTGAGATTGAGAAGTTTGATGTGGAGATTGTGGCAGAGTTGTCCAGTATGCTCCCCAACATTTCTCTCAGGCCGACAATTCTTGATAAGATACGTGAAGCTCAACAGAAAGATATGGAGTGTGAGGAGCTTCGATTGAACATAACATCTGGAGACTTGTCTGATTTTAACTTGTCAGATGACGGTATTCTGAAGTTCAGGCATAGATGGTACGTGCCTAACGATGAAGAATTGAAGAAAGAGATTTTGGCCGAAGCACATTCTTCAGCTTATTCTGTGCACCCGGGAAGTATCAAGATGTATCGGGATTTAAAGCAACACTTCTGGTGGCCGAACATGAAGAGAGAGGTCGCCAAGTACGTTGAAACCTGTTTAGTTTGTCAACAGGTAAAAAAAGAACACCAGAGGCTGGCCAGAACATTACAGCCACTGCCGATTCCGGAGTGGAAATGGGAGCAGATGTCCATGGATTTTATTGTGAGGCTCCCGAGGACGACGAAAGGGCATGACGGCATCTTGGTGATTGTGGACCGATTGACAAAGTCGGCTCACTTCTTAGCCGTGAAGATGACATCTTCTATGGATCAGCTCGCCGAGCTTTATGTGCAGAAGGTTGTTAGACTGCATGGAGTGCCAGTTTCGATTGTCTCAGATCGAGACCCCGGGTTTACATCGAAGTTCTGGAAGAGTTTGCACAAAGTTATGGGAACTCAGCTAAGTTTCAGCACGGCCTTTCATCCTCAGACTGATGGTCAGACGGAGAGGACAAATCAGATTCTGGAGGATATGCTCAGAGCTTGTGTGTTAGAATTTCAGGGATCGTGGAGCAGGTATTTGCCACTGATCGAGTTCTCTTACAACAACAGCTTCCAGGCTACCATTGGTATGGCTCAGTATGAAGCTTTGTATGGTCGAAAGTGTAAATCTCCATTATATTGGGACGAGGTTGGTGAAGCCAGTATTGTTGGTCCCGAGATTCTACAGCAAACGGCAGAGAAGATTGCCATTATCAGGCACCGTAACGAGATAGCTCAGAGTCACAGAAGAGCTACGCTGACACAAGACGGAGGGAACTGGAATTTGAAGAAGGTGATGAGGTTTACTTGAAGATTTCTCCGTTTAAGGGAGTTATGCGATTCGGAAGGAAGGGCAAGCTAAACCCTCGATATGTGGGGCCCTTCCCTATTTTGAAGAGGATCGGAAAGATGGCGTATCGACTACAGCTTCCGTCTTCAATGGAGGGTATCCACAATGTATTTCACGTGTCTATGCTTCGGAAGTGTTTGCGCGATCCATCGCATATTGTGGAGGCAAGAGAGATTGAGGTACAGCCTATCTTGACTTCTGTGGAGAAGCCAGTGCGTATTTTAGAGTCTTCCATCAAAGTCTTGCGCAACAAAGAAATTCCGCTAGTCAAAGTCTTATGGCGGAACCACGAGGTGAAGGAAGTTACTTGGGAGCGACAGCAGGATATGATGACTAAGTATCCTGAGTTGTTTGTATGATCAAATTTTGAGAAAAAAATTTTAAATAAGATGGATGGAATGTAACACCTGATTCTTTACGGGATTTGTAATTATACATGTATAATGACATTTTTGTAATTATGTCAAATTAAGTCGGTTTCGTGAAAAGAAAGCGTTATTACTGTAACACCCGGCTTTACGGGATTTAATATTATTCCAATATAAACGGCATTTTTGTAAATACGTCAAATTAAGTCCGTTTTGCGAACGAAAAGTTTTAATGAAGCCGTAGTAATAAATTAGAATTTATGGTGAAATATGAAATTTTGGAGAAAACGAATCGTTATTTAAATAACGAAATAAATAGGAATAAAAATTGGGGGCAAAAAGGTAATTGCACAAACCAATTTTAGTTAAAAATCACCATCTCCCTTCTTCTTCTTCACTTCACGCGAGATTTCTTTTTCTCCCTCTCCTCTTTGCGATTTTCTTTTCCCCTTTGGTGCGATTCTCCTCTCCGGTGGTCGAAGTTTGTTCTCCGGCGACTCGAGTCTTCACGTTTCTCCTTCGTCTTCGCTCTTTAGGTAAGACTCTAAGCTTTTGGAACAATAGATTGTGATTTTTAGGATTTAAAACGATTAGGGTTCATTAGGATTTTCGTTGAAAACGTGAAATAGAGTTCGAAATCGATAGGTTAGCGTGGTTATGCCTATAATCGATGTATTGGAGTTTATTGGACGTAGTCAATTGATTTATTGGTTAATATTGGAGTTTTTGTTGGTTTGGAGCTTGAAAACTCCATTAATGGAGGTTTGGAAATTCACGAGCACGAATTGCTCGATAAAATGCCTCAATGAGTTAGAATAGAGTTTAGGAGATTTTCCTTAGCTAGGAGTTTGTAATTTTCTAAACTCGATAGTTTAGAATTGATTTAAATGACAAATGTTGTATTTTGCCCTAGGTAAACAACGCTCGTGGACGGAGCGTAAATTTCTACGAACGCGAGGTAAGTCTCTGTGATTTGTTTGGCCGTCTTGGCCTACACCATAAGAATATACGTTAAATTGAGGAATTGGAGATATGTAGTGTTTGAGGTAATTAGAACGGGTAGTTAGATTTATGTTTTGTTAGGTTGTTAATTGTTAGTTTGTCGTTTGTATGTTCGGTTTGTTTCTATTTCGTTCATGGCATAACATCTGTCCACGCATCATGGATTTCGGACGACATGAAAATGAGTTTTCTATGCATATTTTCATGAAAAGGAAAACGATAACGAAAAGGTAATGAATGTAATGACGGTCACGTCGGTGGCGGTGGTTCAGACATGGATGTCGGATGAAGCATGTTTTCCCCTTGGTTAGATACGAGGGGCTATCCAATCGCCGGATGTGCCGCTCCTATCTAGCGAGAGAGAAGCCCCGGTGACGTAAATGAAATTAAATGATTAGCAAAAAGGTAGGATGCATGATTTATGAACTGTACATGCATAGCATTGGCATTCACGTGCATTCACTTAGATTTACTGAGCGTCTAGCTCACGTGTTTAATTCTATGGTGTAGGTGATTTTGAGACAGGTGATGTAACACCCGAGTTAACGGCCAGGTGATTTCCTAACTGTATTAACGGTCATGAATATTTAATCTTTACAGTTTAGGACTTATACCAAGAATAATTAATTTCATGTGGATTTAAACTAGGTTGGATGGCAAAGTTGTAATAATGGAGGGTATTGACCAATATATAAAGAAAAATGAAATGTTTTAAACCTCACTTGAACCACTGTAGCCGACACCTTCCTTTTCGGCGATTTCTTCTCTCCCAAGCTCTTGCTCTCTGCTTCCAGCACACCCTCTTCGACGATCGGTTTCTTTGCCACTACTCGACTACTCTGTGCCCGAGGTATGCAATAGTCAATGTAGCTATCTGTTATCTTGTTAGCCCTGTTTTCTACTCGGCATTGGAGTTTTGGACTTTCCAATGGCCGACTAATAACAAGAACATTTGGAATCTGAGAGTGGGAATGCTTTTATCAAATCGATTCTGGACATTTAGAACAACCACCTCTGAGTTATCGATAATAGAATCTGTCTGTTTTGGTTTTGGATTTCAAACTGCACAGAGTATTAGGCTAAGGATTCGGGAATGGCTTTAGCTATTAAATCTTAGGATAACTTGATATTAGAACTATTAGGATTTTGTTTTAACTACTGCAATGTAAATGTTTTAGGTGAAGAAGTCTGAAGAGAAAGGAGTTCAAGTGCTAAGGAGATCAGGTAAGTGAATGTATTAAGATTTTCGGCTAATAGAGCCCTACATCGTGGGAGTACTAGGTTAAGATGTCTAATGTTACCTTATGATAATGAGCTTGTCTGCACTTGAAGGATTTATGTATGTTGCGAGTTATACTATTTGATGACCTGCTAGTGAATGAGAAGTTGTCTGCTCTGGTATGATCCTTATCATAGTTTGATGAGTTAAAAGTTCTCAGGTTCATGCATCATGAATGTTTCTCAAGCATAAGAAAATGTTTTAACGCATGTTTTCCATGAACAAGATATGTATGTATATATGTATATATATAAGATTTATGCAACGTGGATTAAGTGAGGGTTGGGGGCGGTTCGGCGACAGTCCAAAGAAGGACATATGAATACGACCCGCAGTAGGGAACAAGATCAAACTCACTGTCGAACCCCCTTTACCGGCACAAATCCTCTCTTGATCCACACAACCTAAACAAAGAATATGATCAAAGAATATGAATGATGAATATGATCAATGACTATGAATGATGAATATGATTAATGACTATGAATGATGAATATGACCAATGACTATGAATGATGAATATGACCAATGACTATGAATGATGAATATGATCTATGACCATGAATGATGATTACGAGCAAAGACATGAACAAGAAAAGACTTATGAGCATGTGATTTTCCCAAATTATGCATTTATGCATCCATGTTAGTGTTGCATTCCTTACTAAGCATTAGGCTTATAGTTTAAACCTTATGATGTAGGTGACGAGTTTTCAGGTGAGGAACTCAAGGTTAATGAGGATGTCTAAGCTCGGTTGCTGAAGGATGCTATGTGTGACAGTGCAAGGCTGGATAGGCGATTAAGTTCCCTGGTTATGCTCATAGTAAGTCAGAATAGTTTATGATGAACTAATAACTAAGTAGAACAGAATTTCTTATAACAATGAGATTCGAATTTGAATGGTTTGTCTTTAGAGTCTGAATACGATCTTAAGGGTTATCGAATGGTTTGTTTTGCTTAAGTCTTCCGCTATGCGTATTTTGAATGAGTTTATGATCCATACTCTTTGAGGTTTATAGTTACTATGTTAAGAATCGAGTGAGCTGTGATATGTTCTATCGGATGAGGATGTTTGATGATTATAGTGTTTTACTGCCGTATGATGGAGGCTGGATGAGGCAATCATCCGGCTGACGTCATCGGCGGATGTCAAATGATGGAGGATGAATGATTGAGTCTTCCGGATGACGTCACCGGAAGATGTAGTATGTTTCCTCGCCGATGATGGAAATGATAATTTGTCGTCTAGCGTTCGGTGGATGAAGTGTATTTCTTCACCGGATGCTGGAAATGATAATTTGTCGTCTAGCGTTCGGTGGATGAAGTGTATTTATTCACCGGATGCTGGGAATGTTATTTTGTCGTCTAGCGTTCGGCGGATGAAGCGTATTCCTTCGCCGGATGATGTAAATGGTATTTTGTCGTCTAGCGCTTGGTGGATGGAGCGTATTCCTTCACCGGATGATGTAAATGTTATTTTGTCGTCTAGTGTTCGGTGGATGAAGTGTAATTCTTCACCGGATGATGTAGATGTTAAATTGTCATCTAGTGACCGAATGACATGAGTATTGTCTTATCGTTTAATGTCAGGAAATGTTTTAAATCGGTCACGTGAAGCACACATGACTATCGGTCGATATAGGGTAAATATGAACATCTAGTGGAGAATGTTCGGGACCGGGCGATGTCTTTAATTAGGCACGTGCATTGCCCGTGACCACCGGCGGATGTCTATTGCTGGTTGAGATCAAATGTGTCGCGTGGCAGACACGTGACCATCGGTCGATGTGAGTCTATAACTCTATCGGTGGATGCAGATCAAGAGATGTTTAAAAAAAAAAAAAAAAAGAGAAAAGAGAAAATAAAGGGGGAATAATACTAACACTATGATGAATAAAGTGTATAGAAGCAAGAATCAAATGATTAAGAGATCAAGTAATGAATTTGTGTGGCGATTCCGTTGGGGTCGTTACAGGTGAGGAAGACGTCCCTCCGCCTGAAGTATGAACATGTTGAGGGAGGATGGCCCGTGGGAGTGCGCTGGCAGTCGGTGCGTGATTTCGACCCGTGGGGAAGTAGGTAAATATTTTGGGATTTGATAGATAAAAAGAATAGGAGAATTGTATAGTTGACATTTTAGGATGTTTGAGTCTGGATAGTATTTTCTAGAACTTTTGATGTTTTCAAACAGTGGGGAATGTTAAATTTTCAAAAGGATCCATGCAGTTTGTTTTAAGAAATTGGTAACGTTTTAAATGCGCTTTGAGTTGGTTTTTGAGTAATTGGTGAAGTTGGGAGTTGGGTGGTTGTATTGTTATAAAAGTGTTTGAAGAAGTGATGAAGAGATGGGGTTGAAAAGAAAATTGTGAGGTACGTGAGTTTGTGTGCAGTGAATCGGTGAAAAGAGAAAGAAAAAAAAAAAAAAAAAAAAAGAGAAAAGAGAAAATAAAGGGGGAATAATACTAACACTATGATGAATAAAGTGTATAGAAGCAAGAATCAAATGATTAAGAGATCAAGTAATGAATTTGTGTGGCGATTCCGTTGGGTCGTTACAGGTGAGGAAGACGTCCCTCCGCCTGAAGTATGAACATGTTGAGGGAGGATGGCCCGTGGGAGTGCGCTGGCAGTCGGTGCGTGATTTCGACCCGTGGGGAAGTAGGTAAATATTTTGGGATTTGATAGTAAAAGATAGGAGAATTGTATAGTTGACATTTTAGGATGTTTGAGTCTGGATAGTATTTTCTAGAACTTTTGATGTTTTCAAACAGTGGGGAATGTTAAATTTTCAAAAGGATCCATGCAGTTTGTTTTAAGAAATTGGTAACGTTTTAAATGCGCTTTGAGTTGGTTTTTGAGTAATTGGTGAAGTTGGGAGTTGGGTGGTTGTATTGTTATAAAAGTGTTTGAAGAAGTGATGAAGAGATGGGGTTGAAAAGAAAATTGTGAGGTACGTGAGTTTGTGTGCAGTGAATCGGTGAAAAGAGAAAGAAAAAAAGAAGGGAGAATAGAGGGCTTGGCGATCGATCTCCTGAGGAGGAGATCGATCGCCACAAATGGTCGCCGCTCTCTGGATTTTCCAGAGAGCGTGGCGATTGATCGCCCAAAATGGGGCGATCAATCACCAGGCCATCGATCGCTAGGCGATCGATGGCCAACGAAGAGGGGCGATGGGGCGATCGTGATCGCCCCTCCCATTTAAGGGTGGCGACCGATCGCCCGTTTTGGGCGATCGATCGCCACAACACTCTAGGGATGAAAGTCCATTTCTTTTTTTATTTGTTTTTAATTGTTTTTAATTAATAGTTTTAAGTTTTATTTAATTGTTTTTAAGTCTTATTTAAATGGTTTTCGAATGTTTTTAATTCTCCGAAAGATTTTAACGAATTAAATTCCGCTTAAATATTTTAAAGTTTATATTGAGAATTAAAATTTTAAAAAGAAAATTTTATACGAGAAATTAGGGTACAGTATTAGGGTCGTTACAATTACGAACCTAATAATTAATATGGATTTTAAGAAAATTTCGAGAATTTTAAAAGTTTAACGCTAATTTTACGAGAAGTACGTTTCTCGTAATATAAAGGACGTTGTGGTAAAAATAGTAAACGTGGTCCAATTTGTGAATAGACAGTTTTAATGGAACTCTAATTTATTGGCGAAATAAGGAAGTTTGGAGAAAACGAATCGTTAGCTAAATAACGAAACAAAGGACGAAACAAATAGAAAATCAAATGAAAGGCAAAATGGTAATTTGCCAAGCCAAAATTAATAAAATCACAAATCTTTCTTCTTCTCCAGCACTCCACGCGAAACTCTCTCTGTGTTTTCCTCCAAGCGACTTTTCATCCCCTCTTCTCACGGCTACTCCCATTCCGACGATGGTTCCTCCTCCGTTGACTCGTTTTTCTTCGCGATTTCTTCCTCAAACAACATTCTAAGTAAGATTCTACGATTTTGAAAAGTTTATTCGTAGTTTTTGAGTCGTTTAACGATTAGGGTTTCGTTTAGGGTTTTGTGAAAAACATGATTTAGTGTTTGAAATTTATAGGTTTACCGTGTTTGTTGATATAAGGGACGTATTGAGCGTTATTGGACGAAGTTAACCGATTTAGGACAAATGTTAGGGATTGACGAATTTTCGGGTTTTTGGAAAAACTCGTTAATGGCGGTTTCGAGGTATAGAGCGTTAAATTGTTTGTTAGTATTCCTCAATTAGTTAAGTTAGAATTTTAGAAATTTTCTTAGTTAAGGATTTCGTTAATTTGGACATTTCTCGGTTTAAACTCGTTTTAACGACGAATGTTGTAAATTGCTTAGGTGAACAACGCTCGTGGACGGATCTAGAAGTTCAACGCGCACGAGGTAAGTTCTCGTGACTTACTCTAGCTGATTGGCCTACACCGTATATCGAGGTCGCGTCGAGGATTATAGTGGATTTGTTTGTTTAAATGCTTTGGTTGGGTAGTTAGGATTAGTTCTTTTATAGGATATACTTTTAATTGCTTTTATTGTCTTGATGGTACGTATGTTGTACGTTGTAAATTGTTCATGCATCACGTCTTTTCAATTATGCATAGAAAATGAATTTCCGCACTATATTTTAAAGAAAATGGCAATGTGGCCTGAAAGGGGACTATGGACCTATTGTCAAGGCTGAGAAGAGCCGGTCACAATACCGCATCTAATAAGAACCCATGGTCATGCGAGGTGGGGCTCAGGCATGGCTGTACGTATGTAAGCATGTACCCCCCCTCCACTAGGTGAAAAGGGTTGTCCAACCGCCGGACGTGCCCTCTCCATTTAGCGGATTGAGATCTCGGTGACAACTTATGTAATGATAAGAAAATATTGCATGATTTACGAACTCATATGCACAGCATGCATTTGCATTTACGAAACTTGCTGAGCCTTTAGCTCATAGATTGTCTGTATGGTGTAGGTGATCTTGATATAGGTGAGGATGAGATCCCTCTACCTGAGGAATGATCAGTTAAAGAACGATGGCCTGTGGGAGTGTGCTGGCGCAGTCGGTGCAATTTTGACCTGTGGAACTGTTTATAAGTATTTTGGAGACACGATAGTTTGATAGAAGGATAGTTTAATTGTATAGATAGAACATTTTAGGTTGTTTGGATCTGGATAATGGATTGATGATTTATAAAACGTTTTGTTAAACCTGTCTTTTAATGAAGTGATGGATTGCTGAATTTCTTAGGGATTTAGTTCGTTTTTCAAATGTTTCCACACAGTTCGTTTTCACGAGATTTTATTATGTTTTGATTATGGGTCGAGGGGATGGTCGGTAGTTTATGAGTGGGTGATTATGAAAGGTGTTTAGTATGGTTTTATGTTGAAACGTTTTAGTGTATGTGTGTGGTAAGGAAATTGTGCAGGAAAGAAGGAAGGAGGAGGAAAACAGGAAAAAGTGGCTCTCTGGAATGGAAATTCCAGAGAACCTGTCGTTCGATCGCCATCGATCGGCAAGCGATCGCTGCTCTCTGGATTTTCCAGAGAGTGGGGCGACCGATCGCCCATATGTGGGGCGATCGATCGCCCCTAAAATTTTATATGGGCGATCGATCGCCACAATGAGAGGCGATCGATCGCCCCTCAGTTTTGTAATGGGCGATCGATCGCCTGGCATTGGGGCGATCGATCGCCCCTGCCTTTTATGGGACAATTGTCCCTTTTACCCCTCCATTTGTTGGCCGATGTTTTGTTAGTTTTAATTGTTTTAAATAATTGTTTTAAGTTTTATTTCAATTGTTTTAAGTTTTGTTTAAGTGGTTTTAAAAATAATTTTCGAACAGTTTTAACAATTTAGTCTACGATTTAAATTCTGCTCAAACGTTATAAAGTTTACAAGGATAAAAAAAAATAATACGGAAAAATAAGGGTACAGTGTTAGGGTCGCTACAATGTCTGACTCTTCGGCATCTGTGAGCATCACATACTCATCTGAAGTGTATCTCGTCGAAAGACGTCGCTCTCTAATGGATCTTCTCAAAGAAGGTTCGTCTGGTAACTCTTGAACCTCTTCTTCGACTTGCTCAGTCGGTTCAACATTATCAGCAGTAGGGATTTCGCCATTTGCGAGATGGATATCATGCTCCGGTTCCGCTCCCCCTTGATCGGAATGCTCTGCAGGTGTAGAAATTTGATCCAAATCGATCAAATCATTACTGTACCTATATGCTATTTCTGCTTTATCGATGTCATTGTGATGCCTTGGTCTTCCACAAACACTACATCTCGGCTTCTGACAAGATTTTTCTACACCGGATCGTAGAACATGTAGCCAAACTCATCAAGACCATAACTGATGACCACACACAGCCTCATCTTCACATCCAGCTTCGATCGCTCGTCTTTCGGAATGTGAACAAAGGCCTTGCACCCAAAGATGCGTAGATAACTATAAGAAGCTTTTTTTCCAGACCATATCTTATTTGAAACTTTGAAACCCAACAGAACACTAGGCGTGAGATTCAAAACATGAACTATTATATTCAAGGCTTCACCCCAAAAGAACCTCCGCAACTGTGATTGCAAAAGCAAGCATCTCACCCTCTCAACAAGTATTCTGTTCATTCTCTTAGCTAACCCGTTCAATTGAGGAGTTTTTGAAGGTGTCTTTTAATGCCGAATACCCTGCTCTCTACAATACACATCAAAAGGACCACAGTACTCACCCCCATTATCAGTCCAGATGCATTTAAGCTTCACACACGTTTTTTTTCCACACGAGCATGAAACTGCTTGAAGACGTCTAACACTTGATCTTATGCCTTTAACATATACACTTAAATCTTCCTTGAGTGATCGTCGATGAAAGTCACAAAGTACACTGCCCCACCAAATGTTCTTGTCTTTATCGGACCGCACATATCAGAGTACACCATGTCGAATATACCCAGTTTTCGCTAGTGAGAAATGCTCTTGAATTGTGATGACCCGGATGTGTACGTATGTGTACGATGACTGCACGAACCCGAACCCGAATGGCAGTACGTCCGCGCGGGCGAACCGGAAGGTGATGGGTCGTAAAGAGGGGGTCGTCACAATCTCACATCGCTTGGGGAAGTATACGGAAATGAAGCATATATAAAGAGACCCTCCCAAGATAGTAAGATGCGTTTTGGAGCACAATTAGCAACGGATCCCATAAGAACTCCGAAGTTAAAAGTGCTTCGGCGAGAGTAGTACCAGGTTGGGTGACCGACTAGGAAGTCCTTGCCAAATAAAGCCGTGAGGGGAAGATATTGGGCTACAGCCCAATCCCCAGAGCAGACAATATCTTACTGGAAAAAAAGATCGTTATAAATGGTATCAGAGCCCGTACCCAACCGAAAATGTGGCCAATGAGGACGTTGGGCCCCCGAGGGGGTGTGATTGTGATGACCCGGATGTGTACGTATGTGTACGATAGCTGCACGAACCGGAACCCAGATGGTGGTACGTCCGCGCGGGCGAACTGTAAGGTGACGGGTCGTAAAGAGGGGGTCGTCACAATCCCACATCAACTGGGAAAGTATATGGAAATGAAACATATGTAAAGAGACCCTCTCAAGATAGTAAGACGTGTTTTGGAGCACAATTGGCAACGGATCCCATAAGAACTCCGAAGTTAAAAGTGCTTCGGCGAGAGTAGTACCAGGTTGGGTGACCGACTGGGAAGTCCTCGCCAAACAAAGCCGTGAGGGGAAGATATTGGGCTACAGCCCAATCCCCAGAGCGGACAATATCTTTTTGAGAAAAAGGGTCGTTATATGAATGTTACTCGAATCTGCTTGCCTGCCAAATAATGAGTACACCTCTTTAGAGAACCATTTCTCATTCCTAAGAGTAGATTTTTCTTGGCTAGAATCATCAATCTCTTCTCGCTCATATGGCTAAGCTGGTTGTGCCAAAGTTTTACAGTGCCTTCATCGTCCACCGTATGGATTGTGGAATCCGTGATCTTCACGTGCATGACATACAATGAGGAACATTTTTCTCCTCTCGTCACAATCAATGAGCCTCTAATAAGCTTCCATTTTCCATCACGAAAGGTGTTGCAAAACTCTTCATCATCGAGCTTACCGGTCGAGATCAAATTCATGCGGATGTCAGGAATGTGCTTTACACCTCTCAAAACCAAGGTGTTACCATTGTCAGTCTCTAAATGCACGTCTCCCATACCAATGACTTTTATAATGCCATCATTTCTCATCTCTACACTTCCAAAATCACCGGAAGTATAAGACGTGAAGAAATCCCTTCGCAAAATAGCATGTATCGAAGCGCCACTATCGATCACCCAACTCATATCTTGGCAAGCGAGATTAACGAGGTCTCTGTCATACACAATAAAGAAATCCTTGGTGGAGCCATTCAACGTAACCATCCGACTAGGGTTACTCTCCATGATTTGAACACGGTAAAATAAATTTCTGAACAAAATATCCCAACAAAGTCTGCTCTCTAATACCAGAATAAATCTGCCCAAATGATTTCAGAATTTTCAATTCCAAAAAATCCCAAATTTAATGACCAATATTTGAAACCCAAAAATGATATTCCAGTCCAAAAAATCAGCTCCCAAAAGAGCAGAAATTTTAACCAATTTTCCAGAATTTAAATACCAAAATTCCACAAACCAAATCTTAAAATCTGGACAACCACAAATCAGATATTTTTGCACCCTAAAAATATAAAAAAAAAAACGTGTCCCTTTTGTCCCTGAATGATTGGCGAGGCTGAATGGAGAAGTTGCCCCTGTTTGATCGGAACTGAGTTTAGACGAGAGAGGCGAACTGGACGGTGGTTCTGCGTTGAGCGTTCTGAATGCCTCTCGTCTTCTTAACAGAAAACGGCGGCAAAGGGTTGGTCGATCTGCTCTCTGCAATCGGCAGCGAGTGATTGGCTTCACTCTTCTCCTCACGACGACATTTCTTCTTTGTACGTAGAGAGTCTAGGGCTCTATTCTTCTTCAATGTGAAGATGAACAAAAACTGAGTTATTTATTTATTTTTTATTTCCTAATTTTTTTTTTCAAAATTAGAATTTTATCCAAATCGCAAACCCGTAAAATCGTTCAATACTTTCGATAAATCAAAAAGTTGATTTTTGGAAAACCTTCAACTTCGCTCTCATACCAATTGTTGAAAAATCGAACGCGAAACCGAAAAAAAAAAACGAAAAAATAATAGACACCGAAATTTACTTGGAAACCCTATAAAGAAAAAAAACTACTGATGATACGAACCGTGGTTCTCATCAACTGACAGATGAGAGAAATCACTAATCAAAATCGATATTATGAGTTTTGTGACTCAAACATCAATATATAGAGAAAACATAAAATCTTAATATTGATATACGAGCCCGACTCAACCTAACTAGAATTTGAGTCACACAAAATTCTAACAGTCGACACATTATCGAACTACGTGTCACATTTTTTTTTTTTGCTCTATTTTGTTGCATATTATTAATTGAGATAATAATTTACTTTTAATTACACAGAGAGAGAATTTATCCTCTGCATGATTGATTTTTACGGATCATTTTTCTCAACACATGTCAACTTGAACGGATTCCAATTATATATTTGAAGATCACTAAAAACAAGTAGAGAAAAACTCGAAAACTCGACAAAGAGAGCACGTAATGTGGGGTGTTTTCTTCAGATGCTCATTGGACTGTGTGGGCCATTGAGAACTGCAATGGCCGTCTCTATTTGTAGCTTTATAACATCTTTCTCTTCTTCCTCTGCCTGAAATTGCCAAACAAACAAAAAGATACCATAATTTGTAACCTCTCGGGTCTTAGATTGACTAAGCCTTCATTCATACAAGACTTACTTTAGTTAAATATCTTGGTTAGTTCATCTATCAATAAACTTGAAATTCATTATTTTGACTATTTTAAAGAAGTCTCTGCTTATTATAGTTTGAAAACATGTAAACACAAAACCCATGGAAAGGCGTTTCATGTGTTTCAAAGCAAAAATGAGAATTTCAAGTAAATACAATTCCTTATGGTTCTTAACAAGTCAATTAAGGGAATTATAAAGAAAAAGAATCGAATTCCTAAAAAAACAAAAAAAAAATGTATAAAGAAAGAAAAAGCTACCAAACAAAAGAACCCAGCTTTTGTTTTGAAAGTGTGACATTAATGGAGCAAAGGCCCCTCCTCCCACTAATTCCCCCTTCCAACGTCATTTTGAAAGCACCAAAATCTTCGGACAAGATTTTATTGGGGCAGCCACTTTACTTGAGCAGAGCAACCAAGGTTATTCCCCAAGTAAGCAACTTTTTCATATATATGTACAAAAACGATATTATTTTATAAATAAATACGGTTGAAAGTAAAATAAAATAAAATTTTATTTCATCAACTAATATAATTCGTAGAACACAGAAAAAGAATAAAAAAAATTAATGTAAAAGAAAAAAATGTAAATTTTATTTACACTCATGGGTCTTATCAATATGATTTCAGAAAAAAAAAGGTAGAGTAAATTAAAGAAATGGAATCAAATAATTCAAAGATTTACTTTTAAGGTATTGCACATATAACACTTAATTTATGGAATATTGTTGGAAGGGGACAAATAAAAAATAAAAAATAAAAAATAAAAAATTATTCCATTGTTGAGTGAGCGTCACTATTAAGTATCTGTTCATGTTCTTTCAGACCTAGCAATTGGCATGTACATTTATCGTATTGAATGGTCATTTGATTAAATGTATATCTTATCTCTTTAATTATTGAATTGCAATTATAACATTCTGATTTTTAAAAACTAGTAATATTGTTTAATGACCACAGCATTGCAATTGCAATCGCAATCAAAGAGAGATAAGAGGTGATTAAGAGAAAATTAAAATCATAATTAACAAATAATGACTGACCAACCTCGATGAAAAGGGTCTTGGTAAGTTTTCCAGACACCGCAATGATGCTAGCAGTGATGACTTTCAGGTTCATCGTTTCAAACACCTCACACAGTTTCACCATTGTTTCCGTTCTCTTCGTGCACGTCAAGCTCACCACCACTGTTTTCTCTCCCATGAATGTAACACTCAGCTGCTATTTCGTTTTAAACTCTGTTACTGTGATTATTTAAAGAAATCGGCTCAATGATTGGAGAGAGAAGGAGAGAGCGAGAGATTCTCACATCGAGGACTTCAATGGGAGAAGTTCCAGATCCTACAGGATCACAGTGCTGTTCCGACTTCCTTTTCTTTGATCGGAGTAAATTTGGTAGATCTCGCTCCAAGTCAAACCCTCCAACGTCTTTCAACACCGTTCCGCTCTCTAACTCTTCTATTTCCGCTTGGAGTGTTATTTCTCGCTCTTGAAGCTCTTGGATGTAGTCTATGGCGTCTTTGATTATCGATGCCTTATCCATCTGATCGATCAATCAAACAATTCAAATCAACTGGTAATTTTCAATCTATTCGAAAAAATTGGAAATGCACAGTGCATAATTCACATCAAGCAGAAGAAATTACATGAATGAAATTTCTGGTCAAACCTTTGTAATGTTAGGAACTACAGCTCTGAGTGCGAACAGTCTTTCGTTTAGCTTCTTCCTCCTATTCCTCTCCGTAACTATGTTTCTCGACGCAGAACCATCCGGTGAGCTAGAATCATCATAACTCGATAAAGTTTCGTCCAATCCCCAGCTGCAATCGCCACATAATTTACTGAATTTACTCAATAAAGCGACAGCAATTCCCGATTAGAGAGAGAAACGAAGAGAAGCGAACCTGTCAAATTCTTCGGCTCTTAGAAAGATATCGGCATCCCAGTAGTTATTGAGATCACCTCCAGTATTATCCATAGCAGCGCCGCAGAAGATCTCAGTTCCTCCGCGAATAGCAAATTTCGAATTGCTATTTTGCTCTGATTTTGACTCTAATCCGACGAAGAGAAAGGACTATTTATAGTAGCGAGATTCGGAGGAGACGAACCAGAAGGGTCACACGCGTTAAGTCTTCCACTCTTGGATGCTTCTGTACCGTCCAAACAGTCACCTCACGTGAATTTGTACAATTACTGTGAAACCGCACTCTCCTCTCTAGCACGTAGACTGTTTGGCGGCGCTGGTTTGTTGTCTTCATGTGTGAATTCAATTGATTTTTTCCACTATTTTAACGACCAGAAAAATATAAAATTAATGAATTAATAAACAAATTTCACAAACTAAAGTAGGTTGGCACATGGATTTCGTTACTTGGAACTACGTATTCCAAGTAAACCATTAAATTTAAGATCAACTCATTTTATACGAGCATTATAGGAGTTATATGCATCTTCAAAGTTTGTCATAAAACACGATGCATGATCTTTGAAATTTTCTTTGATTTCATATTTTTTTAGAGTTTGGTTATTTGAAAGGAATTATGATCTATTTTATTTTAATTATTTATAATTTATTTTAATTATTACACAATTTAATGATCAATACGTAAACTAGTTTAAGAAGGTTAGATTCTTTTAGTTTGACTAGCCAATAGTTTGGCTCCACTAGTGCATTATATTATTTTATCTTTTCTTTTTCTCATACGTTTAAATTAGATATGACAAATGAGTCGGTCGAGTCGAGTAGAGCCTAAAAAATTATGTGGCTCATCAAGTCTTGTGAGTTAGAAGAGTCGAGCCTAATGAGTCTAGAGAGCTTAACAAACCGAGTCTAACGAGTCTAACAAATTTTTTTTAACATGATTTAGCTTGCGAGCCAATATTAAATGAGTCGAGCTGAGCCGGCTAAATGAGCCTAATAAGTTTAAGTGAGTTGAGTCTAACGAATAAAATATACATAAATATTTTAAATTTATATAAATATAATGTATAATTTTTTTTAAAAAAATAGTTATTAAAATAATAATTATTATTTATTTTTATCATTATGCTGTCAAAATATAATAATTAGTTGTTTAGTTTGTAAAATTATTTTATTAATATATAAAATGACATGTATTTAGAAAAAAAAAATTATTTAAAGTGATCTAATAAAAAAGTATCACATGAATAACATTACAAATATTTAGTCGTTGTATCCTTACAAATTTTATACATACTAATTAGATTGACATCTATATAATTATTAATCATTTGCAATTATAAGTGACAAACGAGTTTACTTAGTCGAGCTGAGCCAACTCTGAAAAATTCATGTTTATCTAGCCTAATGAATTAAACAAGTCGAGCATAACGAGCTTAGTGAGCCCCAATGAGCCAAGCCTAACGAGCCCGCTCAAAAACAAATTCAACCCGAATTGGTTTGTGCCTAAGCCACTATAGTGCCGAGTTATTTGTCAACTCACTCGTTCAACACCTCTTATTTAAATAAAGATAAACAATTTCTAATAAGTTCCAACTACCTAGCCAATGTGGGCAAGTACAAAAAGAGATTACATGTTGTAAGCAATATAGGTTAACGACTTCAGCAACGTAGGAGAAGGTTTTGTTGGTTAATTGTTATGATATTTAACAAATTATCTACACATAATTTAAAGAATATATTTAATTAAAAAAAAATATGTAAATGATGTATATAAATTAAGAAGTTGACACTTTACGGACCCTGAAAGTGTTTACATTATATGAGTTCTAAATTTTTTTATAATGTAAAATATTACTATATTATTTGTAAATTTTTATTATTTAATATTTGAAATCTTGTTGTGTATAAAATTATAATTGCAAAGGTCCGATAATGTACATGAAATTTAGAAATTAGTTGAGATTACGCACGAAAGCACAAACTAAGTTAAGAAAAATAAATTAAGTATGTTTGTTCATGAACATTAATTGTTTTCTATGGAGAATGATAAAATTATTATCCAAATGTTTACTAAGTTCACTAACATTATTCGGGGTTTAAATCTTTTGGTAGAAGAGATGGTTAGAAACATTTTTAGGTGTGTACCAAGATCATGGCAACCCATAGTAACGGTCATCCAACAAGCACATGATCTTAAGTCACTTCAGATGGAGGAACTAATCGGATCCCTCAAAGAAAAATGATAAAGAGGAAAATGATCTTACAATGAAGGAAAATGATAAAGAGGAGAAGGAGAAGAAAATCTCAAAGCAAAAAGACATCACTCTTAAAGCCTCACCAAGCAACCAAGTGTAATCCGAGAAGGATGAAGATGATGAGGAAATTGATTTTATTATAAGAGGATTTAGCAAGTTTCTTCACCGGAAGAAGTGACAAAGAAAGAAGGTCACTAGAGGAGATAGACCTCACAAAGATAAAGAAACTACTTGCTTTGAATGTAGAAAGTCAATGCATTTTAAGGCCGAATGTCCCCAAGCTAAGAAGACCACATGAGATGATGGCAAAGAAGACAGCTTTCGAAGGTGAACAAATTGCCAACATGTGTTCATGGCTAAACAAAACCAGGTAAGTGATTCATTTAGTCTTTGACATGATGAAGTTGATGAAAATGAATTGATAGATGTGTTTAACGATTTTCTTGATCAATTTAACTCACACAAGTCTAAGTATAAGGTGTTAAAGAAGGAGATTGTTAGCTTATAAAAATTAAGCTCATTAATTTTGATGATGAATATGCGAAATTGTATAATTAATTATAAATTGTTCATTGAGTAATGATATGAATAAAAAGTTTGAGTGTTTATCTTATTTTAAAATATCCTTGAAGAGGGGTGTTTGGTTGTACCAACGTGAGTGTTGGAGTCCTTTATGTTATTGTTAAAGTCATAGGGTTTGTATGATGAAAATAAAAGAAGATATGCATGTCAATTTGTGAAGAACCGGTTCAAAAATCAGAGAGCCCAAAGAGTCGATCACTCCATAAAGGTAGAGCATTTTAGTGTTAAAAATAATTCTAGAGAGGTCAAAGTGTCGACCCATCCAAGAATGATCGACCGGTTTAATGTTGAGAAGAATTCTCAGAGCTCAAAGTATTGACATGATCTAGAACTATCAACCGCCGCGGTCTACCAAACAAGCAAAGGTCAACCTATAAAACCTGGTATTTTTATAAATAATTTATTTTCTACATGACGAATTTTTGCTATTGACTGACGATGTGTCATGGGTTGACTTGTTTTGTCATTTTTAGCCATGTTAGATTTTTCAGTGTTTTGGTCAATTCGATAATTAAGTAAATTACCATGTGGTTAATTTGAGAAAAATTAACATAAGGAAATTGAGTTCTACATTGGATAAATATTTGGAATTTAAGGATTTTTCTTTATTATAATGTATAGGTGCATTTAATAAATTAAGGGAATTGAGGGGTTAAATTGTAATTTGGGATAATTTGGATAAATAGGATTGGAACCCTATTTTCCTCTTATGTTCGCCGAGGTCAAGAGAGAAGGGGAGAGAGAGAGAGGAGAAGCGAAGGTGTAAGCTGTCGTGTTTTGTTGCCAGAATCAAGTTTTCGAGGCTTGGAGCAACAACCTTCGTTAAAGGGAAATCGAAAGCAAGTCGATTTCTCCCCTCTGTTTCTAGATTTAAAATTAGAGTTTTATGTTGAAGATGGATTCGAGCAATGAAGCTTGAGTCCATCCGATTATTCTAGATATATTGGTGTATTTAGAGTGTTTGAAGGGTTATTTGTTATTTGGAGGCAGAAAACGGTGGGGAAGGACAAGTTTCACAAACTCTCATTTGCTGGACTCGTCACAGAGGTCAACACTTCAAGGGAAGTGTCACCCAGTCGTGCACTCCAGCGAAACTCGAGAGCTCGAAGGTGTCAACACTTCGAGGGAAGTGTCAACTGCTAGGCATTTTGATAGTTTAACCCGAGAGTTCGGAAGTGTCAACCGCGTAAGGAAAGTGTCGACCGAGGAAGTGTCGACACTTGTGGATGAAATGTTGACAACTAATGCAAATTTGGGTTGAATACCAAGAGGTTTTTAGTGTCGACTGTGGGCTGGTCCGAGTGTTAATAGTGTCGACCAGTGGGTCGACGGCCACTTAGAAGTGTCAACCGATAACTTAGAAGTGTTGACCGCACGACTTTGTTTGCGAAGTTTGTGGTCGTTCATAGGTTGTTAGATGGGTTTCCTAGTCCTAGTATATGGCTCATTCTTGTGTTTTCCCTTTGAGTTGAGTGAGATATTTATGACTTGGTTTTTCCTTATAGGCTCATATGAGTTTGCTGACTTTGAGCTAGTACCTAAGGTTGCCACTCCTGTAAGGAAGAGTAGTAGTATTCGTTGAGATAGTAATTTTATACTTTCTGCATTACATAACATGTTTTGTAAAAATAGTATTTAGGTGGGTTGCCACTTATAAAAGTATGACGGAGTCTGGTTGCCAACACGTCAGTTTTTATACGTATATGTACATATGATTTTCTCATGTTAAACTTCTAGCATTACATGATCTGAGTTTTGTTGTGTTATAATTGAGGATGATTACTCTTGATACTTTGAGAATTCTTGGCGTCAAAGCATCACAAGGGTATCATGTACACCTTCTGTTTCATGAAGGTGGTATTGTTTATACAAACAAAAAACTGTCAGGATAGCAATGATGATGCGCTCTTTGGGTTTCTAATCCCTACACCTGATCAGGGTGTGTATTGGTTTGAGTTGGTGTCCTGGCAAATTGTCGATCGTCGGCCACTCAGGTGATGGGCTGGATATTCGAATCACCGTCATGGTTTCCTTCGGTTTCATGAGACGTTGTTTGGTCTTCCGATCTCTGTCTTTCTGTGATAGTGTGCCTAAATGGTCATTGTGTGACATTTCATTTTCACTGGGATTTTTATGTGGAAAAAAATGAAGGTATTTTCGTTGTATAACCACTTATGTACGTAACAGATTTTATGACTACCTCACTAGGTGCTCGTGGAGCTGGTTTTACTAAAAAAAAGTAAAGAAGTTTCCTTAATTTTTAACTCATGCATAATAACAGTTTTTAAAATAAAAATAGAAAACTCGTTTTTAAAACAAAATGCATTATATATAAGGTTTCTACTAAGTTAGTCACTCACCTCAACAACTCCCTTTCAATCCAAGTAAAAGAGAAGAGTGAATAGTTTCAGTGGAGATTGTAGGAGATTCCTAGTCGTTTATCTTATGTTGAGCTCTATCGTATTATGTGGTAATGATTGACTAGTTTAATTTGGATATGTAAACCTAATTTATGAATTTCTTTACTTTTCTGTATGGTTGAATGTTGTTTAAACATTTATCTTTATTATATTATATACTTGAAATTTTATTACGTGGGCTTGAGTGTATATATTCCTAAAGACTTCACAACTGATATGTTCGATTTTGATTAGAGGTAGACCCAAATCGTATTGGATTGTACCGTCCCATCTCTATTATTAATGGACGGAATACTTTTAATATGTAATAGAACTAGTCAAAAAATTAATAAAATAAAACATTGCACATAGTGTGTTCCAATTAGTGCGCACTAATCAGAAGTTATTCCATTATGTAATGATTTTACAAATTAAATTTCAATTTGATTTCTTTAGTAAGCAATGCAAATTCATATAATTATAGTAATTAAATTGAAAAGAATTAAATAAATAAACGTGGATAATGTTGTTGGGAAACAAAATCAAGAAAGGAATCAAAATGATGACATGACGTCCATCATATCCTGTGATGTCATTGACCTCATCAAGATGATGATTTCTTACTATAAGTGATCCTGACGCAAGAGAATATTCCCCTGGCTCTTTTTCAATAATTTCACACCGAGAGTGGAGCCTGCCACGTCAAATTGTTTGACTTTGACTTTGATGCGTAAAGATGTAATTCTTGACAAGATTCCTTATGGGTTTTCTCATTAGACATAAATTAATAACTTGAGGATTTTAAAAGAAAACATGAGTTCTTGTTTAGTTCCAAAGAAGAATGAATATCTGCGATTAGTTACGTCATCGACAAACTCACAATCAAATAGCAATTTTCATTTCTAACGTTGTATAATCTCTTCAAATATACCTTCTTTATATGACAGATAAAATAATATATTAAGGACATTAGTTATAAGGTAATATAAGAATATAAAATTATAAGATAAATGTGAATGACCAAGAAATGAATGTGATTGACTGATGCTTACCATCAATAAATTATTATTATTATTATTTTCAACTAATGTTATTTTCTTTTAATAAATTTCTGCTAAAATTATGGGATCGTAGTTCTACAAATAATGAATTATAACTTATTTCATTAGAAATTATTAGGCTATTTAATATCTTGAGGTCAAGAATAAAATTTATCTCATTAGTATTATCTTCAACATAGAGTTGATTTGGATTTGTGGTTTTATTAAAATGAAACCAAGAAAGGAGCGCCAAGATTTCTCGAAATATCCTACAAATTTTCATCATAGATAGAGTAAATAAAGAAAATTGTTTCTGTTATTGTTAATGCAACGATGTGTTGACATTATATTTTTGGCAAAAGATTATTTTTGGTTATATATCTTTTTGGAAATTATATTCTTTTGGAATATATATTATTCTATCCTTCTATTTTAGAGATAATATTTGGCAGAATATTTCGTCAATTCAAATGTGATTTGCTGGAAAATGAATCGTAACAAACATGGTTCATATCCCTAATTATTTGGGATACTTTACTAAAGCGTCATTCAAAGTGTCACTGCGCTAAATTTGTGTGGCAGTGATTTTCGGATCATTTGCTGATTTCGTGGGATTATTATTTGAATGAATAGTCTGTTTCAAGAATATATTGTAGAGAGAAACAGAGCCGCACCAGTACTTAATATAAAAGTCTTCTCTTTGTATGTTAAAAGGTGCCGACGCCATTATTCTGGAGTGTGGAATTTTTCTATTCATCTGGGCGTCTTTATTTCTTCACCCACGTTTCTGTGTGGTGTATGTGATTATTGATTCGGTCTTATTAAAGACTGGTTTGTTGAAGCCTTTTCTAGGTGATCCTATCATAAGACATTGTCAAGCGTCACAGACAGTGTCATAGGAGTTTATTCTTGTGATCTTCATTATTATCCATTCTTGAGAGGAGACTGCCTTGGAACTCTGGAGGAGTTCTATTTATTGACAAGGGGAGCTTGTCATCTTTATCGATGGCAAGGGGAGCTTGCCATACACGGATTCCGGGAGGAGTCATCTTTGACAAGGGGAGCTTGTCGTATTTAGATCTCGGGAGGGATCGTTTCAAAGTGGAGGGGAGCTCACAAAACAGTTTCACTTGTGAAGGTTGAAGGAGGCGGCATCAAAGATAAGAGGGAGTCTTATTTTGTTTTAGTCCGAGTGTCTTGTAACCTTGTTTGAACTTGTGAAATGTTTTCATATCTGGGCGTGGCCCCGCAGATGTAGGCTGATTGCCGAACTGCGTTAACAACCTCTTGTGTCGTTAATTTCCGCATTTTAATATTGTCCTATATCGTATTTATAACCAGTGTCACACGAAGTGTTACAACACTTTATAACATCGGGTCACTAACCTTGATCTTTCAATTGGTATCAGAGCAGATCGTCTCTGTTTCTTAGGCGAGATCCGTAGGACTTGATCTTGGTTTTTGCTACAATGGACTCTATGAAAGAAGGAGGTTCAACAGTGCGTCCACCCTTGCTAAATGGAAACAATTATACTTACTGGAAAGCTCGAATGAAAGTGTTTATTAAGGCTGTTGATGAAAAAGCCTGGAAATCTATTATAACAGGTTGGGACCCACCAATGATTATAAGCAAAGAAGGAGTCACAACTATCAAACCTGAAGAAAGCTGGTCCGTCACTGAAAATGTTCTAGCAAATAGTAACTCAAAGGCTCTTAATGCTATATTTAATGGTGTTGATCCTACTCAATTCAGACTTATTTCTATATGTGAGTCTGCTAAAAAGGCTTGGGATATTCTTCAGACGACTTATGAAGGTACTTCAGCAGTAAAGTTATCAAAAATGCAGTTTTTAACAACGAAATTTGAGAACTTGAAGATGCATGATGATGAAAATATTACCGAGTTTAATGCAAGACTCTGTGACATTGCTAATGAAGCTTTTGCCCTTGGTGAAACTATTTCTGAAGAGAAACTTGTGAGAAAGACTCTAAGATCTCTGCCCCAACGCTTTGCTTATAAAGTTACAGCAATTGAAGAAGCAAAAGATATCACCAAAATGAAAATTAGAGGAGTTGATGGGTTCTCTTAGAACATTTGAGATGAATCTCGATGTAAATGTGGAAACAGAGAAGGTGAAAGACTTGGCTTTAAAAGCAGAGATGCAGAATTTTGAAGAATTTAATGAAGATGATCTGGAAGAATCTTTAGTAGTGTTATCAAGAAATTTCAGCAGAATGTTGAAGAAATTTGGTAGAAATAATCGTGGTGTCAGACAAAATGTCACTAACACCAAGAATGACTCTACAAGTTATAAAAAGTTCAAAGACGAAAATCAACCTTCAGATAAATTCTTGAATAACAGGGGAATTAAATGTAGAGAATGTGATGGTTTTGGACATATTCAGGCTGAATGTGCAAATACCTTGAAGAAGAAAAAGACTTCTCTCAACACAACCTGGAGTGAGAGTGATTTAGAAAAAGAAGATGAAATCTCAAACCGAAATATGGCACTGGTTGCTAAAGCTAAACCTACAAGTTTTGATAGCGTCACTCAAAATGTCTCTGAAAGTATATCTGAAAATAGCGATGATGATACAGAAGAAATTACAAAAGAAGATCTTGTCAATGAAAATAAGAAGTTTTATGAAAAATGGACAGAATTGGTTGAAATAAATCAACATCTTCGAAGACAGATTGGAGGTCTGAAAAACGAAAATGGAAGTCTTCAAGATTGTGTTATTGATTTGGAAGCTAAACTGAAATCAAGCCAGAATGAGATAGAGCAGTTGTCAAATGAACTGAATCACATGAAGAAAAATGTCAGAATGCTAAACTCAGGTTCCTCTATTCTTGATGATATTCTAATGGCTAGAAGATCATGTGATGATACCTCTGGGATTGGTTACAAAGGAGAATGCTCAATGTCACCGAAAGTGTCAAACATCGATGCTGAAAATAAAGGGAAGAAAGTTGCGATATCCATCAACAAAACTGAACAGAAATCTAACTCTAAAAACAGTCGTCAGATGAAGTCCAATCTTCATGTTCCCAAGAATAAAGGTAACAAATTTATTCCAATTTGCCATTATTGTTTTCATCAAGGTCATATTCGTCCTAGGTGCTTTGCTTATCTTGATGACTTGAGAAAAGGTACTGCTAGATATATCTCTTCATACAGATTTCCCAAATAGAAATGGATAAAGAAAACCATTGGTAAGAGTAATGTTGCTCATACTTCTCTAAAGGCAACATCTGTTGATGCATGGTACTTTGACAGTGGATGTTCTAGACATATGACAAGTGAAGCAAGATTCTTAAAGAATATCACATCAGGAGGTCTGGAAAAAGTAACATTTGGAAACGGCGTCACAGAAAATGTCATTGGAAAGGGAACATTAGACGTTCCTGGACTGCCTCCTCTGGAAAATGTTCTTCTTGTAAAAGGTTTGAAAGCGAATCTTATCAGCATAAGTCAGTTGTGTGATCAAGATCTGAAGGTGCATTTCACTCACAACAAATGTGTTGTCTCGGATCATACAAATAAATGCATCATCGAAGGAATAAGGTCTTCTGATAATTGCTATCTCATTTCATCACTGTTTACATGCAAACTAAGGTCAGCTCTGGGCCTTTGCATTCTCTGAAGAAAGTTCTTGAAAGTGTTGTTTTTATTTTTTTTTGCATTCTTATATTAAAAAAAAAAAAGGGAAGGCAATTTCCTTGCTGTTTTTTTTTGGTTCTTGGTCTTCAACGTCCTGCATGACACATGTGATTTTCTATGAAGATTTCGTTCCTTTTTGTGACACCTTGAGTTTATTTCTCAATTTGTGGAAGGATTTATGGTTTATTTCCATAATGTTTATGAACTTTTGGCGGAATTTCTGAAAATATGGGAAATACAATATATTTATGGGATTCTGGATGTATTTTTCAAATCTGTTGGAAGTTAATTGTGGATATATCTTTGGGTTTATTTCCCAAATTGCCACATCTCCTGAACATGTTACACCAAATGTCACTACAGAAGATCCTGCTACCCTTGATCAATCTGGTTAGATGTTTGTTTGTCATTTCTATGAGACTTCTTTCAGTATTTCTCTCTTGCTGGATGCTATGCACATGCTTGCTTGACATCGGCGGTTCCTGTTTGTCTTTTTATGGCAAAAAGGGGGAGTAGTTTTGGAGATTGATTGCTTTTATGATGCTGTAGAAATCTCCTATATTTTAACTGTTGTGGTTATCTCCTATATTGGTGCTACTATTTGAAATGACTTTATATTGATCTGATTGTGTCAAGAATTTCTCATTCAGGGGGAGTTTCGAATTCTCTCCTTTAGGGGGAGTTATGTTTTGCCAAAAAATGCCAAAGGGGGAGATTGTTAATGCAACGATGTGTTGGCATTATATTTTTGGCAAAATATTATTTTTGGTTATATATCTTTTTGGAAATTATATTCTTTTGGAATATATATTATTCTATCCTTCTATTTTGGAGATAATATTTGGCAGAATATTTCGTCAATTCAAATATGATTTGCTGGAAAATGAATCGTAACAAACATGGTTCATATCCCTAATTATTTGGGATACTTTACTAAAGCGTCATTCAAAGTGTCACTGCGCTAAATTTGTGTGGCAGTGATTTTCGGATCCTTTGCTGATTTCGTGGGATTATTATTTGAATGAATAGTCTGTTTCAAGAATATATTGTAGAGAGAAACAGAGCCGCACCAGCACTTAATATAAAAGTCTTCTCTTTGTATGTTAAAAGGTGCCGACGCCATTATTCTGGAGTGTGAAATTTTTCTATTCATCTGGGCGTCTTTATTTCTTCACCCACGTTTCTGTGTGGTGTATGTGATTATTGATTCGGTCTTGTCAAAGACTGGTTTGTTGAAGCCTTTTCTGGGTGATCCTATCATAAGACATTGTCAAGCGTCACAGACAGTGTCATAGGAGTTTATTCTTGTGATCTTCATTATTATCCATTCTTGAGAAGAGACTGCCTTGGAACTCTGGAGGAGTTCTATTTATTGACAAGGGGAGCTTGTCATCTTTATCGTGGGCAAGGGGAGCTTGCCATACATGAATTCCGGGAGGAGTCATCTTTGACAAGGGGAGCTTGTCGTATTTAGATCTCGGGAGGGATCGTTTCAAAGTGGAGGGGAGCTCGCAAAATAGTTTCACTTGTGAAGGTTGAAGGAGGCGGCATCAAAGATAAGAGGGAGTCTTATTTTGTTTTAGTCCGAGTGTCTTGTAACCTTGTTTGAACTTGTGAAATGTTTTCATATCTGGGCGTGGCCCCACAGATGTAGGCTGATTGCCGAACTGCGTTAACAACCTCTTGTGTCGTTAATTTCCGCATTTTAATATTGTCCTATATCGTATTTATAACCAGTGTCAGACGAAGTGTTATAACACTTTATAACATCGGGTCACTAACCTTGATCTTTCAGTTATCAATTCATAAACCAAGTACTAGATCACAAATTATGACATGTAACAAATTAGTTTCCAAACCAGGCTTATCCAACCACCATCTCAAGTAAATGGAGAATGACCTTGGTTCTTTATTGCCGGCGAAAAAGCAACTACAACAAGCTATGAGGGTGTGTGTATACTAATACAGATGGAGAGCATATTTGCTTGTTTTTCTATGCATGGCAAAAGACATGGCGATCATACTGAATCTTCTTTTGAACCTCGTCGTAGTCTTTCAAGAGGCGGCTCTCGTGCACCCAAAATCATAAAGTTAGACTTTCCATGTTATAATAGCATAGATGATCCAACCAAGTGGATTTTTGAGTGGAGCTATTGTTCAAGTTTCAAGGCACAGAAGAAATAGAGAAACTTCCCATGCAGAAGAAATAGAGAAACTTCCCATGCATAGTTACCGCTTGGATGCCAATGTCTAATTGTGGTATCAACGTTTCAAAAATTGGGAAAAATGCGTCTATTGAGAGGTTTTAAAGTATGAGTTTCATTTTTTTTTGGAGATCTCACCAAACTGAGACAATTAGGAAACATTCATGATTAGCAAATGGAGTTTGATAGTTTGTTACATCAAGCTGACCATTTATCTGAGTTGAACATAAGTTGGGGAATGTAGATTCTCATAAGACTCCATCCACCATGGGGGACCACCCTTGCCCGAGTCCGCACCCCCATCATCAGAGGTTGAGTACGGCCGAGTTACTAGAAACGAGGAACCATGGATTATGCTTCAATTATGATAGAAAATTTTCCTTGGATAATCGTTGCAAGTAATTATTTTTAATAGAGGAAATTTTTTATTCTATTGATAAGTTGTTTGATGATAATATCACAGAGGAGAAGATTCTAGAAATTAATTTTCATATTAAGGAATAAAACACTTCCAACAAAGCATTTGTCTAGAAAAAATTTGAGGTTCCGTGATTACAATATAACATTGGGGGATTTTCTATTAGCACTAGTAACTTTTTGAATTCAAACTTAGGTACTAAAATTGGAATTTGTTGTGCAAAAAATGTATAATTTTCGTTGCAAGTGGCAGATGAAAATAAAATGAAAAGTGAAAGATTACGTGCAAGGATTTCTATTTTAGTACAGAAGGTTCAATTCTATGTTGATTTTTCCATTTACGGGTGGAAAGATGTGATGTTGTATATGGAACTCGATGGCTAAAAAAGTTGGGTTCAATTATTTAGAAATTCAATAAGCTATGTATATGATGTTGGTAGGAAGGTAAAATAGTGGAGATATATGGGAGAAAGGGGCTTACCAATAAAAACATTATATTTGGAGGAGAGTTGCGAAAAAGAAGAAAATTTTTTATTGCAATTAAATTCTTTAAATCTCGGATTGTAGCAAAGCAAGGGGTTTTCACAGTCACGTTTCCAAAAATGCTCAAAGATCTTTTGTCATCCGTTGTGATAAGGCCACCAAAAGCTCATACTCCTCTCTTGTGCTATCAGATAAAAAACATCATGGCTCTAGGAGGCTTTCTGTAGATTATCACGCACTCAATAACATTATTTTTAAAGCTCGGTATGATTCAAATTCTATTTAATTTGCGTCGGTTAAGTCAGTACTATGAAAATCATTTTAGAATTCTGGTTTAACATTATAAATATATAATTGAGCTGCAAAACTCACTTGTACTTTGATTTTAATATTGTGAATTTTTTCTCTGCCTGTGATTTTTTCGTTAAAAGTTTTTCACGTAAACTCGATATCTTTTTTTTTTGTGTGTTTTTGTTCTCAATTCGTGTTTGATTTCTAATAATTGGTGTCAGAGCAAGGTTGAAAATTTGTGCAGTCCATTATGATTTATCAAAATGACTATTTGTTATTATTTTCTGAAAATCAAAAATTAAAATTAAGGAATTATGAAAATTAACAATTAAGGCGTTATTCTAAAAAGGATGGTTGTGTTATGGCTATATGTGATTGGCCTACAATTATATATAATTTTTCTTTGTTACTTAGATGTGCTAATTATAATATGCAAAACAATAATAATAAAACAAAGAGATGTTAGGATTAGACGCCCTAATCCACCTGTAACGAACGATCCAGAAAATCGAAAAAAAAAGAGAAAATAATGGACACCAAAATTTACGTGGAAACCCTAGAAAGGGAAAAAACCACAGGCAGAGGAGAGAATCACTAATAACAATTCGGTACAATGAGTTTTGCGACTCAAACATCAATATATAGAGAAAACATAAAACCCTAATATTAATATACGGGCCCGACCCGGCCCACTAAAATTCGGGTCACACTAAATTCTAATAAACTCTACCTTGACACGAATTCCACATGAGAGATCCAACGGGTTATTCGGCCCAACCCAAAGCGAATCAGAACACTGAACTCTGACAATCTCCACCTTCAACGAAATTCTAGCACAAGGAAACAAATCTGCAAAACTCCATTAAAAAAGCTCCTCTACCACAAAGACCCTAGATGGGCGAACTCAGCATCCGATACCATTCAAGTTTAAGCCCCGTTTAAATTTGAGAGATCTATTTGAGAAGAAATCACATCTCCTCCTCCTTGATATCATTGAACTATCAGGGTTGTCGCAACGAACTGCCTCGGAACATGTTGAAGACTCCACACAGGAATCGTTATCCTCAAACACATTCAATACATAACCCACAATTTCATCATATCGTCCCGGAGATTTAACCTTCCACATGGTTCTGCCATTGACGATACCATTCTGACGTGAAACTGAAACTGATGACTGAATATCTGTAATAGGCTGACTCACTGGCTCTGATGTTCCCTCAGATCCCAACCTGAACTTCACCTGAAAACCTGACTTCTTCTGATTCACCAAAATTATTGCCTTTTAAAATCAGAATAAATTCGGCAGAATATTCTGAACCAACCAAAATTTTTCACTTTGAATTTCTTTTGTTCACCAAGACTGCACTGCTACAACAAAGAAAAATACACACCTTTGACCTTTCTTTGTATTTTCCTTCACGCGGCCCAAGGCAAATTCATATGCCAAAATCTTATTCTTCTCTGTTGAAGAAACACAACGCAGCACCTCTTCTTTTTTTCTTCTCAGTGGAAGAAGGCTTCCTTCTGCACGCGAATATAAGAAAACACCAACAGTAACAGAGAAATTCCAAACAAAAAATCATACTGAAAATTCCAAGAGGAAATAGTTCCTCTATACTCTGTTTCTTCGACCGTCGACAGACAGTAGTCGTGCGATTCCTGGTTTCTCTCCGGGGCGACAGAACGGCGGTAGTGGCTGATCTCCTTCAGCGCTTCTTTCTGTCGGACAATGGCGCGGCGAGCGAGCTCTGAAACGGCAACCTAGGGCTTCTGGCGTGAGCGCGGCGCGGCGGACAGCACGGTTCTGGTGCGCGCTGTTATGGCAGAACGACGTCGGTGGTCGGCAATCTCCACGCGGCGATGGCAGCGACAGTGGGACTGTTCTTCGCGTGGTGAAGGAGACCTCTGTTCTTCACTGTTGAAGAAGGACCAGAGAGCTTCTCTCTCAGTTCTTGTCGTAGAAGACAAACTAGAAAAGCAATTTGCTTTTCTTATTTAATTTTTTTTTTTCAATTTTCTCCAACAATTGTTTATTCTTCAAAAATTGTAATTTCAATTTTCAAAATTAGAAACCTCAAATCGATCGATAACCTTCGAATAATCAAACCTTGATTTTCGAAAACAACTTCAACCTGAAGCTCTGATACCAGTTGTTAGGATTAGATACCCTAATCCACCTGTAACGAACGATCCAGAAAACCGAAAAAGAAAAAACGAGAAAATAATGGACACCGAAATTTACGTGGAAACCCTAAAAAGGGAAAAAACCACGGGCAGAGAAGATAATCATTAGTAACAATTCGGTACAATGAGTTTTGCGACTCAAGCATCAATATATAGAGAAAATATAAAACCCTAATATTGATATACGGGACCGACCCGGCCCACTAGAATTCGGGTCACACCAAATTCTAACAAGAGAAACCAAAAAGAGAGTGCAAATAAATTTGTTAACCGTTTCGACCAATCTTGGGTACGTCAGCGTTTCAAGTTTGTTCCTTGAAGATTTTTCCACTCTAAGCCCTTCGATAACAAATGATTGAGCTTCTGAGTTTCATCAAATCTTACAATGACTTTTTATGGGTGTTACCTTTTTTTTTATTGAATTTATGAGTGTTAATCAAACTTAATTGACTATTCAAAGGCGCCACCTTTTTCCTTAGTTAATCTCACGGATGTCAATCACACTTTACAATTGTTACAAAGCATCATTCTTTTACTCGATTGAACTTGGCAGGTGTTAATTCAACCTTTAATGACTCTCCAAGAGCATACCTCTTTTCCTTTATTGAACTTGCAGGCGTTGCTAACGATTCTTTAAAGGCGTCACCCTTTTGTTTCAACAATGAATGAGAGGTGCAAAAATTGAAGTACAAGACATACTCCTCTCGAAGATGAACAACTCGAATTTAGAAGTACACGAGTTTAGGTTTCTAGCTCAAGAATGAAGGCTCAAATATTAACAACTACATGAACAACAATTCAGTATAAATGTAGTCCAGTTAGTTGCACAACAGAGTGAGCTTCTATTTCGAGTGGTTTTAAAAATTCTTGAGCTACGAGCGTCCTTTGATAAGCACCAAGCGTCCAACATACATCCATTAGAGACATCAATGAAACAATGTGATTCTATGATTTAAGTTGAGTGCTACTGCTGCTCTAGGCGTCTGCAAATCATGATCAGACATGCATGTGAAGTTTCAATTTGAATTTTTGTGTCTAAGCATGACTTCCGTAAGATCCTCTGGGTGTCTCTAGACGTCTACAAATTAACTTAAAAAATATTGCCTCAGGATCGGGCTTACGCAGTTTCCTTTGGGCATCCGATGAGTACATCTGATCTCAAATTTGGGCATCACTCGTTACGTTTGAAGAACATGGTCTCAAGTCTGGGCTCCTGCTTTGACTAAGCGTCCACAAGTTCTTCCATTTTGTATGTGGCTCGGTACTCAATGTCCGCTCTTTAATACTAGGTGATTGCAATACCAAGCTTTGATAATTTTGCGATATTTTATTTAGAATATAAAATATAAACTTTAATCAATGTTGTATAGACTATTCAATAAATATATTAGTAAATTCAAATACCTATTTCAAAGGTATTTATAAAGAGAATATAATTTATATAAATTCTAAATATAATTCATTTAGAATATTTTCATCAATAATTTAGACTTAATAACATCTTAATGACTTGAAATAATGTATTCAAATAATTACCATCCTTATCAAAATGTTTATGCTTTACCATTTTCTCTGTGTTTTCTTTTTCAATTAACGATTGATTTTCAACAACCGGTATTAGAGCAAGGTTGAGAATTTGTCAAATTTTTGTTTTATTTATTGAAATGACTCTCTTGAATCAAACATTTGTGATTGATTTTTGAAAGCCAAAAATTAAAAATTAAGGAGTGATAAGAATTAAAAATTTAGACATTACTACAAAAAAGATGGTTGTGTTATGACAATTTGTGATTGACCTACAACTATAAAAAATGAAAGATAGAGTAGATCGCATTGGAGGCGTTATTGCCAACCTACATCTTGCATTAGTAGATAGAATATTTTTAAGCGTGTTAGAGATGACAACTACAGAATATATCTGAGATGCTTTGAAATAGTTTTGAGGCAAAGTCTTGCTCAACAAAGTTTTCTTGTAAAGAAAATTCTATCTTTTTGGATATCAGAATCAACAATAATAATTGATGATATTAGCATCATCAATACTTTATTTTCTCAACCAAAAATGAACAAGCATAACTTTTATTTTAAAGTTTGTCCGACTCTTTATTCATCTCGTTATTAATTTTAGACAACAGTGCTTCAAAGATAACATTGGTGTTTAATGAAATAGTAATTGCAATTCTTGAAGAAGAAATCAAACAGAAGAATAAAAAGTACTCTACCATGGAGGTCTTAATTGTAACGAAAAGAAAATCAAATTAGTGCGAACACACAGGAGCCAACATGTTGGGCAAGCCAAATCCCTAAGTAAAAGAACCATAAAATGTTACGCTTTGGTAAAATGGGACATATTAAAAAAGGTTGCTAGAAATTAAAGAATGAATAAAGCGATGAGAACGTAAAGAAAGAGACAAATAGTACGGCTACAACTACCTTAAACAGTAAGGATGTTGTTATCATATGTTAAGGTGTTATCATCAATCTCATGACTACATTTTACACAAGTGACAATTTTAGTATCGACAAAATAAAAAACAACCACATTTCTAAAATAGCTAGAAAGGGTGACATGTATTCATATCAACACAGATTGTAAATTAGTACTTAAAGATGTCAGATATGTTTAAAATATTATTAAATATAATATCAATTAATTCTATTGATGATGTTGGATACAAAATAAATTTAGTGGTATAAATGAAAGCTTAAAAAAAATTTCTTACAAAAAGAGTAAATAAAGAATTTAGCTTATATGTGATTCAAAAAATAGGAAAGAAATATTTGTAGATGTTATACAAGACAACTCAACTATTGAGCTATGACACAAACATATTAGTCATCTAAGTGAAAAATGACTTCAAATACTTGACAAGCGATATTGTTTGTCACATTCAAAGGTGAAGCATTGCCAAGTTATATTCATTATTTAACTAAAAAAAGAAACATAACAAAGAATTTAGCTTATATGTGATTCAAAAAATAGGAAAGAAATATTTGTAGATGTTATACAAGACAACTCAACTATTGAGTTATGACACACAATTTAGTCATCCAAGTGAGAAATGACTTCAAATACTTGACAAGCGATATTGTTTGTCACATTCAAAGGTGAAACATTGCCAAGTTATATTCACTGTTTAACTAAAAGAAGAAACATCATAGAATTTTATTCTAAAAGAATATTGTATCATGGAAGTCACATGTTTTGGAAGTCATCTATTTAGATGTGTGTGGTTCCACGTCGATAAAAAATGTTAGGTGGTGCCAATACATAGTCACATTTATTGATAGTCATTCAAGAAAGTTTTGAGCTTATACGTTCATAACAAAAGACAAGATTTTAATATTTACTATAAGATCCTCGTGAGTTTATCATCTAAAGCAATCACTATTCCATTAACCATATTGATTCCGTAATACGAGGAACTATTTGACGACCTTTAATCTGACTATCGATTCAAGGAATTCTTCGTCTAAAGAAATCCAGTAATCATGTGGCTCTTCCAATAAAAAAGTTATCTGATGACAGTCTCATACCCACTTCAAGATCTTGTTACCTATCCCGTTAAAAAAACCAATTTAACCATTTCTTTCCTCTTTTCGTACAAACATGCATTCATTATTTATTCTAGCATTTATTTTTCATCACAATTCACTACAAGTTCCAACATACAATACTGTACATCAAACAATTACCACCATATCAATAATCCTAAACATTCGTGTTATAAAAAATATATACGTTTTCCAAATAAACTAAATATATATGTATATATATAAAAACATCGAGAAAATAACCTTTATACTACTATGCTTTTTAATGTAGAGCCCGATTGTTGACATTCATTGTCGTCCAACCAACAATCATCTATCCTCATGTGTGAATGGAGACTTTAAAGTCTCCATTCACAATTCCTTTGACGATTGCATTTACTATTCTTTTGACGGCTGCATTACACTATTCTTTTGACGGCTATTCTTTTGACGGCTGCATTCACTATTCTTTTGACGGCTGCATTTACTATTTCTTTGGCGGCTACATTCACTATTCCTTTTGTGGCTAGAAGAAGAAGAATTTGCTTCTTCTTGTGTCTCCCTAGCCTCTATAAATAGAGGCTTGAGGAGAGAGTTCAAATCATCCCATTTACAAAATCAAAATCTCCGTAAGAGAAAGTGAGTGTAAGAAAATAAAGACAAAGCATTTTGCTTGTGTAGTAGTTTCTTATAAGTATTTTCTTTTTATTGTGTTCACAAGTGGTATCAAAGCCTGACTAATTTATTTAAATTTCACTATTCTTTTGACGGCTGCATTCACTATTCTTTTGACGGCTGCATTCACTATTCTTTTGACGGCTGCATTCACTATTCTTTTGACGGCTGCATTCACTATTCTTTTGACGGCTGCATTCACTATTCTTTTGACGGCTGCATTCACTATTCTTTTGACGGCTGCATTCACTATTCTTTTGACGGCTGCATTCACTATTCTTTTGACGGCTGCATTCACTATTCTTTTGACGGCTGCATTCACTATTCTTTTGACGGCTGCATTCACTATTCTTTTGACGGCTGCATTCACTATTCTTTTGACGGCTGCATTCACTATTCTTTTGACGGCTGCATTCACTATTCTTTTGACGGCTGCATTCACTATTCTTTTGACGGCTGCATTCACTATTCTTTTGACGGCTGCATTCACTATTCTTTTGACGGCTGCATTCACTATTCTTTTGACGGCTGCATTCACTATTCTTTTGACGGCTGCATTCACTATTCTTTTGACGGCTGCATTTACTATTTCTTTGGCGGCTACATTCACTATTCCTTTTGTGGCTAGAAGAAGAAGAATTTGCTTCTTCTTGTGTCTCCCTAGCCTCTATAAATAGAGGCTTGAGGAGAGAGTTCAAATCATCCCATTTACAAAATCAAAATCTCCGTAAGAGAAAGTGAGTGTAAGAAAATAAAGACAAAGCATTTTGCTTGTGTAGTATTTTCTTATAAGTATTTTCTTTTTTATTGTGTTCAACAAGTGGTATCAAAGCCTGACTAATTTATTTAAATTTAGTATGCTCTGTGGTTGCGGTTTTTAACTGATCTTCCACATCAGAAAAATTTTTAGAGATTAATTGGGGAGTGTTTTTATGTTGTGAGTAGTGAGAGATTCTAAAAGATTAGAGCCAAAAATTTGTTTGGTAGTGTTAGAGTTCGGCCAAAATAATGAATGACCTTCAAGTTGTGGGAGGTATCAAGAAACTCACTAACACAAATTGTAACACATGGGCAACGTGCATGGAGTCATACTTGCAAGGTCAGGATTTGTGGGACATCATTGGTGGTAATGAAACCACGGTCTCAACAGATGAAAATAATGCCCGGAAGTGGAGGATTAAGGCAGGAAAGACCATGTCCGTGATGAAGAGCACAATAGATGAGGAAATGCTAGAGCATATTAGGCAAGCTGAAACGCCGAAATCAGCTTGGGAAACTTTCAAAGCACTCTTCTCACGGAAAAATGACATGAGATTACAACTCATCAAAAATGAGTTATTATCTATCAAGCAGCGTGATATGACGATCAATCAGTACTTTCACAAGGTAAAGACCTTGTGCCGGGAAATTTCTGAGCTGGATCCTGAAGCCAAAATCAAGGAACCAAGAATGAGAAGAATCATCATTCATAGTTTGAATCCAAGGTACAATGGCTTTGTTACTGCCATACAAGGGTGGCCTACTCAACCGTCATTAGTGGATTTTTAAAATCTACTATCTAACAAAGAAGAAATGGCCAAAGAGATCGGTGGAAGCTCACGGAAGAGTGAGGAAGAAGCACTCTTTCTCAAGAAGAACAAAGAGTGGCGCATCTTGCTATCTTGAAAGGGTCTCTTTTACATATGTTTCATTTCCACATACTTCCCCAAGCGATGTGGGATTGTGACGAACCCCTTTTTACGACCCGTCACCTTCCAGTTCGCCCGCGCGGACGTACTGCTATCCGGGTTCTGGTTCGTGCAGCCATCGTACACATACTTACACATCTGGGTCATCACATAATTTGTCTAGGCAAAACAAGAGGTTTGATGGTAACTGCCACAATTGCGGGAAGAAGGGCCACATGGCAAAAGATTGCTGGTCCAAGAAAAGAAATGCCGAAGGAAACACAGCGACCTCAAAAACAGAAAATTCAAGTGATGATAATTGGGATACCGTCGCATCTCTGGCTTTGGAAGAAGATGAATCAGCATTCGCAGTGACAGTATTAGGGCAAATTGACTATGATAAAGATTGGATCATCGACTCCGGTTGTAACACCCGATTTTTTGGATTTTTGGGTTTTCCGCTCTGAAGGGTATTTTTGTAAATATAGTAATTTAAGCCCGTTTTGCGAACGAAAAGTTATGTTAGGACCCTAGGATTAAATTGGAATATTCGGTGGTTTAAGGAAATTTTTGAGAAACCAAATCGATAGACGAAATAGAGAATTAAGTAGAAAATCCAATAACCCACCCCCCCCCCCCCCCACCAATCGTGAAGGCATTATGCAGAAAAGGGGGGAACCCTCACTTTGGCGATCCTTTCTCTTCTCCCACGTAATTCTTCAACCGCCAATCGTTCCTTCTTCCGGCGACATTTTCTCCTTCGATTTTATTCCCCATTCGACGCTCTAGGTAAGATGCATATGTTTTGGATGTTTAGATTCAGGTTTTAGGGTTGTATTTTGTTAGGGTTTCGATAGGTTATGTGAAATTGTAGGATTATGCTAAGTATTTCGATAGTTTTGTTGTTTTTATGTTTATAGTTGTTAGATTAGAGTGAAATTATGATGGTTGATGGTATAGGGTGAAAATTTGGTAGTTGTTGGAAGTTGAGATATCCATTAATGGAGGTTGTGTAATCTTGAGCGCGAATTGCTCGATAAAATGCCTGAATAATGTGGATACGAGTTTTAAGGAAATTGTTATAGCTAGGAGCTTCGTTTTGACTTAAGGAAAGGTTTGTATAGAAGCGATCCTAATGTTGATTTGTGAAATGCTCGAGGTGGACATGGCTTACGGAAGGTGCTCGGCATTGCTAAGGACGCTAGGTAAGTGTGTGCGTAGGTTTCCGGCCCTTAAGGCCCTACATTGTATTGATGCTAGGTTTTATGCGTCTCGATGGTCTTTTCATGATTTTGGGGTTCTAATGAGTCGGGTAGCCTAGGACGTGTGTTATTAGTTGTTGTTAGGTTCGTCTATGAGTTAAGTATGTTTATGCACGTTATGAACTGTTTTGATGGTTGTTTTAAAGTGCACTTCCTTCATGCATCATGCTTTCTCTCTAAAGATATATGAAATGTTTTCCATGCATGTTTTCGAGTAAACGAAGTAAAGTATGTAATGTTGAGTAAGGTTTGAGGATGAGTAGGGAACAGGGCACACATAAATGGCAACTCATGGCACGACAATATACCCCATAAATGGCAACTCAGGGCAAGTGTGTGCTTACGGGGTAGACGGGGTGGTGCCTGTGACTATTCATGCCTAAACTTACTTTTCCATGTTATGTAACGTAAGTGAAAATGAACGTGTTTTACGAAAAGTCATGCATTCACGTATATGTACATGTTAGTGCACTCCTTACTAAGCATTAGGCTTAATGTTTAAATTGTATGATGTAGGTGAAGAAGAGCAGCACGGTGAGATTACAGCTTGCTAGGATTACGGATGCGGTTGGAGGAGTACGACCATGGCGGCAGTCTGGCAACATTGTTAAGGCGATTCCGACCGTGGTTAGTATGTGCAGGTGTCTATTTTGTTTGGGAGTGATTAAGAAAGTTTAAGTATGTGTATAGAAAAGTGATGGGAGAATGTATAGAAATGTTTATGTGTGTGTATGGAAAGGTTTGTTAGAAAATGTATGAAAAAGTCGAGTTTTGATGTGTACATTGTAGTAGTAGAACATCTAGGATGTGAATTTTTCATTTGGAAAAATATACTGGAATTGTTTGGATGTTTTTAAACCTATATGGATATGTTCGGTTTTTAGAGCGATTCATGCAGTTGGTTTTCGTGAATTTTTAATATGTTTTTGGGCTCCGTTTTAAGTCGGGTTTTTGAGGGTTGAGGTATTTTATGTTTAGAAATGTTTGAAATAAGGTTATGGGTGAAGTGTAGGTGAAAGAATGGATGAGAAGTGAAAAAAAATGAGGAAAAGTGGAAGGGAGGCGCGCTGGAGGTACGTAGGGGCGCGTTGGGGGCGCGCGCGCAGCAGGCGTGGTGCGCGCCCCAGCCGATTGATCATGTGTAGGGGCGCGCGCAGCAGGTGCGGTGCGCGCCCCAACCGATCGATCGGCACCTTCTCTAGAGCGCGGGCGCGATCAGCGCTTTGCGCGCAGCGCGCCGCACCACCCGAGACCCAAATGGATTTTTTTAAAAATTGACTTTTCAAAACACGTTTCACCCCGACCTTTAACGATACTTTTTAAATGTATTTTATGAGCGACCCCCAAGTATTTTAAAGGATTTTAAGGACCTAAAAGCCGAGTCGACACTTTTTTGAAAAATGGTTTTAGCCTCGTTTTTAATGTTTTAAAAGTCGAATTATTTTACGCCCAAAATGTCTAAGTCAAAGTTAGACCTTAAAGGTCTATAGAGGTGGGTCAATTGTTTAAGTTCGTTTCTTTTAAAGTGTGATGTAAAAATGAAAAATTTTATGTGAAAATACGAGGGCTTAGGTCAAGGTTAAGTCAACGTCTGGGTAAGTCTTGTGACGGCCCGAAGAGGGTTGGGGTCGTTACACCGGTTGTTCGAATCATATGACCAGGGATGAGGGAAAGCTACAAGAGATGGTGGAGTATAAAGGGAGTCGTATAGTGGTAACAGCAAACGACTCCAGGTTACCAATATCTCATATTGGTAAAACGACCATTGTGTCTCATTACGCTCCTAACAAAGTACCGCTTCAAGAGGTGTTTCATGTACCCGACATGAAGAAAAACCTACTAACAGTGGCACAGTTGACATCATCTGGCTGTTATCTCTTGTTCGGTCCCCAAGATGTCAAGGTGTACGAAGATGCGAAGATCTCGGGTACACCAACAAGGGAAGGACAGAAGTTGGAGTCTATATAATGACAACAGAGACGACTTATGTAGATAAGACTCGAAAGAATGTGTGACAGTCCGAAATCGGACCCGATCGGGATCCGAGAACCGAGCCGTCACTCCGGGACATTTGCAGAAAACGGGGACAACTATTTTTTTTTTTCGACTTTTTAAAACTCATGGACATTTAAAATGGATAACATAAAATAAAATAAAAGTAAAATAAATAAACATAAACTGGAAATGAATAAAAACGTGAACAGTGGCCGGAAGATGCAAAGTGTGAACAGTAACCGGAAGATGCAAGGTGTGAACAGTAACCGGAAGATGCAAGGTGTGAACAGTAACCGGAAGATGCAAGCTGTGAACAGTAACCGGAAGATGCAAGCTGTGAACAGTAACCGGATGACTAAAAATGTGAACAGGGTTCAGCGGTAGAGACTGGATAAAACTGGGCAGAAGAGGTGGTGACGTCAACCGGAAGACGAGTGACGTCAAGCGGAAGACACAGACGGTAACTGAGATCAGATGAGGAGATGACGTCAGCCGGAAGATGGGGTTTTAAACTGGGCGGATGACTGAATTGACTGGGGCGGATGACTAAATTGACTTTGACTGGGCGGATGACTGAATTGACTTTGACTGGGCGGATGACTAAGGCATATAACTGGGCGGATGATTGGATTGACAACATTTAACAGAAGGACAAACAAACAGAGAGCATAAAACATAAACGTTTCAAACCTTCAAAACCGATTCGAAATATGATTTTGAATTTTTCGAACATAACAGTAAACCACGGCAGAAACTTAAGAAAATCAAATTACATGGATAGCTCTGAAACCAGAAACCATCCATGCACATGCCAACAGAAAATATTCTAAACAATTCCAGAATACTTCAGAACGAAATTCAACTGTCAAATACAGAGGTTTTGAATATCAATACAGATTTCCAAAAGTTTTACAGAAACTTGACATACATTTCAAGTTCACCAAAACAGAAGTTTTAAAACAAAACACAAAAGTCTATACAGGACTCGGCTTAACTTTCAAAAATACACGCTCACAGGAATACATCTTGTCTGACTGCAGCAACCATCCCGTGAGCTCCTCCCTCCAACTACATCAACTCGTCAGTTTGAGGATCAAGCTCCTCATCTGGAAAATCCATACCTACAACAGGAGTTCAACTATGAGCCTAGAGCTCAATAAGAACATGAAATGAAATGCAGTGATGCATGGACTTTTGAAATACGTGAACATTACATTACTTAACATTGCGTTTCACTGGACAGGAAAGGTATAAGTGGGAGAAGGAGCTGGCGCAACAGGATGTACATGCCACTTTCAGGACATAACAGGAGTACTTGACAGGATGCCAGTCCTCGTCCACACTTAACCATACATTTTCTTTACAGGATTTTATCTTACTTACTTCAAAACCGGTGCTGAAAACATTTGCATGATTTTACAGGAAACGTGTATGCATGAATAAGTGAAATGCTTAAACTTAACATTCACAGATGACAGAATGAATACAACAGGAAACAGAATATAACGGAAACACGTTTAACTTAAAACATAACCTAAAACCTATCTACCCGAACCAGACCTTAGTACCTCCGAGTTGTAGGGCCTTAAGGGCCAACGTAGATGTATGAACTTACCTGCTATCCGCGATGCAGCAAGCTGGAACGCTTCGGGGATGCTCGAACCTGTACATGCACGTTCAGAAAATAAACAAACCGCAAATGCTAACTAGAATTATGTTGAATATGCAGCAACGTATTTCAACTCCTTAGAAAACAAACCGATGTGTTTTCATCCAAAAGCAGCGAGTTTTACCAAAATATCACAACCCTAACTTCAACCAAAACTCGCTTTTAACTTATCCAAAACGTTAGCTTTAACAGATGTCTACCTTTGCTGAGAAAACCGGAAAAATGCTAGAGAAACTAGGCGTGGAAGTTTCGTCTTAATCGCCTGGCCGAGAGAAAACAGAGGGAGAGAAGATGGAGGAGTGGAAACCTTCACGTAGGAGGTAAGGGAAGGCTTGCCTTCTTCAACAAGACATTGCCATTTGGCACTTATCCATTGGTTTGCTTCCACCTACCTTAATTACTTCCACATTTACCCTTCCATTATCTTTTAACCTAATTGATTGTTTTGGTTAGTTGGAAATTAGTTTGGTTCTCCCTTAACATTCCACCATTTCAACCAAAACATACATTGTATTATATTATTTAAAATACAATTCGGGGAGACGGTTACGTGGCAAAAATGCCGGGTGTTACATTCCACCCACCTTAACAGAAATTTTGTCCTCAAAATTTGCCTAAGCAAAGAGATCCGGATATTGGGCTCTAACATCTTCTTGCCTTTCCCATGTGGCTTCCTCCACGTTATGATTGCGCCACAAAACTTTTACTAATGGGACTACCTTGTTGCGCAACACCTTAAGTGAAGTATCCAATATCTGTATGGGCCTTTCTTCATATGTCAGCGTCGGCATGATATCAAAGTCCACCTGCTTCACGATCTGAGTAGGATCTCGCACACATTTTCTCAGCATCGAAACATGGAAGACATTGTGAACACCATCCATTGACGCTGGTAGCTGTAGTCTATAGGGCATGCTTCCCACACGCTTTATGATGGGAAATGGCCCAATAAACCTTGGGCTTAGCTTCCCTTTCTTGCCAAACCTCATCACGCCTTTGAAAGGTGATACCTTCAAAAACACTTCATCACTCTCAGCAAACTCTAAATCCCTTCTTCTATGGTCCGCGTAACTCTTTTGTCGATCCTGAGCAGTCTTTATTCGTTGTTTGATAGCAGCTATCACTTCGGACATTTGCTGCAATATCTCAGGACCAATAAGCTTAGTTTCTCCGACCTCATCCCAACATAACGGGGATCTACACTTCCTGCCGTAAAGTGCTTCATATGGAGCCATACCAATTGTAGCCTGATAGCTATTGTTGTATGCAAACTCCACAAGTGGTAAATATCTACTCCAAGGAGCATGAAGTTCCAGCACGCACGCTCTTAACATATCCTCCAAGGTCTGAATCGTTCTCTCAGATTGCCCATCTGTCTGTGGATGAAATGCCGTGCTGAAGTCCAATCTAGTGCCCAAGGAGCTTTGCAGACTTTTCCAAAATCTGGAAGTGAATCTGGGATCACGGTCTGAGACGATTGATACAGGAATGCCATGCAGCTTAATAATCTCACTAATATACAGCTCGGCATACTGATCCATGGTGAACGTCGTCTTCACAGGTAGAAAATGGGCCGACTTCGTTAATCTGTCCACTATGACCCAAATGCTATTATGGCCTTTAACTGTTCTTGGCAGACCAACAACGAAGTCCATTGTAACGTTCTCCCATTTCCATTCGGGAATCGGAAGAGGTTGAAGCGTTCCACTTGGTCGTTGATGTTCAGCTTTGACCTGTTGGCATATCATACAAGACTCCACATATTTTGCCACTTCATTCTTCATATTCGGCCACCAGAAGTGAAGTTTCAAATCCTGGTACATCTTCGTGCTTCCAGGATGCACAGAGAAAGGAGATGAATGGGCTTCCGACAAGATGTGCTTCCGTAGCTCTTCGTCTTTCGGAACATACCATCTGTTTTTGAACTTTAGAACTCCATCTCCCGAATAACTGAAATCGGAAGAAGCCATTGGTACTTTGCTCACCATATCAGCCATCTCTTTTGAATTGGTCTTCTGAGCTTCTTTAATTCGGTCCAGGACGGTGGGTCGTAGCGTCAAATCTGCTAGTATGGCCGATAGCCCAGAAACCATCTCCATATCGAACTTCTGTATCTCCGTCCTCAAAGGCATTGATACGGCCGACATAACTGGTTGCATGGTAGCTGGCATCCTGCTCAGTGCATCAGCTACCACATTAGCTTTACCAGGATGATATTTGATCTCAACATCGTAATCTTTCACAAATTCTAACCACCGCCTTTGTCTCATATTCAACTCTTTCTGAGTAAAGAGGTACTTCAAGCTTTTGTGATCCGAAAACACCTCACATGATTGCCTATACAAGTGGTGTCTCCATACTTTCAGTGCAAAGACCACTGCCGCTAACTCAAGGTCATGAGTAGAGTAGTTTTCTTCATGGCTCTTCAATTGTCTAGACGCGTATGCTACCACTTTCCCTTCTTGCATCAACACGCATCCCAAGCCAATTTTCGATGCATCACAATATACGCTGAATTTGCCATCTTCAACTGGCAATACTAACAGAGGAGCAGTGGTTAATTTCTACTTAAGTGTCTGAAAGCTTACCTCACATGCTTCAGACCACCTGAATTTGATGTCCTTCCTTGTTAAGCTGGTCATAGGTTTTGCTATCACAGAAAATCCATTGATGAATTTCCTATAATAACCAGCTAGTCCGACAAAGCCCCGTACCTCACTTGCATTCCTCGGCCTTGGCCAGTCTCTTACAGCCTCAATCTTGGCCGGGTCCACAGATACTCCTTCAGCAGACACCACGTGGCCTAGGAAATTAATCTTGTTCAACCAGAATTCGCACTTTGATAGCTTGGCAAACAATTGATGCTGTTTCAGAGTCGATAGCACCATTGCCAAGTGCTCTTTATGCTCCTCTTCATTCCGAGAATAAACCAGGATGTCGTCAATGAAAACGATCACGAATTTATCTAAGACATCCTGAAATATCCTGTTCATCAGGTCCATAAATGCCGCCGGAGCATTAGTCAACCCGAACGACATCACCAAGAACTCGTAATGTCCGTACCGGGTCCTGAAGGCGGTCTTTGGAATATCATTTGCTCTGACCTTCAACTGGTAATAACCGGAGCGCAAGTCAATCTTGGAAAATACCCGAGCCCCTTGTAGCTGGTCAAATAAATCGTCGATCCTCGGCAACGGGTACTTATTCTTGATCGTCAACTTGTTCAGCTCACGGTAGTCAATACACATCCGTAGGGACCCATCCTTCTTCTTAACGAACAAGACGGGAGCACCCCACGGAGAGAAACTTGGGCGCACAAAACCCTTGTCCACCAGTTCTTTCAGTTGAGTCTTCAACTCTTTCAGCTCTATTGGTGCCATGCGGTACGGATTCTTTGATACTGGTTCCGCACCTGGATATACGTCAATTTCAAACTCAATTTCGCGATCAGGTGGCAATCCTGGCAAGTCATCCAGGAAGACCTCTGAGAAGTCTCGAACTACAGGAATATTTTGAAGTTCCACCTCACCTTGTCTTTGAATATCTACCACGTTGGCAAGGAATCCGACACATCCTGACCTCATCAGCTGTTGAGCTTTCAAGGTGGATATAACAGGCACACTATGTTTCTTTGGTATTGCCTGATAGAAGAACTCTACTTTGTTCGGGCGCTTAAAAGTCACGAGCCCGGACCTACAGTCGATGGTGGCATGATGTCTAAATAGCCAGTCCATCCCCAGAATGACGTCGTACCCTTTCATACCGATGACGATAAGATCGGCATAAAATTTCTGGTCTCCCATTGACACTATATCACCCCTTACAACCAGCTCGGAGTGCATAAACTCTCCGGACGGTAGCATAACGCTGTAAGGCTGATCTGACGACGTACTACAAAACTTTTGTCTAACTACGAAGTCTATTGCCACGAACGAATGTGTGGCCCCCGTGTCCCATAAGGCATAAGCAGGTGCATCACATACTAAAATTGTACCTGTAATCGCTGCATGCTGAGCTGCGTCATCAACATCTTCCATCATCGCAAACACTCTAGGCACAGCACCGATCGGCCTCGTGTCAGGTACCGGACAATCCCGGACTTGATGGCCTTCTTTACCACACCGGAAACATTGGCCAGTAAAAAGCCTGCAGCCTCCTGTATGATTCTTCTGGCAACGTGGGCAGACAGGAAGCTGAGGAGCTCCCATAGGTCTCTTCCCTTTGTCCTGGTAAGTAAGGGTCTCATTGGGCCTTTTAATGCCCCTGTTCTGTTGCTGTTGAGGATGTACATTCTGAATCTTTTGTTGTTGTTGTTGAGGAGTATTTCTTATAATTCCTCTTGGTGGTTCTCTTTGTCTCTGGGACTTTATTTCTAAAGCCTCCAGTTGATAAGCCTTGGCCACCACTTTCACATATGGTGCCTCATCAAAACCTCCAGTCGTGATTCCTCGAAGAAGGTCCATCTTTAAACCTTGAATAAACTGGTGCACCTTGTTCTCATCAGTGGCCACCATGTGTGTTGCATATCGGGATAGCGACTCAAATTTCTGAACATACTCGGCCACAGAACCATACTGTCGCAGCCGAGAAAATTCAAGTAACTTCTCCTTTCTCACTCCTCGGTCAAAGTACTTCTCGTAGAAAATCCCCTTGAACCCTTCCCAGCTCAATGCCACTGTAGACGACTGTACTGCATCCCACCAGAATCCAGCACTTTCAGTGAGATGGAACGTGGCACAAGTAACCTTCTTGTTGTCTTCTACTTCTGCATAACTGAACATCTTCTCCATAGTTCGAATCCAGGTTTCAGCACGGGTCGGGTCTGTAGACAGTCCATCAAATGAAGGCGGCTGAAGTCGCCGAAATCTATCTCCACTGTTATCACGTGAAGCATTTCCATGATTATTGTTATTGTTCCCGCCATCTTCTCTGGCCATCATACGTTCCACCATGCGGGATTGTACTCCCACCAGCTCAGTTAATCTGTCAATGGACCGAGAACTTTCACTTGACTCTTCCTGATGTCCTCTCACCATTTCTAAGGAACCCTATAAACAGAATAACCTAATTTAATAAACAGAACTTTGACAGGGATTTAAACACTTACAGTTGGTGGAGCGATCTCACGTGGCGGGTTGCGCAGTCAGACATTTCACAGAATCGGTTTTAAAACCTTGTCTCTCTGATACCATAACTGTGACAGTCCGAAATCGGACCCGATCGGGATCCGAGAACCGAGCCGTCACTCCGGGACATTTGCAGAAAACGGGGACAACTATTTTTTTTTTCGACTTTTTAAAACTCACGGACATTTAAAATGGATAACATAAAATAAAATAAAAGTAAAATAAATAAACATAAACTGGAAATGAATAAAAACGTGAACAGTGGCCGGAAGATGCAAAGTGTGAACAGTAACCGGAAGATCTGGCGGAATGACTAAATTGACTTTGACTGGGCGGATGACAGAATTGACTTTGACTGGGCGATTACTAAGCATTAACTGGGCGGATGACTGATTGACAACATTTAACAGAAGGGACAAATAAACGAGAGCATAAACTCAAACGTTTCAAACCTTCAAAACCGATTCGAAATATGATTTTGAATTTTTCGAACATAACAGTAAACCACGCAGAAACATTAAGAAAATCAAATTACATGGATAGCTCTGAAACCAGAAACCATCCATGCACATGCCAACAGAAAATATTCCAACAATTCCAGATACTTCAGAACGAATTCAACTGTCAAATACAGAGGTTTTGAATATCAATACAGATTTCCAAAAGTTTACAGAAACTTCAGACAGTACATTCAAGTTCAAACCAAAACGAAGTTTTACCAAACAAAGGTTAAAAAAAAACACAAAAGTCTATACAGACTCGCTTAACTTTCAAAAATACACGCTCACAGGAATACATCTTGTCTGACTGCAGCAACATCCCGTGAGCTCCTCCCTCCAACTACATCAACTCGTCAGTTTTGAGGATCAAGCTCCTCATCTGGAAAATCCATACCTACAACAGGAGTTCAACTATGAGCCTAGAGCTCATAGAACATGAATGAAATGCAAGTGATGCATGGACTTTTGAAATACTGAACTTACTTACTTAACATTGCGTTTCGCGGGACAGGAAAGGTAATAGTGGAGAAGGAGCTGGCGCAACAGGATGTACATGCCACTTTCAGGACATAACAGGAGTACTTGACAGGATCCAGTCCTCGTCCACACTTAACCATACATTTTCTTTACAGATTTTATCTTACTTACTTCAAACCGTGCGGAAGATGCAAGCTGTGAACAGTAACCGGAAGATGCAAGCTGTGAACAGTAACCGGAAGATGCAAGCTGTGAACAGTAACCGGAAGATGCAAGCTGTGAACAGTAACCGGAAGATGCAAGCTGTGAACAGTAACCGGAAGATGCAAGCTGTGAACAGTAACCGGAAGATGCAAGCTGTGAACAGTAACCGGAAGATGCAAGCTGTGAACAGTAACCGGAAGATGCAAGCTGTGAACAGTAACCGGAAGATGCAAGCTGTGAACAGTAACCGGAAGATGCAAGCTGTGAACAGTAACCGGAAGATGCAAGCTGTGAACAGTAACCGGAAGATGCAAGCTGTGAACAGTAACCGGAAGATGCAAGCTGTGAACAGTAACCGGAAGATGCAAGCTGTGAACAGTAACCGGAAGATGCAAGCTGTGAACAGTAACCGGAAGATGCAAGCTGTGAACAGTAACCGGAAGATGCAAGCTGTGAACAGTAACCGGAAGATGCAAGCTGTGAACAGTAACCGGAAGATGCAAGCTGTGAACAGTAACCGGAAGATGCAAGCTGTGAACAGTAACCGGAAGATGCAAGCTGTGAACAGTAACCGGAAGATGCAAGCTGTGAACAGTAACCGGAAGATGCAAGGTGTGAACAGTAACCGGAAGATGCAAGCTGTGAACAGTAACCGGAAGATGCAAGCTGTGAACAGTAACCGGAAGATGCAAGCTGTGAACAGTAACCGGAAGATGCAAGCTGTGAACAGTAACCGGAAGATGCAAGCTGTGAACAGTAACCGGAAGATGCAAGCTGTGAACAGTAACCGGAAGATGCAAGCTGTGAACAGTAACCGGAAGATGCAAGCTGTGAACAGTAACCGGAAGATGCAAGCTGTGAACAGTAACCGGAAGATGCAAGCTGTGAACAGTAACCGGAAGATGCAAGCTGTGAACAGTAACCGGAAGATGCAAGCTGTGAACAGTAACCGGAAGATGCAAGCTGTGAACAGTAACCGGAAGATGCAAGCTGTGAACAGTAACCGGAAGATGCAAGCTGTGAACAGTAACCGGAAGATGCAAGCTGTGAACAGTAACCGGAAGATGCAAGCTGTGAACAGTAACCGGAAGATGCAAGCTGTGAACAGTAACCGGAAGATGCAAGCTGTGAACAGTAACCGGAAGATGCAAGCTGTGAACAGTAACCGGAAGATGCAAGCTGTGAACAGTAACCGGAAGATGCAAGCTGTGAACAGTAACCGGAAGATGCAAGCTGTGAACAGTAACCGGAAGATGCAAGCTGTGAACAGTAACCGGAAGATGCAAGCTGTGAACAGTAACCGGAAGATGCAAGCTGTGAACAGTAACCGGAAGATGCAAGCTGTGAACAGTAACCGGAAGATGCAAGCTGTGAACAGTAACCGGAAGATGCAAGCTGTGAACAGTAACCGGAAGATGCAAGCTGTGAACAGTAACCGGAAGATGCAAGCTGTGAACAGTAACCGGAAGATGCAAGCTCGTCAGTTTGAGGATCAAGCTCCTCATCTGGAAAATCCATACCTACAACAGGAGTTCAACTATGAGCCTAGAGCTCAATAAGAACATGAAATGAAATGCAGTGATGCATGGACTTTGAAATACGTGAACATTACATTACTTAACATTGCGTTTCGCTGGACAGGAAAGGTATAAGTGGGAGAAGGAGCTGGCGCAACAGGATGTACATGCCACTTTCAGGACATAACAGGAGTACTTGACAGGATGCCAGTCCTCGTCCACACTTAACCATACATTTTCTTTACAGGATTTTATCTTACTTACTTCAAAACCGGTGCTGAAAACATTTGCATGATTTTACAGGAAACGTGTATGCATGAATAAGTGAAATGCTTAAACTTAACATTCACAGATGACAGAATGAATACAACAGGAAACAGAATATAACGGAAACACGTTTAACTTAAAACATAACCTAAAACCTATCTACCCGAACCAGACCTTAGTACCTCCGAGTTGTAGGGCCTTAAGGGCCAACGTAGATGCATGAACTTACCTGCTATCCGCGATGCAGCAAGCTGGAACGCTTCGGGGATGCTCGAACCTGTACATGCACGTTCAGAAAATAAACAAACCGCAAATGCTAACTAGAATTATGTTGAATATGCAGCAACGTATTTCAACTCCTTAGAAAACAAACCGATGTGTTTTCATCCAAAAGCAGTGAGTTTTACCAAAATATCACAAGCCTAACTTCAACCAAAACTCACTTTTAACTTATCCAAAACGTTAGCTTTAACAGATGTCTACCTTTGCTGAGAAAACCGGAAAAATGCTAGAGAAACTAGGCGTGGAAGTTTCGTCTTAATCGCCTGGCCGAGAGAAAACAGAGGGAGAGAAGATGGAGGAGTGGAAACCTTCACGTAGGAGGTAAGGGAAGGCTTGCCTTCTTCAACAAGACATTGCCATTTGGCATTTATCCATTGGTTTGCTTCCACCTACCTTAATTACTTCCACATTTACCCTTCCATTATCTTTTAACCTAATTGATTGTTTTGGTTAGTTGGAAATTAGTTTGGTTCTCCCTTAACATTCCACCATTTCAACCAAAACATACATTGTATTATATTATTTAAAATACAATTTGGGGAGACGGTTACGTGGCAAAAATGCCGGGTGTTACAAAATGAGACGGTGGATCTGTGGCATGCGAGGTTAGGGCACATTGGTTATCACAAGTTGAAAGTGATGATGAAGAAATCGATGCTCCGGGGTCTTCCTCAATGAGAAGTTAGAGAAGACACAGTGTGTGCAGGTTGTCGATACGGTAAAGCTCATCAATTACCATATGAAGAATCAAAGTTCAAGGCGAAGATGCCACTGGAGTTGGTACACTCTGATGTCTTTGGGCGAGTCAAACAACCATCTATCAGCGAGATACGATATATGGTTACATTCATTGATGACTTCTCTAGATATGTTTGGGTTTTCTTCATGAAGGAAAAATCTGAGACGCTCTCAAAATTCAAGGAGTTCAAAGAAGTCGTGGAAGGAGACGTTGGAAGGAAAATCCAATGCTTGCGCACGGATAATGGAGGAGAATACATGTCAAACGAGTTTTCTCGATACCTGCGACAGTGTCGAATCTGTCATCAGATGAGTTGTCCAAATACGCCACAACAAAATGGTGTAGCTGAAAGGAAAAACTGACATTTGGCAGAGATTTTTCAGAGTATGCTACATGGAAGGAATGTCTAAGGAAGATTTTAGGCTGAGTGCATAAAGACAGCAGCCTATGTTATCAACCGACTTCCCCAACCAAGGCTTGGATTTGTTTCACCCTTCGTGAGACTGTGGAATGCAAAACCTGCAGTTGGTCACTTTCGAGTTTTTAGCTGTGTGTGTTACGTATTTGTGCCAGATCATTTGCATAGCAAATTTGATAAGAAGGCGATTTGTTGTATCTTCATTTGATATGACAATCAAAGAAAATGGTGGAAATGTTATGATCCAAAGAGTGGTAGATGCTTTGTATCACGTAATGTGGTGTTTGATGAAGAATCTTTGTGGTGGCCTTCTAACGAATAGGAATTATCAGATTCTAAAATTCTTGAAGATAAATTACAACTAATGGGGGAGCAAGTTGTAAAGGTGCGACAAAATCCAGTAGCACATGAAGAGGTGGAAGATGATGATGAGCACACAACGACTGAGAATCCATGGCAAACTGGTATTTATTAGAGACTAGTTGAAGAAGATGAATCAAGTCAAGGCGCAACAAGTCCACAATCACAACTTAGAAGATCGACAAGAGTTCGGATGTCAAATCCGAGGTATGCTAATGTAGCTGTAGCAAGAGTGGAGAGTCCAAAAGAGCAAGACACATTTGAAGAAGTCTTTCAAAGAGCTGAATGGGTCAAAGCTATAGAGGAAGAGATTCTAGCATTGGACTAGAATCAAACATGGGAGCTTGTGCCAAAGCCAAGAGAAGTAAAACCAACTTCATGCAAATGGGTCTATAAGATCAAGACTCATCCAGATGGATCGATTGAGTGATACAAGGCTCGTTTGGTAGCTCGTGGCTTCTCTTAGCAGTACGGACTTTGACTATGATTAGATATTTAGTCCAGTGTCGAAGATTACAACTGTGCGAGTCCTTCTAGCTCTTGCAACCATCAAAGACTGGAAAATTTAGCAGATGGATGTGAAAAATGCTTTCTTGCATGGAGAGTTGGATTGATAGATATACATGGTCCAACCAAGGGGGTTTGAGAGCATAACTCGTTCCGATTATGTATGCAAGTTGAGAAAGGCGCTCTACGGGTTGAAGCAAGCGCCAAGAGCATGGTATGACAAGATTGCCGAATTTCTGATTAAAAGTGGTTACTTGTTGGCACATGCAGATTCTAGCTTGTTTGTGAAAACTAGAGACGGAAAACTAGCAGTGGTGTTGGTTTACGTGGATGATTTGATCATCATAGGAGATGACGCGAAGAGATTCATCGAACAAAGGAAAATTTGTCTGTTCGCTTCCAGATGAAAGAGCTTGGAGAGCTCAAACATTTTTTTGGTTTAGAAATCGATCGCACAAGTGATGGTTTATTTATATGTCAAAAAGAAATACTCTATAGATTTGTTACAAAAGTTTGGTATGCAAGAGTGCAAGCCAATTTCAACACCGATGGATGCCAATGCCAAGATGTGTGCACATGAAGGCTAAGATTTGGCAGATACGACGATGTATCGACAGCTCGTGGGTAGTCTAATTTACCTAATTCTGACCCGACCTGACATTTCTTTTGCAGTTGATGTTGTTAGTCGTTACATGTGTTGTGCAAAATATTTCGCAAGTGTACGAGTCGCAACAAGTAATATAGTGATAAAATAGAGTGTCGAACCCACGAGGACTTGTAATTAATAATCGAAACAATTAATCTTAATTCTAAATTGAACACACGTTATAAGGATTTTTAATGATTGAAATTAAAATAAACAACTAAAATAATTAAAACAATAAAAATAAACTAAATTAAAATAGCAAAATAAATAACTGAGATTAAATCAAATTAATAAAAGCCTAGGTACTACGATTTCACCAAGACAATGTTTATTTCAGTTCTTCGCAATTATATTCATAAATATTCTTCCTATGTTGATGATCGATTTCACTAAATTCTATCACAATCTCTCTCGAGCATTGCGTAGTTTATCTGATTAATGGGTTATCACTTCTCAGTCTCAAATCCTGCATTAATCAAATACAAATAAATCAAGAAATCACAGTGATCACACAAATACCGTAACTATCTCTAGCCTACGTATATTCATGACATTAATTTCAGTGCACGGTTGTTTATCACCTCTCGGTCTCAAAACTCCCCAATAATCAAGTAAAGATTGGCCAGAAATTTACAGGCTTTAAGAACAGAAATTAAATGCGTCAACAATATTGGAAGAAATACTCAGTAAATATAATTAAACGAAGAACATAAAACAATTATCGTCTGGCTACATCGTAGCCCTAGTTAAAAAGGTTAGTTCATGCTAAAATAATTGAAAACAAAAACAAAATTAATAATAATTAAGTTCATGGTTTTTATAAATAAAAATTAAAAAAAATAGATAAAGGAAGAAAAACTATTTTGATGTTCTGAAGAATCGCCCTCGCTGCTCTGTGTAAATCGCCGAACACCGACTCCCTCTCGGCTGCGCTCTCAAAATTGCCCCCCTTCGCTGCTCTGTAGATCGCCACCAGCCAGCCCGAATCGCTGAAGCCTTCACCTCGGCCGAAGCTCTCCGAATCGCCGGAATCAATCGCTCGTCGCTCGCTCCTTAATCGCCGAAGTCGGAATCGCTGCTCGCCAAGTTCTGTCGCCGAATCCCGAATGCCTCCCTCTGTGGAGAAATCGCCGAAAGTCCTCCTAATGCTTGCTCTGAAAATCGCTCAAGGCTCTCGCCCCTCTGCCGAAGCTTTCTGTGGAAAATATATCCTCTCCCTTCGCTGCTTGCTCTGTTTTAGGTTATTTAATGTTTTCCTTCCATCTCTGTAAATGGTGGAGATTTAGTCTTCTTTCCAAAATTGCTCTTTGCTTTACTATAAAATTGCTCTCTGCTGCAAATCCAGTCCCCAGAATCGCCCAAATCCAGCTTATCTTCTGCCTCTTCCTTTTTGGTTTTTAATTTCTTTCCTTTGATAGATCAATGGATGAGATTTTCTTATTTCCTTCGATTGACGGTTCAGCTTAGAAGAAGTTAACTTTCCAAAATTGAATTAATGTAGCGATTGGTCACTGGATGGTGGCGATTACTCGCCATCTCTTCTCTGTAAATTCACCAATTTCTGTTGCTTTTGTGGTGATCGATTCCTGTTTAAAATAATTTCTCTGTACAATTACACAAAAGACGTCAAATTCCGTCAAACACGTGAAAATAACTTATCGACTCAAGTTTAAAGAGTATAAATAAGTGTGTAAAATACACACTTATCACACCCCCTAACTTGAATGAAAGCTTGTCCTCAAGCGAACAAAAATGCAATTCAGTTAACACAAAGAGAATCTCGATCAAATATAAAATACTCAATGTAATATAATGGTAAAACAATCTGAATCAAGGTTTTCGGTAATTTGTCTCAGCTAGAAAAATTCATACTAAAAACACCAAGTGTAACACTTTGCAAAAGAAATAACTCATATTAGTGCATTGAGAATAACTTACCTAGAAATCTTCGTGTGTGTGTGCGTTCATTCTCATTCTCTTCTAATTGTTGGTTCAACTAATGTAGCTACAGGTAAGGGCATCATTCTCATTTCACTCGGGATCGCTCCAGTCACTCTAATCATTCACTAGCCTTGCCCACTATCCAACTAATAGCAAATATCCATAAATCAAAAACAAAAGTCAATAGGTCTTCACAAGTTTGTAATGAAAGGCCGGGTTAAAGGGTAGGAATTTTATGGATTCAAACGAATACCAAGAGCACCACTCATTCCTCCTTATTTCATCCAATCAAAAATTTCTTCCATTCACTTACTCACTTATTGAATTCGCTCAAACTTTCTTTTATTTGTTCACCCCCAAACTTGATTCATTCAATATCACCCAACTCAACTCCTTTGTCATTATTACAAAACAAAATCTATACAAACATAATACTCACGGAGAAAAAAAAACTAGAATGAAAACTAAACTGTTCAAACTTGCTTTTTCTTTTTCTTTTTTTTTTCTTTTTCTTTTTCTTTTTCTCTTTTTTTTTTTTTTTTTTTTTTTTTCAATTGACAAATAACGTAAACACAACGACTTAATGTTCTAAAATGAAACAGATGACAAAGGAGTTGCTTTTGATTTTCACCATTTCCTCCAACTTTCCCTTAATTTAGATCAATATCCCAGTGCTCAATAAATAAGGTAAGAGAAATATATAAGGCTAGGCTAATTTCAGGTGACAAATGAATTGTAAATAATAGGCTCAAAAGGGTGACTATGGGTGTCATGAAATGACACAATAAGGTAGGCTCATAAAGCTCAAACGGTTCAAAGATGGCCTAAATCATTCTTTTATTTCTGAAAAATTTCAATTGCATTCGTGAATAATGGGCAAAACTAAGAAAGATTTTCCTCTCAATGTCCTCACTATCAAAGCCTTTGACTGGAGTTACACTCCCTCACCGTGTTTACGCTCAATCACTCCCTTACTGTGTTTGGGTTTCGCTCTAAGTAGATTACACAAGTATATCACCAACAAATAGAATCAAACAAGAATAAAATGTGTTCAGATTTTTGAAGATAACTATGTAAATTCTAATCAATGCAACTAAAACAAGTTATTCTTTTACTCAGCATATTTCAAGGAGTTGAAAGCATGAATCAATCATTTAAATCATCATCGACACTTCAACCAAGATTTCAGATTGCAATACCAAAATATATCAAAGTGCTAAGATACACTAAAATCACCCCCAAACTTAAAATAAACATTGTCCTCAATGTATAAAAAATATAGAGTAAAAGTCGCGTACCTCATAATGTCTTGAGCTGATCGTGGAGTTGCGGTCGAAGGAGTAATCGAGAAGAAAAGTTTTTTTTTTTTTTTTTACTAATATAAAGTACTAATAACACAGTAAAATAAAGAAATGCAAAATAAAATAAAAAATTGCAAACGTAAAATGCAAAGAAGAAAATAAAAATAAAGAAATAAAGAAATAAAGAAAGAAATAAAATAAAATAAAATAAAAATAAAATAAAATAAAATAAAAATAAAATAAAATAAAATAAAATAAAAATAAAATAAAATAAAATAAAATAAAATAAAATAAAATAAAATAAAATAAAAATAAAAATAAAATAAAATAAAATAAAATAAAATAAAATAAAATAAAATAAAATAAAATAAAATAAAAATAAAGAAAACTTTATTAATAATAAAGTCCCACGTGAGCTATGTCTTTTTTTTTTTTTTTTATATATTTATAATTAACTAAATAAAAATAAAAATAAAAATAAAATAAAAATAAAAATAAAAATAAAAATAAAAATAAAAATAAAAATAAAATAAAAATAAAAATAAAATAAAAATAAAAATAAAATAAAAATAAAAATAAAATAAAAATAAAAATAAAAATAAAAATAAAAATAAAAATAAAAATAAAAATAAAATAAAAATAAAAATAAAAATAAAATAAAAATAAAAATAAAATAAAAATAAAAATAAAATAAAAATAAAAATAAAAATAAAAATAAAGTAAAATAAAATCCAAATAAAAATAAAAATAAAAATAAAATAAAAATAAAAATAAAATAAAAATAAAATAAAAAGAAAATAAAAATAAAAATAAAGAAAACTTTATTAATAATAAAGTCCCACGTGAGCTATGTCTTTTTTTTTTTTTTTTTTTATATATTTATAATTAACTAAATAAAAATAAAAATAAAATAAAAATAAAAATAAAATAAAAATAAAAATAAAATAAAAATAAAAATAAAATAAAAATAAAAATAAAATAAAAATAAAAATAAAAATAAAATAAAAATAAAAATAAAAATAAAAATAAAATAAAAATAAAAATAAAATAAAAATAAAAATAAAAATAAAATAAAAATAAAAATAAAAATAAAATAAAAATAAAAATAAAATAAAAATAAAAATAAAAATAAAATAAAAATAAAAATAAAAATAAAAATAAAAATAAAAATAAAATGAAGAAATTATTATTATTATTATTATTATTTAACATGAAATAAATAAAATGATAACAAGAAAATAAAATGACTTAATCGAAACCTATTTAAAAAAAAAGAAAAAGAAAAAAAAATAAAAGAAGTGAAATAAAGTAAAAAGAGAAAATAAAATGAAATAAGAAACTAAAACATAAAAACAAATGAAAATACAATGAAAACGAAAACGAAATAAAAAGGAAAACGAAATTACAACTAAGTAAACGAAAATGAAAATAACAAAACAAAAATAAACAGAAATAAAAATAAAGAAAAATGAATAAAGGAAAATAAATAACTAATGGGTTACCTCCCACCGAGTGCGTGTTTTAACGTCGTCAGCTTGACGATATGCTGCGTCATGTTGGGTCGAGATATATAATGGAATTTGCATTTTTAACTGTGCCGTCCCAATATGGTGTCATGTGTTGCCCATGTACCAACTTGTCATTCGCCAGATGCTTTGCGTAGTCGGGCGGTTTCTTAATAGATGGTGTGACCCGTAATGTCGACTCCCACAAATTTTTAACGTACTGCTTCCCATTATGCTCATGAGAGTTGCTTAGTTGATGTGAAGCTTCCATTGTAACAGTGTTAGGGAGTTCCACCCGAGATATGTCAGCGCTAGATATTGGGTACTCCATTGATTTATACACCTTGAATGTCACCTCTTCATCTTGTACTTGCAATTTGAGCTCCCCCTTTCTAAGATCAATGACAGCACCACCTGTAGCTAAGAATGGTCGCCCTAATATGATCGGCACATTTTGATCTTCTTCCATATCAAGCACAATAAAATTAGCAGGAAATATAAATTTATCGACCTTTACTAGTACATCTTCAATGATTCCCCTCGGGTGTTTAATAGAACGATCAGCCATCAATAATGTAACCTCTGTCGGCTTTGCTTCGCCTAATTTGAGTTTCCGGAATATAGACAAAGGCATCAAATTAATGCTCGCCCCCAAATCGCATAGTGCCCTGGTAGATACAGAACTGCCAATCTCGCATGGTATTGTAAAACTTCCTGGGTCTTTTAATTTTTGAGGTAGCTTTTTCTGAATAATAGCACTGCATTCTTCTGTAAGAGCTATAAAACCACACTCATCTATTTTGCGCTTGTGGGAAAGAATATCTTTCAAAAATTTAGCATAACGCGGCATCTGTTCCAAAGCTTCGGCAAACGAAATATTAATGTGGAGCTTCTTGAAGACTTCAAGGAATTGAGAGAATTGTTTGTCAAGCTTCACATTTTTTAATCTTTGTGGAAACGGTACCAGAGTTGGGTTGGCATGAATTGGTGATGACTTTTGAACTCCATCGGCAGTGAACTCCTCATTAACAACTTGTGGCACATTTTTCTCTTTTTGCACTGGTTCAACTACTGTGCCCTTTCGAGTGGTAATTGCATTACAATGCTCTATCGGATTTACTTCAGTGTTACTTGGTAGTGAGCCTTGGGGCCTGCTATTAATAATGCTCGCGAATTGACCAAGTTGATTTTCAAGACTGCGAATTTGAGCAGATTGATTTTGCATTGTAGTCCGAGTCTCGGTCATAAACTGCAAAAGGGCCGTTTCTAGATCACTTTTCTTTTCAACTTGCTGAAATGGTCCGGGTTGAGCTGCTGGAGGTGGCTGCATAGCGTTCTGAGAATTCCTCCATGAAAAATTTGGGTGCTGCTGCCATCCAGGATTATAAGTATTAGAATTTGGATTGCCGTGACGATTAAAATTGCCCATATAGTTAGCTTGCTCTGCGGGCGCTTTTGACATGTGATTTCCCTCTTGACATTCTTCACTCAAATGCGGCCCGAGACACCACTGACAATTAACTTTCGATGAATTCCCAACACTTGCTGCCATATGAGACTCTTGTATTTGCTTAGTTAATGAGGCAACTTGTAGAGTTAGAGCTTTCAAAGCCTCGAGTTCTGGAGTACCCGATGTGCGCCTCATAATCGATCGCTCCACTGGACACTGGTCATTGTTAAGTGCTAATTCCTCTAATAATTCATAAGCGGCGTCTTCCGTTTTTCTCATTAAAGCTCCACCTGCTGCTGCATTAACCAGAGTCTTAGTAGAAGCTGATAATCCCATATAAAAAGTCTGAATATGCATCCACATCGGTAGACCATGATTGGGACACTTTCTCAACATCTCCTTAAAACGAGCCCACGCCTCATATAATGTCTCCCCATCGAACTGAGTAAAATTAATTATATCATTGCGAAGTCTAGCTGTCTTCTCGAATGGAAAGAACTTGGAAAGGATTTTCTGGCATAAATCTTCCCAAGTCGTAATAGAATTAGCGGGCAAAGAGTTAAGCCAGTTCTTCGCACGATCTCGTAATGAAAATGGAAATAGCCGAAGTCTCAATGCATCATCCCCCACATTGTGAAATTTGAAAGTGTCGCATACCTCTAAGAAATTGGCAATGTGATCCTTGGGGTCTTCTGAAAGTAATCCACTGAATTGAGATTGTTGAATCATATGCAGGGTGCCCGGTTTAATTTCAAAATTGGCATTGATGGCCGGTCTGCGAATAGCGGAATGTACTCCGGATACAGTTGGTATAACATAATCCAGTAAGGTCCGGGTCTCAACATTCACAAGTGGATGATTGTCAATAACGATTGGAGGATTTTCAATATTATCTGCTCTGTTATCTCCCATAATGACACACGCTGGTTGAATAGCTTCTCTTCTCGCTTTACGATTTCGTCGACACGTACGTTCGATCTCAAGATTCAGTGGGAGAAAATTAGCGTCTCCGTCTTTACGCATGCACCTGAAAAGAACACGAAAATAAAGAAATTAAATAAATAGAATTCAAAATAAAACTAAAAATAATTAATTCGATATCAATGATTAAGTCCCCGGCAACGGTGCCAAAAACTTGTTGTGCAAAATATTTCGCAAGTGTACGAGTCGCAACAAGTAATATAGTGATAAAATAGAGTGTCGAACCCACGAGGACTTGTAATTAATAATCGAAACAATTAATCTTAATTCTAAATTGAACACACGTTATAAGGATTTTTAATGATTGAAATTAAAATAAACAACTAAAATAATTAAAACAATAAAAATAAACTAAATTAAAATAGCAAAATAAATAAACTGAGATTAAATCAAATTAATAAAAGCCTAGGTACTACGATTTCACCAAGACAATGTTTATTTCAGTTCTTCGCAATTATATTCATAAATATTCTTCCTATGTTGATGATCGATTTCACTAAATTCTATCACAATCTCTCTCGAGCATTGCGTAGTTTATCTGATTAATGGGTTATCACTTCTCAGTCTCAAATCCTGCATTAATCAAATACAAATAAATCAAGAAATCACAGTGATCACACAAATACCGTAACTATCTCTAGCCTACGTATATTCATGACATTAATTTCAGTGCACGGTTGTTTATCACCTCTCGGTCTCAAAACTCCCCAATAATCAAGTAAAGATTGGCCAGAAATTTACAGGCTTTAAGAACAGAAATTAAATGCGTCAACAATATTGGAAGAAATACTCAGTAAATATAATTAAACGAAGAACATAAAACAATTATCGTCTGGCTACATCGTAGCCCTAGTTAAAAAGGTTAGTTCATGCTAAAATAATTGAAAACAAAAACAAAATTAATAATAATTAAGTTCATGGTTTTTATAAATAAAAATTAAAAAAAATAGATAAAGGAAGAAAAACTATTTTGATGTTCTGAAGAATCGCCCTCGCTGCTCTGTGTAAATCGCCGAACGCCGACTCCCTCTCGGCTGCGCTCTCAAAATTGCCCCCCTTCGCTGCTCTGTAGATCTCCGCCAGCCAGCCCGAATCGCTGAAGCCTTCACCTCGGCCGAAGCTCTCCGAATCGCCGGAATCAATCGCTCGTCGCTCGTTCCTTAATCGCCGAAGTCGGAATCGCTGCTCGCCAAGTTCTGTCGCCGAATCCCGAATGCCTCCCTCTGTGGAGAAATCGTCGAAAGTCCTCCTAATGATTGCTCTGAAAATCGCTCAAGGCTCTCGCCCCTCTGCCGAAGCTTTCTGTGGAAAATATATCCTCTCCCTTCGCTGCTTGCTCTGTTTTAGGTTATTTAATGTTTTCCTTCCATCTCTGTAAATGGTGGAGATTTAGTCTTCTTTCCAAAATTGCTCTTTGCTTTACTATAAAATTGCTCTCTGCTGCAAATCCAGTCCCCAGAATCGCCCAAATCCAGCTTATCTTCTGCCTCTTCCTTTTTGGTTTTTAATTTCTTTCCTTTGATAGATCAATGGATGAGATTTTCTTATTTCCTTCGATTGACGGTTCAGCTTAGAAGAAGTTAACTTTCCAAAATTGAATTAATGTAGCGATTGGTCGCTGGATGGTGGCGATTACTCGCCATCTCTTCTGTGTAAATTCACCAATTTCTGTTGCGTTTGTGGTGATCGATTCCTGTTTAAAATAATTTCTCTGTACAATTACACAAAAGACGTCAAATTCCGTCAAACACGTGAAAATAACTTATCGACTCAAGTTTAAAGAGTATAAATAAGTGTGTAAAATACACACTTATCAACATGCAGAATCCAAAGAAGTCTTACTTAGAAGCTGTTCGACGAATTGTGAGGTATATCAAGGGTTGGTTGGCTATTGCGACGCGGATTATGTTGGAAATCATGACACGCGTCGATCAATGACCGGATATGTGTTTAAACTCGGAGGTGGAACAATTTCCTGGTGTAGCAAGCAACAACCAACAGTGTCACTGTCAACTACCGAAGCAGAGTATCGAGCAGCAGCCATGGAAGCTCAGGAGAGTACCTGGCTAATTCAGTTGATGAAAGATTTGCACCAACCAGTTGATTATGCAATACCACTTTATTACGATAATCAATCAGTAATCCGTTTGGCAGAGAATCCGGTATTTCATGCAAGGACTAAGCATGTGGAGGTGAATTATCATTTCATTAGAGAAAAATCTTATAAGAAGAGATAAAGATGCATCATGTGAAGACAACAGATCAAGTTGCGGATTTGTTCACAAAAAGTCTGAATATTAAAAAATATGAAGAATTTCGAAAGCAACTCAACATGATGGCCGACATGGAGGGGGAGTGTTGACATTCATTGTCGTCCAACCAATAACCATCTAACCTCAGTGTCAATGGAGACTTTAAAGTCTCTATTCACTATTCCCTTGACGGCTGCATTTACTATTCCTTTGATGGCTGCATTCACTATTCTTTGGACGGCTGCATTCACTATTCCTTTGACGGCTGCATTCACTATTTCTTTTGTGGCTAGAAGAAGAAGAATTTGCTTCTTCTTGTGTCTCCCTAGCCTCTATAAATAGAGATTTGAGGAGAGAGTTCAAATCATCCCATTTACAAAATCCAAACCTCCATAAGAGAAAATGAGTGTAAGAAAATAAAGACAAAGTATTTGGTTTATGTAGTATTTTCTTATAAGTATTTTCTTTTTTATTGTGTTCAACACTGATGGCTAATATCACATTTTTAAGTGACAACTTCACTTACCTCGACCCTAAAATAAAAATATTATCTCCCCGAGTTTTCGTTCTTCCACCTAATTAATTAAGGCGTTTAATCATAAAAAGAAATAAGATCAAACTTAACTCCAACTTAAACTCCATTGCATAGGGAAGAATCTTTATGGTTAGGTATTCAGCTTAGATAGTGAAATGTAGAGAGAAAAATTAGCTAAAAGTTTGAAGCTATAAAGAGAATTTTGGTGTTGAGGGTTGTATTTCTCATTTGATCTCTATTTATAGATGATAATGGTGTCTCAATTTAAATGCAATTTTAAGTTTTGTTGCTCATGTATTTTCAATTTTGCACTTTATTTTTCTAGTTAGAGACAAACTGCTTGGGGCTAATGTGGGATCTGCTCAAGGACCTACCGATTTAGGTAAATATATAATGTGTTACTCTGCAGGAGAAGTTTTTTTTTGGGAGGGAGATTATGTGATTGTGGGATTTATGAGCTCCCTAGTAAGAACCTCTGAGAGATTTCAATGGTTTGGACCTGAGTAGGCTAAAAAAGACATACAACCTTGTCAAGAACGAGCATTCTGTAGAATATATGACTCGTGCTCTTTTAGGTTCTTTAAATTCTGTAGGTGGTGGTTTTCATGTAATAATAAATTTCCTTTTAAATTCTTAAATATTCCAAATCCTAATATCTCAAACTTCTCAATCATTAGCCTCACCTCTTCATTTAAGAAACTAAAACACTCAAACGTTTCAACCATAATTTTTCTAAAATGTTTCAATCTTTAATCTTATATCTTCAATGTAGAAAATACAACTCCCTAGCATTACAACCTAAATTTCTATATGTTTCAACCTTTAATTTCCTCTCTTTCATTTGAAAACTAAAACACTCAAACATTTTGAAGTTGTAATTTCTCCTCTTAATTTCTCCAAATGTATTTTCTTCTTTAATTTCTCCAACCATACAAGTTTTAATTTTTGAGTTAATTTGGGAATTAAAATCCCCAAATGTATTTTTTTTTTCTTACCTTCCCATCTTTAATTTCTCTAAATGTTACATGTTATCACATTAAAAAATTTTCTAAAACTTTTTGTGAGGAATCAATGGAAACTGTAACACCCCCGAACCCACCTCGGCTCGGTGCGCTACTTTGTTCATCATTACCACGTTTAAAATGAAATTTAAAATAAGTTTCGATAAAATTTTGACTCGATTTTGGGTTTTTTGAACCCCAAAAATAGTTGGAAAATGTGTGTAAAATACATACAAAACATGTTGAAAAAGGTCGGGTTAAAACATATTGGAAGTAGGAAAAATTTAAAAAAAACCAAAGTGACTCACCATGGGCGTTGCGCTCACACTGGGTGCGCGCGTCGCCCAGGCAGCGCGCGCTGCTGCTGCGCGCCGGACACGAGGTGCCAACCAAAAACGACACACAGGTGTCGATTGATTGGCACTAGGCACTGCGCGCAACCACGCAGCGTGCATCATGCGCACATTGCGCGCGCCCTCCAGCGCCTGTGCGCGCACCTGCTCGGCCACCAGCGCACCCACATCGACGATTTTTCACATTTCTCAATTTTCTTCACTTCTCACACTTTCAATTCACCTACAACTTACCTAAACCTTTTCCCTACACATTCAACTTCCCAACACGTCAAAATCTCAGAAATCCGACTCTAAATCATCAGTAAAAATGTGAAAATGGGTGAAAATGAACATCGTTTCTTTTATGAAAAATCGAGCAGCATAACGGTTAATTTTATAAAACCAAAACTCTGAAAACTAAATGTTTTATATAACACATTCAAAGTACACACCAAAAAGGCTTCAGTTCCCTAACTTATTTACAATCCAAAATACCAGTCTACCACACCTCCCAACAATTCCATGGTTGAGACGTCCTAATAATTGCCTGCACTGGCATGCAACATGCATTGCCGACTGTGTCCTAGTCTCGGCCTCCCTCAAAAAGTTCACCAGAAATCTCGTCGTCACCTACAACATAGAACACAAAACGTAAGCTTAATGCTTAGCAAGTAAGGAATAATGAATGTAAAAATACATAATGCACACTCAACCCTAACACATGCAGTTTCTAAACTCTCGATTGCGTTCATTTCGTTCTCGTTTCATAAATCTTTAACCAGACCGTGTGGATCAAGTAGGCACACATTCTATAACCGTCTAGGATGGCCACACCTTGACCCAGCAGAGCAAGACCAGACAGCACACGTCCTATAACTGTCTAGGACGGCCATAGACGATCTTCTCCCATATCGATCATAGAAACCTCTAGTGCTTTCTCTCGCACGTTAACCTTGAGGAGTTCGTACTCACGACACATACATATCTTAAGAATACATCTCTTGTGCGATCCCTCTCGAGGTGCTACACCCAAGCACTACTTCTCGACGAGGCAGCTCTACTTAAGACCAAGTTGCGGTTCTTTTTATCCTTTTACATTTCACGCTCACATTTCAAGTTAATGCTACAAAACTCGTATTTTCGTAGTTTGAAACAATGATGCATGTCAATACAATGCTCAAACACAAAACAAAATAACCAAACAAACAAACAACCCTACCGTTCCATGGTGTAGGCCCGAAGGCAAAACAAATCACTGTTGGCTTACTCCGAGTACACAAATCACTCGCTCGTTAACCTAACAAATATGGAGAATTAACTTAGTAATCATACAACTAAACTTAAAAGACATTTACTCTATTTCTATCAACAACTCGCTAACCCTAAGCATCCAAACTCCAAAAATCCTGATTTTCCCACACTTTCCATCTTCCAACTTCAATCGGCCATAACTCACTCGTTTTTCATTGGATTTCAACAATCCACCCCATTCCGTAAACCTCTACATGTCTACTATCTATTGAATCAAACCATTTTAGCAACCAAACAACATGGCTAATCGAATTACACATAAAAAAGAACCGGCGACCTAATGTACCAAAACCAATTTTTTACCAATTTCCACCAATTCTCTAATCTAACTACCTAAACAACCTAAACCAACCTATCTAATGTTTAAAACACCAAAAATAGGAAGGAAACCAAAATTCGGAGCTCCCACTTATGATTTTCCAAATCCTTTCAAAAACCCACTAAAACCCTCACAAAGTACCAAAAATCTTCATTTAGATGCAACCCTAACAAAACCCATTAAATAACTAACCTTAATCTTTGCAAAACTTGAAGAAATGAAGGTGGAGAAACCCTACAATGGAGGATGAAGAATCGTGGGAGAGAAGGGAGGAGAAGACCACTTTTTTTTTTCCTCCTTAAACTTTCATCCTTTAAAAACTTTAACTTTTTACTTAATCATTTTCCACCACCAAGATTTGAAAAATTATAAAGCAACCACTCCCTTACCCTTGTTCCTTATGTCCAACGTGGAAGATATCTCTTCTCTTCCACTTTTCCTTCAAATAATAATTTTCCCATTTATTCCAACCACTAATAACCCTAACTACTCTAACCTATTGTTTTATCACCAAATTTTCACATTTTAACTCATATACTTAGCATAGCCCTAGTATTGAGTCTAAACTCCCATAACTTAACCTAATCTAGGACTACGTACATTATAGTAGATTTTCAAGTGTTTCAATCCACCATCCATAAAAATTTTTGTCCTCAAAATTTGCGTATTTGAAGAGCTCAGGATAGCGATCCATCATGTCTTGCTGTCTTTCTCACGTCGCCTCCTTAATATTGTGGTTACGCCATAGCACCTTTACCAGTGGAAGATCTTTGTTGCGTAACGTCTTCACTGCATAATCCAAGATCTCCACCTTTTTCTCCTCGTATGATAGCATTGGCTGCACCTCAATATCCTGATGCACCACGATTTGTGATGGATCTCTTAGGCACTTCCTCACCATTGAGACATGGAAGACATTGTGCACTCCCTCCATAGAAGTTGGCAGCTCTAACTGATATGCTGTTTTTCCCACTCTTTTCGTAATCGGGAACGGTCCAACGTACCTCGGATTCAACTTACCCCTTTTCCCGAACCTCATCGGCGAGATCTTCTTCAAAAATACTTCATCTCTCACTTCAAACTCCAACTCCCGCCTCCTTCCATCAGCGTAGCTCTTTTGTCGACTTTGAGCTGCCAAAATTCGCTGTCGAATAAATTTAATTTTGTCATTTGTTTGCCGCACAATCTCAGGTCTAATCAAACTAACTTCCCCGACTTCATCCCAATAAAGAGGTGATCTGCATTTTCTCCCGTATAGAGCCTTGTATGGAGTCATACCAATAGTATCCTGATAACTTTATTGTACGAGAACTCTACCAAAGGCAAATATCTGCTCCAGGAATCTTGAAACTCCAGTACACAAGCTCGAAACACATCCTCTAAAATCTGAATGGTCCATTCAGATTGTCCGTCTGTTTGAGGATGAATTGCTACACTGAAATTCAACCGAGTCCCAATTGCCTTATGCAGTCTCTTCTAAAATTTTGATGTGAACCTCGGGTCTCTGTCCGATACGATAGAAGTCGGTACATCGTGCAACCTCAAAATCTCCTGAATGTACAGTTCGCGAATTGATCCATGTTGAATGTCATCTTCACCGGCAGAAAATGGGCTGATTTTGTTAAACGATCAACAATCATCTATATACCATCATATCGCTTCGTCGTCTTAGGTAACCCGACAACGAAATCCATAGAAATTTAGTCCCATTTCCACTCAGGAACTGGCAATGGCTATAACTTCCCAGCAGGTCTCTGATGTTTTGCCTTAACCTGCTGACAGACCAAGCATGTTTCCACATACTCTGCTACAGACTTTTTCATACTAGGCCACCAGCAATGTTGCTTGAGATTTCTGTATATTTTGGTACGGCCAGGATGAACAAAAAATCTCGAAGAGTGTGCTTCAGCCAAAATCTCACTCCGAAGTTGATCGTTGTTCGGAACATACCACTGATTGTGGAACTTCAGAATTCCATCTTCTGAGTAGTTGAACTCGGTCCTTTCATCTGATACCATACTCAGCTTGAACTTGTTGCACTCGGGATCTTCTTGCTGAGCTTCTCTAATCTTTTCAAGAATAGTAGGTTTCAGAGATAAAGCTGATAACACCGCTGTTACATTTGAAATTAGCTCCAAATCAAACTTACGAATCTTAGTACTCAAACGTCCTTGGCATCTCGGCCTCTAAAGCTAAAATTGAGGTCGATACTCAGCTCAACGCATTTGCCATAATATTGGCCTTACCAGGGTGGTACTTGATCTCCAGATCGTAGTCCTTCAGGAACTCTAACCACCGCCGCTGCCTCATATTCAATTCTTTTTTAATGAAGGTATACTTCAGACTTTTGTGATCTGAATATATCTCACACTGCTGACCATACAGGTAATGCCTCCAGATTTTCAAAGCAAACACCACCGCTGCTAACTCCAAGTCATGGATCGGATAATTCTTTTCATAAGACTTTAACTACCTGGAAGCATAGGCAATCACCTTATCATTCTGCATCAACACACAACCCAATCCAATCCGAGAGGCACCACAATAAATGCTGAATTTCTCCTATGCTACTGACAGTGTCAACACCGGAGCTGTAGTCAGCTTCTGCTTTAACATCTATAAACTAAAGCTCGCAATCTTCTAACCATTCATACTTAATATTTTTCATTGTCAGCCGAGTCGGGGGTGCTGTTATCTTCGAAAAGCCCTCAATAAACTTCCTATAATAGCCAGCTAACCTAGAAAACTTCAAATCTCGCTGACATTCATCAGCTGAGGCCATTCCCTGATTGATTGTATCTTGGCTGGATCTACCGATATTCCTCCACTAGAAATGACATGCCCAAGGAAAGACACCTTATCCAGCCAAAACTCGCACTTTGAGAATTTTGCATACAACTAATGCTGCTTCAAAGTCTCCAAAACGATCCTCAGATGCTCTTTGTGCTCGTCTTCATCACGGGAGTATACCAAAATATCGTCAATAAATACAATGAGAAATTTATCGAGATATTCCTGAAACACCCGATTCATCAGGTCCATGAACGCAGCTGGAGCATTTGTCAGTCTAAACGACATAACTAAAAATTCATAGTGTCCGTATCTCGTCCGAAAAGTTGTTTTCATGATATCCTGGGATCTGACCTTCAACTGATAATATCCCAATCTCAAATCAATCTTTGAGAAAATCCGGGCTCCTTGGAGTTGATCGAACAAATCATCAATACTCGACAAATGATACTTGTTCTTAATAGTCAACTTGTTCAACTCCCGGTAGTCAATACACATTCGGAGTGAGGATGAGCCTATGCCTACACCGTTCTTCTTCCAGCTCCAGAGGAGGTCACTCTTAAGCCAACTCCCCTTCCAGAACCTGAAAGTGATCCCGTTCCTCCTAAAGTCCAAGTTGCTGCACCCTGCCAATCTCTCCCACATCAAATCAGTCCAATCCGTGCACCCTCTCCCACTCCAGTGCCTCCTGTGCCCATTCATGCTCCTCATAGGACTACAAGTCGCCCCACTCCTCTGGTGCGGCCTTCTCTCTCCAAGGACTTTTAGGATGAGATAAGGGCAAGTATTGCAAGCCTAGGGACAGATCTTGAATCTTTCCAATCCGAATATCTCTCCTACCGTGCTCAATTTGAAGCACTTGTCCTGTCACAACTTGAACATCTTGCAGCTGCCAATCAAAGTATACTCTCACGCCTTGATCAAATGGAATCCAATCACAGTTTGACTATTGGTTCTGTTAACAATCGAATTGCACAAGCTGAACTCGAGAATAGTAAAGTTATTGATGATGTCCTCTCTTCGATTCGATTCCATTCCAGTCTCGTCACAACACAATACAGTGAGAATCTGCTAGGACCTCACTCATTTCAGTGAACTACATGATCTTCTGATTCAGAGTGATCTTGTACCCCTTCATGGGGATGCGGCTGTGGAAGGTGATGATGAGTCACATGACCCCGCTCATCTGGCTACTTTAGCTGTTGAGCCATTGGAAGCCGCTCAAGCTGTTGGGACTGGGGTTACTGCAAGTGTAGCTCTGTGTGAGGATGAGCCTATGCCTGCACCGTTCTTTGTCCAGCCAACATCATGTTCTGCAGAAGATGCACTTCTTGTTGTTCCTGACCCATCTCCACTCGTGTCAGATCCCCCTCCAGCCGTTGCTCCTTTTGTTGAGGTTGTTGTCCCTCCAGTTGAGGCAATTAATCCTCCGGCGGAATCCCCTTCATCTCTTGCTACTGGCTTTGATTCTTGTGAGATAGAGACCCTTATTGTCTCCGATGCTGATTCTGTCTTTGCTGATGTTCAAACGAAAGATGTCGAGGTTGCAGTGATTGCAGGGAATGCAGGAGATACATTTGATGGAGCAACCGTTCCTCCTGTTTCCCTTGTTACTACTGCTCCAGCTGAGGCTATGGCAGATGAGGATGATGATGAGCATCTGTTTCGATATGCTAGGGACTTCTATTCTGGTCGTTTCTAGGATTTCCCCCTCTTCAACATACTTTTCTAGATCATTTCAGGGAACTCTTAGGATGGATAATTACTCTTCCTCTGATAACTAACAAGATTCGTTTTTGTTGTGACTTCGAATATTTTTTTTTTTTCTGATTGCTCTTTATTTTTATCCATGTTGTGTAGAATGCCCTGCTGTCTTTATTTTCTATTTATTTTTTTTTATAATGTCAAAGGGGGAGAGAATCTATGAATGATAAAGATAAAGTTTAGTTGGTTGAATGCAGAGAGTATAGGGGAGTTAGAGAAGTTTATATCATTCTGAGATTCTTATGGGGGAGAAATCCGTTAATAATAATATATATATTTGTCATCATCAAAAAGGGGGAGATTGTTAGCTTAAATGCGTTTAAGTAACTATAGTTTTGATGATTATGTTTAATCTGGATGATTATGATTGGTGAACTGTTTATTAATTTGAACTACATGAATTGAATAATTGGATTATCGTGTAAATTTTATTTTGTCTGGAAATGCCCTTTAAAAAGGGTATTAAGTTTTTCTGATGAATTTTGGTTAAGTGTTTTAAGTCCACAGTCAATCGTCCACTTGAAAGAAAACAGATATAATCGAAGTAGTCTGTGGAAAACAATCGTCCAAAGTATCACGTGAAAGTCAGGTGGTGTCAGTTAGAATTACTCATCCAAAGTTGCCTGCCAATATCAATTGTCCACTGTCAAGACAGAATAGTTAAGACAATATCAATCGTCCACGGTCAAAGTTAAAGACACAGTCGTCCACGGTTAAAAGGAAGACGCTGTCATCCACAATTAAAAGAAGACGCAGTCGTCCACACCAATTACAGACGCAGTCGTCCACACCAATTAAAGACGCAGTCGTCCATGACAATTAAAGACGCAGTCGTCCACTCTCAAAAGATAAATGCAGTCGTCCACGACAATTAAAGACGCAGTCGTCCACTCTCAAAAGACAAACGCAGTTGTCCACGACAATGAGAGACGCACTCGTCTAATGTCATAGCGCCAGAAATTTAAAAAACTGCGAAGCAACAATGATAATCATCCAGTGCCTTAACTCCAGTTCATTAATGGCGAAGAGCGATAGCGACTTTAGAACGCAACGGATAGGTGTCTATGTACGGATGTTTCTCCAACAATCATAAAATTTCTATATTCAGATGAGAAGCCTTCCAGATCTGAAGTGGATAATAGACAGAGTATAAAGGGGAGAAAGAAGCTCGGGAGAACAACTTTTGCTGAAATTATCTTTGAATCCTCACGATCAAATACTTTGCAATACTCTGTATTTCTACTACATCTCTCTACTCTGTTACTTGAGATTCAATTTTTTGAGAGAGTGTAGCGTGTGCTGAAAATCATATCCTTACTGTGAAAAGTGTAAAGGCAGTGGATTGTCGCCCGTAGAGAACAATCCAGATTTGTAAAAGGCAGTAGATCGTTGTCCGTGAAGTGCGATTTAGTTTTCTCTGAGGAGAAAAAAAGAATCTTCAAGGGAGAGCCTTGGAGCGTGGACGTAGGCAAGTTTGACCGAACCACGTTAAAAACTTCGGTGTCATTTTCCTCACTATCTCTTACTTTGTTTTTTTTGCCTATGTGTTTGTTGTAAATTTAGTAATTACATACAAGAGAGAAAGCGATTAGATTAAGTTAATAAAATTAAAAAGTCTAATTCACCCCCTCTTAGACAATAACGATCCTACATATATGAATTAAATGCAAGCATTAACAGTGTTTCATGTTTAAAGTTACATACTATTGAAATTCTCTATGTACTAAGTCCCCTGACAACCCACAGTCTCATCATCGATTCTGAATTTCTTCAACTTCTTAGATTATGATATTCCAACGTTATTGTTGTCTAAAACTAAACACTATGCAAGTGCATGTGTCTTAATCAAGTAATATATGTTATTAAAGTATCAATCCAACGAAGATAAAATTATTGCAATTTAAATCTAACAAAAAAAAATTAATTAAAGATAAAAATTAATTGGGTGATGTTAAATAAATTAAAATTGAATAATTAAAATGAAGCACAAACAAATTAGATAGAAAGATCAAATTATCGAAACGTGGTTTAGATTTGATTTGCTCATTCTATATGAAATTTATTGTAGATGCTGTGAAGATGTAGCTGTGCATAAGTTAGATGACTTACAATTTTTTTTATGCAAAACTCGTTATAGTTGCTTGACTAATTCATACAATATTTTCTTTAGATTTATGACAAACAAATATTATATAAAATTTAATTAAACATAATTTGAAATTGGCCATGTGGTTCAAATAAAATGATATGTAAATATTTGAGATTAACAACATAACATTGTTGCGAAATCGTAATACGCAAGTGCACGTGTCGCAAAAGTAATAAAGTGTGTATAAGTACGAGTGTCGATCCCACGAGGAATAATTATGTTAAATATTGAATCTCTAATTTTCAGTTTAATTTGAAATGAAATAATAATTGGTTTTTAGATTTTAAACTAAAATAATTCAAATAAAAATCAAATAACAATTTAAATAAAAGAGTTGAATGTAAAAGAGTAAGATTATATGATGAGAAAATCCAGGGTTCCGATTTCACTTAGCTAATCCTATTTATTAAACTTAATTTAAATAACTAAATCTTATTCCTTCGTGTTGATGGCAATTTCACAAAAATATTTATCAATCTCTCTCGAGCAAAGACAAACTTATTCAATTAACGAATTATCACCTCTCGGTCTCTAATCCTGAGAATTAATTGAATACATTAAGAGCAAGAAATTATATTACCACTCAAACGCCCTAACTATCTCTAGCCTAGGATCCTTTTTAAGGCAAATTATTCAGTGCACGGTTAAATTCTCCGCTCTCGCATCCCGAACTAACCCTAAAATTCTTAGTTTTGGTGATCAAGCATACCTAAGTATTACGTTCAGAATAAATTACTCAACACAGAAAAGGAACAGAAAATTAAGAACCTGAATTAAGAAAAATAAATAATCATAGCAAAGTTACGTCGAAACCCTAGAACTGAAAGTTTAGTTCATGCTAATATAATAGAAAACAAAAATAATAAATAAATTCATGATTAAAGTTCAAAAAGAGTTGAGAAAGATTATTTTAACGTGTAAAAATCTTCCCTCTTGCTCGCTAGAATCCGTGGAATCGCTCGCCAGAATCGCCAACCTTGCTGCCACGCTCTTCAATCGCCGACTCTTCTGCTCTGTGGAGAAATCGCCAACTCCAAAGTCGCCCAACGCCGAAGTCTGAAAGCTCGCAGACTCCCTCTGTTTCTTCCCCTCTCAGTCACCAAATCCAGCCTCCAGAGAATGTCCCATCGCCTAGCTGCTGCGCTCTTTTTAAATCGCCCAATCGACGAATCTGCTGTTTCTTTCCATAATCGCTCAAAACCGAATCGCTGCTCACCGAATCCCTCACTGCCCTTCGGTTTTTATTTTCTTTCCTTTTTACTCAATAAATGGTAGAGATTTAGCCTTTCTTTCAATTAATGGTTCTGATTCAAAATATTCAGCTTTCCAAATTTGTGCCCCTTTCCTTCTGCTGTGTAGTTCCAGATCTGGGTGGAGCTGTAAGTTTCCCATTTTCCTTTGTGAATTTTAATGTCTTGAATCCAAGCATGAGAGACTTTGGGGACGTGGAGATACTGCCCTTTGAACATCTTGTAGAGCTCTTGAGCAGATTCTTTCCGTTCTATTTATGCAACTCTGATGCACCATTTCAATGATTTTTGTATAATTGATATGCTTGATTGAGAAAAATTCGAACAAGGCTTGACGCTTTTTATTCCATCATTTTTATTAAGCTTTATAATTCTGCACACTTACACAAAATTTATCAAATTCTTTCAAACACTTGAGAAAAACTTATCAATTCAAGTGTAAAAAAGTATAAATAAGTGTGTAAAATACACACTCATCAAACATATATAAAGTTAATATTCTCAAACAATTCAATATCGATTCTAATTTTTATTTATCGTTAAGTATAATAAGAATTCAATTATTTATTCATGTCTTTCGCATAGTCAATAAAATGATCATCGAAAGCATATTGAAGCACCAAAAATACAACAAAAGTAAAAGTTTCACATAACCAAGTACTCTCTCTTCTATTAGCCACTCGAAAAGTTAGTCCATCAAAATAGAAAAAAATAATCATATCAATAAGAGACATCATATATTCAAAACATGAAAATTGTGATTAAACTTTTGTTTGGAGTGATATTGCATGATGTTGCACGATGCTATCAAGTTTGGTGTAGACCTTCACCTCCTGTGTTTCTTCCTTTTTTCCACCAATATTATTTTATTTTCAATTTTGACCTTTCGACCTCTCTATTGGGCACTCTCTTTTCAAATTAAAGCTTCACTTTTTAAATTGAATGGTCTACACCTCTTCACATCCTCTTTCCTCTATCCAAAATTTGAAAATCAATTTTTTTTCTTCCAAAATTTCAATTGTTTTCTATTTCTAGTTATCTAGAATCTTCCTTTTATAACGGATTATGACTTCCTAAGTAATTTCCACCTTCCAAAATCTGAAGTTAAATATACTCTCTAAGGTAAATTGGTATGAAATGTAATTTCACATAAGATTTTTCTTAAAAGTACATAAAAAAAAACAGATTTTTCTATATTCAACATGATACTGAAGTTGTCTTGTGTCCTTTCATATCAAAACATGATTTGTATTCACAAAGTCACCGATTTTGAACATTATTTATATAATATACCCATGTAATAACTCTTTTTCAACAGTTATCACTTACCATACTTATGTTGAATTCCTTCACATGGTAAGCTCTCTAACAACCAACGGTTTCTTACTATCAAAATATTTCATTAGTCTGTCATGTTTAGGCCAATTCAACTCACCTTATGCTTATAAAATTATTTAGTATGGTAAACTCTTCGACAATCAGTGATTTCTAAATCTTATAAGGTTTTACTAGTTGTCCTGTCTAAATTATTTAACCATATACTCACCACACCAAATTTCATAATATGGTAGTCTTTCAGACAACAAGCAATTTCTTACCCTCATAAAGTTTGATTATCTTACCATTTAAGACAACAGACTAAAATTCGTCAACTCTTCTAGTAGTTTCATGTATTCATCATTCATTCTTTCTACATTCCTATATTAATGTCTAAGTATATATGTCCTAATAGAATATGTGAATAAAATAAATTAATGAAATTAAACATAAAAGAAAATATTTTGTGCACTATCTTCATGATGTAGCGACAACTAAAATGTTTAAAATTAATATATTGTCCACATGGATTTTGACAATATAAGATTGGATTCACTTAAAAGCTCGTAAGATCTTACTCAACTCAATAAGGTATTTTATTATCAATATTTTGTTGAATATTTTCTAATTAACCAACTTGTTTCATATATAATTATTTTTTATTCAATAAAATCTTTAGAAAGCAAGATGAAAAGTCAATAGAATCTTAAATCGGCGTACAAGTCAGTCTTCTCTGATGTTTGGTTTCCTATCCACCATCTTTTTCTTCCTCCCCTATTCCTCTTATTTAAAAATGTGGCTTGGTCGATTTTGATTTCTTAGAGGTTTCAGTAGAGTGTATCAATGAGTAAGAAAGTAGGAGAAGGCAGTAACATGATAAAAGTATATTCTATATCGAGGAGAAAATTACTCACGATACAGCAATGTGAATCCTCTTTATAGATGTAGAAGAACATTCTATGTAACACCTGGCATTTTTGCCATGTAATTATCCATTGGATTATTGAACGAGATTAATTTGTTATTAATATAATTAATGTTTTAGTGGAATTTGTTGGGATGTTTAGTGGAAAACCAAACTAAAGTGTAACCAAAACAAAACCACTAGTTAGGAATAATGGAGTGGCAATTTTGGAAGGAATTAAGGTGGTTGGGAGGGTGCCTATAGATGTTTGACACTTGTCCAAGCTTGTGGAAGAAGCCATGCTATCTCCTTCTTTTCCTCTCTTCCACGCAAAGCCTCTCATTTCCTCTCCTCTCTGTTTCTCTCTTCCAGACGAAGTGCGACAAATTCCAAAACTCCATTTTCTCTTGTTTTCTCCAGTTTTATCCAGTAAAGGTAACCCTTTTTGTTAGTTAACGAGTTTAGATTAGTTATTCCTTAGTTTTGTTGAAGTTTAGGGTTAATGGTCCGGTTATATATGATATAGGTTCGTGAATCGCCAAGGACTTACGTGCAAGATTTTTAACTTTACGGACATCAGGTAAGTTCATGCGTATAAGTTGGCCATTAAGGCCCTACATCACAGAGGTACTAGGTTTTTCGTGGTTGGGGGTTATTGTTGGGTAGTTAGCTCGTAAGTTTTGTTCTAGGTTAAACGTGTGTTGTTTTATGTTTAGTTTCAATATCCTGTTGCCTGTTTATGTTACATTTAAGCACCGTATATGTTCATGCATAGACATTTTTCCTGAAAGTCATGTAAATATTTTGTGCACGAGATTTGAAGTTAAGAAAGCTAAAATGTGAATGTAATGTGCTGTAAGTGTGGGACGAGACTGGAATCATGTTATGTATCCCTGTTATGTATCCCTGTTATGTACCTGTTGTGTACTCCTGTTGCGCCAGTTCTCCTATAGGCCACACTTATATCCGTGTCCACTTGAATGTAATGTAAAGTAATATTCATGTATTTCAAAAGTTCATGCATAGCATATACATCACTGCATTATATGTCCTTATTGAGCTTTAGGCTCATAGTTGAACTCCCTGTTGTAGGTACGGATCCCGTGAATGAGGACTTTGTGCCTCAGGCTGACGAATAGGTGCAGTTGGCGGGACGAGCTCGTGGGGTTGGTTGCGGCAATCAGGCGCATTTTTACTTGCGGGGTGGTGTCTCGAAGTGAAGGTCATGTATGTATAGTGTATTTTTGGGATTTAGGTGATTTACAGGATCTGTGTTGATGTTTTTAAAACCTCTGTTTTGACAGTTGTATTTTGAAATATACTGGAATTGTTTGGAATCTTTTCCCTTTTAGATTGTGCATGGGTTGTCTTGGGTTTTAGAGCAATCCATGCAGTTAGATTTCTTGAACTTCTGTCATGTTTTCTAACATGTCTAAAAATTACGTTTTGAATCGGGTTTTTGGGGTTTGAAGCTTTTTGTGTCAAAAGAAGTAAGTCGTCCATTTTGTTCTTTAAAACAGTCGTCCATTCTGCTATTTAAAACAGTCGTCCATTCTATGCTTTAAAACAATCGTCCATTTTGTGTTTTAAAACAGTCATCCATTATGTGCTTTAAAAACAGTCGTCCATTCTATGCTTTAAAACAGTAATCCATTATGTTCTTTAAAAACAGTCATCCATTCTGTGCTTTAAAAACAGTCGTCCATTCTGTTCTTTAAAACAGTCGTCCATTCTGTGCTTTAAAAAAAGTCGTCCATTTTGTGCTTTAAAACAGTCGTCCATTCTGTGCTTTAAAACAGTCATCCATTCTGTGCTTTAAAAACAGTCGTCCATTCTATGCTTAAAAACAGTCGTCCATTCTGTGCTTTAAAAACAGTCGTCCATTTTGTTCTTTAAAACAGTCGTTCATTCTGTTCTTTAAAACAGTCGTCCATTCTGTGCTTTAAAACAGTCGTCCATTCTGTGCTTTAAAACAGTCGTCCATTCTGTGCTTTAAAACAGTCGTCCATTCTGTGCTTTAAAACAGTCGTCCATTCTGTGCTTTAAAACAGTCGTCCATTCTGTGCTTTAAAACAGTCGTCCATTCTGTGCTTTAAAACAGTCGTCCATTCTGTGCTTTAAAACAGTCGTCCATTCTGTGCTTTAAAACAGTCGTCCATTCTGTGCTTTAAAACAGTCGTCCATTCTGTGCTTTAAAACAGTCGTCCATTCTGTGCTTTAAAACAGTCGTCCATTCTGTGCTTTAAAACAGTCGTCCATTCTGTGCTTTAAAACAGTCGTCCATTCTATGCTTTAAAACAGTCGTCCATTTTGTTCTTTAAAACAGTCGTCCATTTTGTTCTTTAAAACAGTCGTCCATTCTGTGCTTTAAAACAGTCGTCCATTCTGTGCTTTAAAACAGTCGTCCATTCTGTGCTTTAAAACAGTCGTCCATTCTATGCTTTAAAACAGTCGTCCATTCTGTGCTTTAAAACAGTCGTCCATTCTGTGCTTTAAAACAGTCGTCCATTCTGTGCTTTAAAACAGTCGTCCATTCTGTGCTTTAAAACAGTCGTCCATTCTGTGCTTTAAAACAGTCGTCCATTCTGTGCTTTAAAACAGTCGTCCATTCTGTGCTTTAAAACAGTCGTCCATTTTGTTCTTTAAAACAGTCGTCCATTCTGTGCTTTAAAACAGTCGTCCATTCTGTGCTTTAAAACAGTCGTCCATTCTGTGCTTTAAAACAGTCGTCCATTCTGTGCTTTAAAACAGTCGTCCATTCTGTGCTTTAAAACAGTCGTCCATTCTGTGCTTTAAAACAGTCGTCCATTCTGTGCTTTAAAACAGTCGTCCATTCTGTGCTTTAAAACAGTCGTCCATTCTGTGCTTTAAAACAGTCGTCCATTCTGTGCTTTAAAACAGTCGTCCATTCTGTGCTTTAAAACAGTCGTCCATTCTGTGCTTTAAAACAGTCGTCCATTCTGTGCTTTAAAACAGTCGTCCATTCTGTGCTTTAAAACAGTCGTCCATTCTGTGCTTTAAAACAGTCGTCCATTTTGTTCTTTAAAACAGTCGTCCATTTTGTTCTTTAAAACAGTCGTCCATTCTGTGCTTTAAAACAGTCGTCCATTCTGTGCTTTAAAACAGTCGTCCATTCTGTGCTTTAAAACAGTCGTCCATTCTGTGCTTTAAAACAGTCGTCCATTCTGTGCTTTAAAACAGTCGTCCATTCTGTGCTTTAAAACAGTCGTCCATTCTGTGCTTTAAAACAGTCGTCCATTCTGTGCTTTAAAACAGTCGTCCATTCTGTGCTTTAAAACAGTCGTCCATTCTGTGCTTTAAAACAGTCGTCCATTCTGTGCTTTAAAACAGTCGTCCATTCTGTGCTTTAAAACAGTCGTCCATTCTGTGCTTTAAAACAGTCGTCCATTCTGTGCTTTAAAACAGTCGTCCATTTTGTTCTTTAAAACAGTCGTCCATTCTGTGCTTTAAAACAGTCGTCCATTCTATGCTTTAAAACAGTCGTCCATTCTGTGCTTTAAAACAGTCGTCCATTCTGTGCTTTAAAACAGTCGTCCATTCTGTGCTTTAAAACAGTCGTCCATTCTGTGCTTTAAAACAGTCGTCCATTCTGTGCTTTAAAACAGTCGTCCATTCTGTGCTTTAAAACAGTCGTCCATTCTGTGCTTTAAAACAGTCGTCCATTCTGTGCTTTAAAACAGTCGTCCATTCTGTGCTTTAAAACAGTCGTCCATTCTGTGCTTTAAAACAGTCGTCCATTTTGTTCTTTAAAACAGTCGTCCATTCTGTGCTTTAAAACAGTCGTCCATTTTGTTCTTTAAAACAGTCGTCCATTCTGTGCTTTAAAACAGTCGTCCATTCTGTGCTTTAAAACAGTCGTCCATTCTGTGCTTTAAAACAGTCGTCCATTCTATGCTTTAAAACAGTCGTCCATTCTGTGCTTTAAAACAGTCGTCCATTTTGTTCTTTAAAACAGTCGTCCATTCTATGCTTTAAAACAGTCGTCCATTCTGTGCTTTAAAACAGTCGTCCATTCTGTGCTTTAAAACAGTCGTCCATTCTGTGCTTTAAAACAGTCGTCCATTCTGTGCTTTAAAACAGTCGTCCATTCTGTGCTTTAAAACAGTCGTCCATTCTGTGCTTTAAAACAGTCGTCCATTCTGTGCTTTAAAACAGTCGTCCATTCTGTGCTTTAAAACAGTCGTCCATTCTGTGCTTTAAAACAGTCGTCCATTCTGTGCTTTAAAACAGTCGTCCATTTTGTTCTTTAAAACAGTCGTCCATTCTGTGCTTTAAAACAGTCGTCCATTCTGTGCTTTAAAACAGTCGTCCATTCTATGCTTTAAAACAGTCGTCCATTCTGTGCTTTAAAACAGTCGTCCATTCTGTGCTTTAAAACAGTCGTCCATTCTATGCTTTAAAACAGTCGTCCATTCTGTGCTTTAAAACAGTCGTCCATTCTGTGCTTTAAAACAGTCGTCCATTCTGTGCTTTAAAACAGTCGTCCATTCTGTGCTTTAAAACAGTCGTCCATTCTGTGCTTTAAAACAGTCGTCCATTCTGTGCTTTAAAACAGTCGTCCATTCTGTGCTTTAAAACAGTCGTCCATTCTGTGCTTTAAAACAGTCGTCCATTCTGTGCTTTAAAACAGTCGTCCATTCTGTGCTTTAAAACAGTCGTCCATTCTGTGCTTTAAAACAGTCGTCCATTCTGTGCTTTAAAACAGTCGTCCATTTTGTTCTTTAAAACAGTCGTCCATTCTGTGCTTTAAAACAGTCGTCCATTCTGTGCTTTAAAACAGTCGTCCATTCTGTGCTTTAATCATCTACTAAAGTTAACGAGTTTGGACAAGTTAAAATGTGAGTTTTGTTGAAGTTTACGGTTAAGATAATTTGGAGAAAACTCACTGTTTTTGTATGAAAACACGTTGGTTTGTTTTCTAAAGGTTTGAATGGAGTTTGGAGCATATCCTACTAAGTTATTTAGTTAGCATTTGTAGCTCTGTTTATTTTCTTTACGTGCATGTTATAGGTTCGTGCAACACCGAGGCAACACGTTTAAGACTTACAACTTCACTGACAATAGGTAAGTTCATGCCTAGGTTTGGCCCTTAAGGCCCTACATCACGGAGATACTAGGTTTTTCATTTTTGTCGGGTTGTTGTCGGGTAAGTCATAGGTTATGTTCTGAGTTATCTGTGTTTTGCTTTATGTCTGCTGTGTTATTTCTGTCGCCTATTTGTATTAAGTTTAAGCACTGTAAATGCTCATGCATACACGTTTTTTCCCGAAAGTCATGCAAATGTTTTATGCACACGGTTTGAAGTTAAGAAAGAGAAAACCTGTAATGTAATGTTCGGTTAAGTGTGGGGCGGGGAATGGCCCCCTGCTCTGACTGCTGTAATGTGCCTGAAAGTGCACTTCCTGTTGCGCCAGTTCCCCTATAAGCTCCACTTATACCCCCCTAACAGATAAAAGTAGAGTTCTGTAATGTCACTGTATTTCAAAAGTTCATGCATAGCATATGCATCACTGCATTTTTATGTTTTTATTGAGCTCTACGCTCATAATTGAACTCCCTGTTGTAGGTACGGATCCCACAGATGAGGACTTTGTGCCTCAGGTTGATGAGTAGGTAATGTTGGCTAGGTGAGCTCATGGGGTGGTTGCTGCTGTCTGTAACGCCCCGAGTTATCTGAACCCGGTTCGCTACTCATTACTTGATCATAACTAAGAAATTTCGAATAAATTTAAAACTTCATTCGACATTCAAAATTTGACATTTTCTAAACGTTCAAAACATTTGAAAACTTTGCAGCGAAAATTTTTTTTAAAACTACAATGGGGATTTAACTAGCTGTGAAAATATTGTTGGAAAGGTTAATGGAAATGTTTAAAGTATTCGGTCAAGAGAAAATAAGGTTTTAAATGATGGACTACTCAAGGAATTACAAAAGTCGAATTCATCTGCCGACGACAAAGTCAACGGAAGGAATCGGAACGAGGTTCCTGCCGATGACGTCACGAGTTGAACTCGTCTGCCGACGACTAGTCAACGGAAGGAGCAGAAGCAGAAAACCAAAGGCTTCTGCCGATGACGTCCACACAACTTCACCCACAACCTCATCTGCCGATGAAATCATGGTAACTTCACCCACCACTTCATCTGCCGATGAAGTTAACATAACTTCATCTGCCGATGAAGTCAGCACAATTTCATCTCCCAATAGACAAACACACGTCATCTTCCGATAACAACAATATGACTCCACGCCTTCCGATTCGCTAAACGACAAACGGGTTACTCTACACCTTCCGATTCGCTAAACGACAAACGGGTTTCTCCCTCTTCCGATGGAATGGACTACATCTGCCGACACGTGCTACTCACGTAACTCCTTAAAGCATCTACTGATAGACTTTAAAATTTACATCTTCCGATGGCTTTTCTGAAGACATCTTCCGATAGAATTTAAAAATTTACTCAACATCTACCGACAGATATAATCTGTCGATAGAGAGCAAAACAACAACTCTAATCGCTTCACTTGCAAATCCAGTAATAAACCAACAGAATACTAAATTCAGAGAAAACTAAGAATACTTTTGAAAACTTCAAGTAACTCATTCTTGCTAAAACTAACCAGAGACAATCCAAACCTTTGTGTCACTAGAAACTCATAAGTACTATCTTGAAATCCCATCAGAATATCGTTATCAGAGAAGAAACTCAAAAGCGAATTCCAAAACATTAAAATTTCTACTGTCATGAAAGCTCAGTATAATAAATTTGAAATACTGTCAATTAATCTTTGTTAGTCAATGACACCAGTCAAACCGCCCCATCAGATGCCTGACCGTAGCATAGCCGTGCTCCACCAACCTCATCTACTCGGTTATGCTCTCAGGGAAATCACCTGCTGTATCCTCAACACCTACATCACAAAACTCATCTATTAGCTTAATGCTAAGCAAGTAAAGCATTAATGAAATGTATGCTGAAACATAAACCCTGATCATGCAGTTTCTAATTTTCTCAACTCAGTTGTGCATCGTTCATAAACTGGTCTGATCCCTAAGTTCCCTTGGGAGTGGGATCGGTTCTCCCAATGTAATAAATCCTCTACTCAGTTAAGGGGCGGATTACTTCCCTTAACAGCTAATACAGATCCCTTAATTCCCTTGGGAGTGGGATCGGTTCTCCCAATGTAATAAATCCTCTACTCAGTTAAGGGGCGGATTACTTCCCTTAACAGCTACTCTGTTTCATTCAATTCATACTCATCATAACCTTGCACATAAATTCATTTTCGTAATTCTTCAAAAACTTAGTGCATGACATAAAGAAAAGAAACACTCAAACATGCATAAACCTACTGTTTTGTGATGTAGGCCCGAAGGCTCACACATTACTTTACTTACCTGGCTCCTGGAAATCGCTCGGCTATATGTTACTCCAAAAATCTGCTCACCTAAAACCATTGACAGATTATGGATTAGATCTCCACTAAACTTTATCTAACTACTGAAGTCTAAGGAAGCCAGTTTGGGGCTCTACTGATTAAGCATTCCCGATACATCACTAAACCCCAAAACCCAAATCTCTCACCCGCAGCTTATCGAAGATACATACATTGCAATCCTTCAGCTACCCTAGCACTAGAACGGCAAGTAGTTGATTCAAAACTCACCTTGGTTGGGGAAAACCGGAGGGGAAATCGCCCAGAGGTAGTCTGCTTGAGCTGAGAGGTAAGAGTAATAATACAGTGGCGGCTAAACCTCACTAAACCTTTCCTTAAATACCTTATCCACAATATAAATTCGCAATTACCACTTTGCCCCTGCCTAGTCATTTACAACCTAATCAACATTTCACTAAATTTTAACCATAAAAATTATATTCCACCGTTTAATAACTTATTTTGATTTATTAAAACCGGGTGCTACAATCTACCCTCCTTAAAAGAATTTTGTCCTCAAAATTCAGTACCTGAATAACTCCGGATGTTGATCCATCATGTCTTGCTGGCGTTCCCAAGTTGTCTCCTCCAAGTTCTGGTTGTGCCATAAGACTTTCACTAGTGGCACTTCTTTGTTGCGCAATACCTTCACTGCATAATCTAGAATCTTTATTGGCTTTTCTTCATAGGTGAGTGTAGGTTGAATCTCAATGTTCCGCTGTTCAACGACATGAGTTGGATCCCGTATACACTTCTTTAGCATAGAGACATGGAACACATCATGTATTCCTTCCATAGAAGCTGGTAGCTGTAATTGATAGGCTGCTTTCCCAACTCTCTTCAGGATAGTGAACGGTCCAATAAATCTGGGGTTCAACTTTCCTCTTTTTCCAAATCTCACGACTCCTTTGAAAGGTGACACCTTAAGGAAAACTTCATCCTCTACTTCAAATTCCAGTTCTCTTCTCCTCTTGTCTGCATAGCTTTTCTGTCGGCTTTGAGCTGTCAAAATTCTCTGTCGGATGAGGGCAATCTTCTCCACTGTTTGCTGCACGATATCAGGACCTAGTAGTTGTGCTTCACCAACTTCATCCCAGTACAACGGTGATCTGCATTTTCGTCCATATAATGCCTCATACGGTGCCATTCCTATTGTCGCCTGAAAACTGTTGTTGTAAGAGAACTCTACCAATGGTAAATACTTACTCCAAGATCCTTGAAAATCTAATATGCACGCTCGGAGCATATCCTCTAAGGTCTGAATAGTTCTCTCGGATTGTCCATCTGTTTGAGGGTGAAAGGCTGTGCTAAAGTTAAGTTGTGTTCCCATAGCCTTATGCAAACTTTTCCAAAACTTAGATGTAAATCTAGAGTCTCGGTCTGAAACTATAGTGCTTGGAACTCCATGCAATCTAATGATCTCTTGCACATACAACTCTGCTAGTTGATCCATCGAATATGTTATCTTAATAGGCAGAAAATGGGCGGATTTGGTCAAACGATCAACTATTACCCAAATTGCATCGTGTCCTTTTGCTGTTCTAGGCAATCCTGTAACAAAATCCATTGTCACTTGTTCCCACTTCCATTCCGGAACTGGTAGGGGTTGCAATGTTCCTGCAGGCCTCTGATGTTCAGCTTTGACCTGCTGGCAGACCAAACATGACTCCACGTACTCCGCCACACATCTTTTCATACTTGGCCACCAAAAATGCTGCTTGAGATCCCTGTACATCTTAGTACTTCCAGGATGAATAGAGAGTCTAGAAGAATGAGCCTCGGATAGAATTTCCTTTCGAAGCTCGACATTAGCTGGAACAAACCATCTATTTCTAAACTTAAGGATTCCATCAGCCGAGCAGTTGAAATCTGTCTTGACAGTAGAATCTATGTACAGCTTATACTTATTGCATTCAGCGTCATTCATTTGAACTTCCTTTATTCTCCCTAAAATAGTAGGCCTCAAAGATATGGCCGAAAGCATGGCTGACACGCTAGATACTGCTTCAAGGTTAAACCTTAGGAATTCAGTCTCTAAGGCTATCGGTATGTCTAGAATCAACGTAGAAACCGATGGAGTCACCCTGCTCAAAGCGTCTGCCACTACATTCGCTTTGCCGGGATGATACTTAATCTCAAAGTCATAGTCTTTTACAAATTCCAACCATCTACGTTGCCTCATGTTTAGCTCCTTCTGTGTGAAAATGTACTTCAGACTCTTATGATCTGAAAATATTTCGCAAGTTTGTCCATACAGGTAGTGCCTCCAAATCTTTAATGCAAAAACCACTGCAGCTAATTCTAAATCATGAGTAGGATAATTCTTCTCGTGCACTTTTAATTGCCTAGATGCATAAGCTATAACTTTTTCGTCTTGCATCAAAACACAGCCAAGTCCAATTTTGGAAGCATCGCAATAAATACTAAACTTACCATTTTCAACAGGAAGGGTTAGTATAGGTGCATTGGTCAATTTCTGCTTTAAGGTTTGGAAACTGAACTCACACTTATCAGTCCAAATATACTTTACATTTTTCCTTGTTAACATAGTGAGGGGTGTGGCAATCTTCGAAAACCCCTCAATGAACTTTCTGTAGTACCCTGCTAGTCCAAGAAAGCTCCTGATATCTGTAGCATTCTTCGGTTGGGGCCATTCCTTAACTGCTTGAACTTTAGCTGGATCGACAGATATTCCATCACCAGAGATCACGTGACCAAGAAAGTGAACTCTGTCCAACCAAAATTCACACTTGGAAAACTTAGCATAAAGTTGGTGCTGTCTTAGTAACTCCAACACCAAACCCAAATGCCTTGCATGCTCGTCCTCAGTTTTAGAGTAGATTAGGATGTCATCAATGAATACAATAACAAACTTATCTAAATACTCACGAAACACCCTATTCATGAGATCCATGAAGGCTGCTAGTGCATTTGTCAAACGAAAAGACATAACCAAAAACTCATAGTGTCCATACCTTGTACGAAAAGCAGTCTTTGGGATGTCTTCGGATTTAACCTTCAATTGGTAATAACCGGACCTTAAGTCAATCTTAGAGAAAACTCTCGCACCCTTAAGTTGGTCAAATAAGTCGTCAATCCTCGGTAGAGGGTACTTATTCTTGACAGTTAACTTATTCAATTCTCTATAATCAATGCACATACGCATTGATCCATCCTTCTTCTTGACAAAGAGGACAGGTGCACCCCACGGTGAGAAGCTTGGGCGTATGAATCCCTTCTCCAACAAGTCCTCCAACTGTTTCTTTAACTCTTTAAGTTCTGTTGGTGCTAGTCTATATGGATTTTTAGACACAGGCTCGGCTCCGGGGTAAACATCTACAACAAATTCGATTTCTCTATCGGGTGGTAAACCAGGAAGGTCATCTAAAAACACTTCAGGAAAGTCTCGGACAGTTAGGACATTCTGAGGATTTGCCTTTCCTACAAGCCGTGCGTCTAAAACGCTAGCTAAGAAACACAAATACCCTTTACACAGGGAAGGTCTAGTGTTAATGGAAGTCATCACAGACATCACCTCACTCTTCCTTGAGGCCTGAAAGGTATGTTTCAAATTACCAGGGGGTTGGAAACTAACTATTCCAGTCCTACAATCAATTGTGGCATAATGTTTAAACAACCAATCCATTCCTAGGATTACATCAAATCCCATTATGTCCATAATAATGAGATCGGCAGGTAAATTCATGTTCCCTACCAATACATTGCTATCAGGAATTACTTGGTTAGAGTGCATATGTTCACCAGAGGGTAAGGCAACATCAAATACATGCACAGTAGAGGTAAGCTTTACATCTAACTTATCAGCAAATGTCAATGCTACGAATGAATGTGTTGCACCAGAATCTATCAATGTAAAAGCGGGTAGGGAATTGACCAGTATAGTACCTGACACCACAGCAGGCTGCTCATCATCGCCTGGCTCAACCATGGAGAATATTCTTGGCTTAATCACAGCAGGGCCATTCTTCAAGGCCGGACAGTCTCTGTTAAAGTGACCAACCTTGCCGCAGTTGAAACACCGAGTGACTCTGGGTCTCGGGCAATCTCTGAAAGCATGCCCAACTTCATCGCAATTGAAACACTTTCCCGATCCAAACCTGCATTCACCCAAATGACTTTTCATACACTTCGGACACTGGGGATACTTCTGACTATCCGGTACTTTCCTCCTTGATCTTTGGCTATTCTGGCCTTCATTCGGCCTCTTCATCCCTCTCTGTTGTTGTGGTTGAACAAACCTTTGTGGGACTTCCTTTGTTCCAGCACACATCCTTTCAGCCTCTTCCACTTCCAGAGCAGTGGACACTACTTCACTTAACGCCAAACCTTTAATACCGCAAAATTTAACTCCTCGGTAAATTTCTGGTTTCAGTCCATGCACAAACTTGAACACCTTATCCTCGTCTTTGTGAGCAAAGTGTCCAGCAAACCTGGACAGGGACTCAAACTGCCTACTATACTCGGCCACAGACCCTGTCTGCTTCAAGTTCAGAAACTCTAACTTCTTTGTAGTTTGGACGGTGCTATTGAAATACTTCCCGTAGAAAATGTCTTTGAATCGTGACCATTGCATTGTCAAAACATCTGTGGTGGTTTCTATTGTCTCCCACCAGAGCTGAGCTTCTCCAGCCAAATGAAAGGTTGCCAATGTGACTTTCTCTTCTTCTCCTATGTTGGCACACCTGAACATACTTTCAATCTTCCTAAGCCATCCCTCAGCAATGACTGGATCGGAGGAATGTCCATCAAATGTGGGTGGTCTCAGTCTCCGGAATCTATCTCCAGAATGTTCACTGTTAGAACCTGAGTTAGCACTCCCTTGTGCTTCCCGATTCAACAGCACTCCTAATTGATCAGATTGTTGACGCACAATATCAGTCTGCTGACGCATTAATTCTGTCAGCTGCCTAATTACACTAGAGTCCTCCTCACGTCTAGGACTCGGTATCTCTCTTGGTATTCTTGGTCTTCCTGGGCGCCTAGCCATTTTACTAATTTCCTGCACAGGGTTAACTACTCTCATAAACATTTTATAACTAAAGCTAACATAAACACTTACAGTTGTTGGAGTACTTCCATGCAACGATTGGCACTGATGAGTAATCTTTTGAACGGTTTAACTGAATGTCTCTGATACCATACTGTAACGCCCCGAGTTATCTGAACCCGGTTCGCTACTCATTACTTGATCATAACTAAGAAATTTCGAATAAATTTAAAACTTCATTCGACATTCAAAATTTGACATTTTCTAAACGTTCAAAACATTTGAAAACTTTGCAGCAGAAAATTTTTTTAAAACTACAATGGGGATTTAACTAGCTGTGAAAATATTGTTGGAAAGGTTAATGGAAATGTTTAAAGTATTCGGTCAAGAGAAAATAAGGTTTTAAATGATGGACTACTCAAGGAATTACAAAAGTCGAATTCATCTGCCGACGACAAAGTCAACGGAAGGAACCGGAACGAGGTTCCTGCCGATGACGTCACGAGTTGAACTCGTCTGCCGACGACTAGTCAACGGAAGGAGCAGAAGCAGAAAACCAAAGGCTTCTGCCGATGACGTCCACACAACTTCACCCACAACTTCATCTGCCGATGAAATCATGGTAACTTCACCCACCACTTCATCTGCCGATGAAGTTAACATAACTTCATCTGCCGATGAAGTCAGCACAATTTCATCTCCCAATAGACAAACACACGTCATCTTCCGATAACAACAATATGACTCCACGCCTTCCGATTCGCTAAACGACAAACGGGTTACTCTACACCTTCCGATTCGCTAAACGACAAACGGGTTTCTCCCTCTTCCGATGGAATGGACTACATCTGCCGACACGTGCTACTCACGTAACTCCTTAAAGCATCTACTGATAGACTTTAAAATTTACATCTTCCGATGGCTTTTCTGAAGACATCTTCCGATAGAATTTAAAAATTTACTCAACATCTACCGACAGATATCATCTGTCGATAGAGAGCAAAACAACAACTCTAATCGCTTCACTTGCAAATCCAGTAATAAACCAACAGAATACTAAATTCAGAGAAAAATAAGAATACTTTTGAAAACTTCAAGTAACTCATTGTTGCTAAAACTAACCAGAGACAATCCAAACCTTTGTGTCACTAGAAACTCATAAGTACTATCTTGAAATCCCACCAGAATATCGTTATCAGAGAAGAAACTCAAAAGCGAATTCCAAAACATTAAAATTTCTACTGTCATGAAAGCTCAGTATAATAAATTTGAAATACTGTCAATTAATCTTTGTTAGTCAATGACACCAGTCAAACCGCCCCATCAGATGCCTGACCGTAGCATAGCCGTGCTCCACCAACCTCATCTACTCGGTTATGCTCTCAGGGAAATCACCTGCTGTATCCTCAACACCTACATCACCAAACTCATCTATTAGCCTAATGCTAAGCAAGTAAAGCATTAATGAAAAGGATGCTGAAACATAAACCCTGATCATGCAGTTTCTAATTTTCTCAACTCAGTTGTGCATCGTTCATAAACTGGTCTGATCCCTAAGTTCCCTTGGGAGTGGGATCGGTTCTCCCAATGTAATAAATCCTCTACTCAGTTAAGGGGCGGATTACTTCCCTTAATAATCCCTTAATTCCCTTGGGAGTGGGATCGGTTCTCCCAATGTAATAAATCCTCTACTCAGTTAAGGGGCGGATTACTTCCCTTAACAGCTAATACAGATCCCTTAATTCCCTTGGGAGTGGGATCGGTTCTCCCAATGTAATAAATCCTCTACTCAGTTAAGGGGCGGATTACTTCCCTTAACAGCTACTCTGTTTCATTCAATTCATACTCATCATAACCTTGCACATAAATTCATTTTCGTAATTCTTCAAAAACTTAGTGCATGACATAAAGAAAAGAAACACTCAAACATGCATAAACCTACTGTTTTGTGATGTAGGCCCGAAGGCTCACACATTACTTTACTTACCTGGCTCCTGGAAATCGCTCGGCTATATGTTACTCCAAAAATCTGCTCACCTAAAACCATTGACAGATTATGGATTAGATCTCCACTAAACTTTATCTAACTACTGAAGTCTAAGGAAGCCAGTTTGGGGCTCTACTGATTAAGCATTCCCGATACATCACTAAACCCCAAAACCCAAATCTCTCACCCGCAGCTTATCGAAGATACATACATTGCAATCCTTCAGCTACCCTAGCACTAGAACGGCAAGTAGTTGATTCAAAACTCACCTTGGTTGGGGAAAACCGGAGGGGAAATCGCCCAGAGGTAGTCTGCTTGAGCTGAGAGGTAAGAGTAATAATACAGTGGCGGCTAAACCTCACTAAACCTTTCCTTAAATACCTTATCCACAATATAAATTCGCAATTACCACTTTGCCCCTGCCTAGTCATTTACAACCTAATCAACATTTCACTAAATTTTAACCATAAAAATTATATTCCACCGTTTAATAACTTATTTTGATTTATTAAAACCGGGTGCTACAATCTACCCTCCTTAAAAGAATTTTGTCCTCAAAATTCAGTACCTGAATAACTCCGGATGTTGATCCATCATGTCTTGCTGGCGTTCCCAAGTTGTCTCCTCCAAGTTCTGGTTGTGCCATAAGACTTTCACTAGTGGCACTTCTTTGTTGCGCAATACCTTCACTGCATAATCTAGAATCTTTATTGGCTTTTCTTCATAGGTGAGTGTAGGTTGAATCTCAATGTTCCGCTGTTCAACGACATGAGTTGGATCCCGTATACACTTCTTTAGCATAGAGACATGGAACACATCATGTATTCCTTCCATAGAAGCTGGTAGCTGTAATTGATAGGCTGCTTTCCCAACTCTCTTCAGGATAGTGAACGGTCCAATAAATCTGGGGTTCAACTTTCCTCTTTTTCCAAATCTCACGACTCCTTTGAAAGGTGACACCTTAAGGAAAACTTCATCCTCTACTTCAAATTCCAGTTCTCTTCTCCTCTTGTCTGCATAGCTTTTCTGTCGGCTTTGAGCTGTCAAAATTCTCTGTCGGATGAGGGCAATCTTCTCCACTGTTTGCTGCACGATATCAGGACCTAGTAGTTGTGCTTCACCAACTTCATCCCAGTACAACGTTGATCTGCATTTTCGTCCATATAATGCCTCATACGGTGCCATTCCTATTGTCGCCTGAAAACTGTTGTTGTAAGAGAACTCTACCAATGGTAAATACTTACTCCAAGATCCTTGAAAATCTAATATGCACGCTCGGAGCATATCCTCTAAGGTCTGAATAGTTCTCTCGGATTGTCCATCTGTTTGAGGGTGAAAGGCTGTGCTAAAGTTAAGTTGTGTTCCCATAGCCTTATGCAAACTTTTCCAAAACTTAGATGTAAATCTAGAGTCTCGGTCTGAAACTATAGTGCTTGGAACTCCATGCAATCTAATGATCTCTTGCACATACAACTCTGCTAGTTGATCCATCGAATATGTTATCTTAATAGGCAGAAAATGGGCGGATTTGGTCAAACGATCAACTATTACCCAAATTGCATCGTGTCCTTTTGCTGTTCTAGGCAATCCTGTAACAAAATCCATTGTCACTTGTTCCCACTTCCATTCCGGAACTGGTAGGGGTTGCAATGTTCCTGCAGGCCTCTGATGTTCAGCTTTGACCTGCTGGCAGACCAAACATGACTCCACGTACTCCGCCACACATCTTTTCATACTTGGCCACCAAAAATGCTGCTTGAGATCCCTGTACATCTTAGTACTTCCAGGATGAATAGAGAGTCTAGAAGAATGAGCCTCGGATAGAATTTCCTTTCGAAGCTCGACATTAGCTGGAACAAACCATCTATTTCTAAACTTAAGGATTCCATCAGCCGAGCAGTTGAAATCTGTCTTGACAGTAGAATCTATGTACAGCTTATACTTATTGCATTCAGCGTCATTCATTTGAACTTCCTTTATTCTCCCCAAAATAGTAGGCCTCAAAGATATGGCCGAAAGCATGGCTGACACGCTAGATACTGCTTCAAGGTTAAACCTTAGGAATTCAGTCTCTAAGGCTATCGGTATGTCTAGAATCAACGTAGAAACCGATGGAGTCACCCTGCTCAAAGCGTCTGCCACTACATTCGCTTTGCCGGGATGATACTTAATCTCAAAGTCATAGTCTTTTACAAATTCCAACCATCTACGTTGCCTCATGTTTAGCTCCTTCTGTGTGAAAATGTACTTCAGACTCTTATGATCTGAAAATATTTCGCAAGTTTGTCCATACAGGTAGTGCCTCCAAATCTTTAATGCAAAAACCACTGCAGCTAATTCTAAATCATGAGTAGGATAATTCTTCTCGTGCACTTTTAATTGCCTAGATGCATAAGCTATAACTTTTCCGTCTTGCATCAAAACACAGCCAAGTCCAATTTTGGAAGCATCGCAATAAATACTAAACTTACCATTTTCAACAGGAAGGGTTAGTATAGGTGCATTGGTCAATTTCTGCTTTAAGGTTTGGAAACTGAACTCACACTTATCAGTCCAAATATACTTTACATTTTTCCTTGTTAACATAGTGAGGGGTGTGACAATCTTCGAAAACCCCTCAATGAACTTTCTGTAGTACCCTGCTAGTCCAAGAAAGCTCCTGATATCTGTAGCATTCTTCGGTTGGGGCCATTCCTTAACTGCTTGAACTTTAGCTGGATCGACAGATATTCCATCACCAGAGATCACGTGACCAAGAAAGTGAACTCTGTCCAACCAAAATTCACACTTGGAAAACTTAGCATAAAGTTGGTGCTGTCTTAGTAACTCCAACACCAAACCCAAATGCCTTGCATGCTCGTCCTCAGTTTTAGAGTAGATTAGGATGTCATCAATGAATACAATAACAAACTTATCTAAATACTCACGAAACACCCTATTCATGAGATCCGTGAAGGCTGCTGGTGCATTTGTCAAACCAAAAGACATAACCAAAAACTCATAGTGTCCATACCTTGTACGAAAAGCAGTCTTTGGGATGTCTTCGGATTTAACCTTCAATTGGTAATAACCGGACCTTAAGTCAATCTTAGAGAAAACTCTCGCACCCTTAAGTTGGTCAAATAAGTCGTCAATCCTCGGTAGAGGGTACTTATTCTTGACAGTTAACTTATTCAATTCTCTATAATCAATGCACATACGCATTGATCCATCCTTCTTCTTGACAAAGAGGACAGGTGCACACCACGGTGAGAAGCTTGGGCGTATGAATCCCTTCTCCAACAAGTCCTCCAACTGTTTCTTTAACTCTTTAAGTTCTGTTGGTGCTAGTCTATATGGATTTTTAGACACAGGCTCGGCTCCGGGGTAAACATCTACAACAAATTCGATTTCTCTATCGGGTGGTAAACCAGGAAGGTCATCTAGAAACACTTCAGGAAAGTCTCGGACAGTTAGGACATTCTGAGGATTTGCCTTTCCTACAAGCCGTGCGTCTAAAACGCTAGCTAAGAAGCACAAATACCCTTTACACAGGGAAGGTCTAGTGTTAATGGAAGTCATCACAGACATCACCTCACTCTTCCTTGAGACCTGAAAGGTATGTTTCAAATTACCAGGGGGTTGGAAACTAACTATTCCAGTCCTACAATCAATTGTGGCATAATGTTTAAACAACCAATCCATTCCTAGGATTACATCAAATCCCATTATGTCCATAATAATGAGATCGGCAGGTAAATTCATGTTCCCTACCAATACATTGCTATCAGGAATTACTTGGTTAGAGTGCATATGTTCACCAGAGGGTAAGGCAACATCAAATACATGCACAGTAGAGGTAAGCTTTACATCTAACTTATCAGCAAATGTCAATGCTACGAATGAATGTGTTGCACCAGAATCTATCAATGTAAAAGCGGGTAGGGAATTGACCAGTATAGTACCTGACACCACAGCAGGCTGCTCATCATCGCCTGGCTCAACCATGGAGAATATTCTTGGCTTAATCACAGCATGGCCATTCTTCAAGGCCGGACAGTCTCTGTTAAAGTGACCAACCTTGCCGCAGTTGAAACACCGAGTGACTCTGGCTCTCGGGCAATCTCTGAAAGCATGCCCAACTTCATCGCAATTGAAACACTTTCCCGATCCAAACCTGCATTCACCCAAATGACTTTTCATACACTTCGGACACTGGGGATACTTCTGACTATCCGGTACTTTCCTCCTTGATCTTTGGCTATTCTGGCCTTCATTCGGCCTCTTCATCCCTCTCTGTTGTTGTGGTTGAACAAACCTTTGTGGGACTTCCTTTGTTCCAGCACACATCCTTTCAGCCTCTTCCACTTCCAGAGCAGTGGACACTACTTCACTTAACGCCAAACCTTTAATACCGCAAAATTTAACTCCTCGGTAAATTTCTGGTTTCAGTCCATGCACAAACTTGAACACCTTATCCTCGTCTTTGTGAGCAAAGTGTCCAGCAAACCTGGACAGGGACTCAAACTGCCTACTATACTCGGCCACAGACCCTGTCTGCTTCAAGTTCAGAAACTCTAACTTCTTTGTAGTTTGGACGGTGCTATTGAAATACTTCCCGTAGAAAATGTCTTTGAATCGTGACCATTGCATTGTCAAAACATCTGTGGTGGTTTCTATTGTCTCCCACCAGAGCTGAGCTTCTCCAGCCAAATGAAAGGTTGCCAATGTGACTTTCTCTTCTTCTCCTATGTTGGCACACCTGAACATACTTTCAATCTTCCTAAGCCATCCCTCAGCAATGACTGGATCGGAGGAATGTCCATCAAATGTGGGTGGTCTCAGTCTCCGGAATCTATCTCCAGAATGTTCACTGTTAGAACCTGAGTTAGCACTCCCTTGTGCTTCCCGATTCAACAGCACTCCTAATTGATCAGATTGTTGACGCACAATATCAGTCTGCTGACGCATTAATTCTGTCAGCTGCCTAATTACACTAGAGTCCTCCTCACGTCTAGGACTCGGTATCTCTCTTGGTATTCTTGGTCTTCCTGGGCGCCTAGCCATTTTACTAATTTCCTGCACAGGGTTAACTACTCTCATAAACATTTTATAACTAAAGCTAACATAAACACTTACAGTTGTTGGAGTACTTCCATGCAACGATTGGCACTGATGAGTAATCTTTTGAACGGTTTAACTGAATGTCTCTGATACCATACTGTAACGCCCCGAGTTATCTGAACCCGGTTCGCTACTCATTACTTGATCATAACTAAGAAATTTCGAATAAATTTAAAACTTCATTCGACATTCAAAATTTGACATTTTCTAAACGTTCAAAACATTTGAAAACTTTGCAGCAGAAAATTTTTTTAAAACTACAATGGGGATTTAACTAGCTGTGAAAATATTGTTGGAAAGGTTAATGGAAATGTTTAAAGTATTCGGTCAAGAGAAAATAAGGTTTTAAATGATGGACTACTCAAGGAATTACAAAAGTCGAATTCATCTGCCGACGACAAAGTCAACGGAAGGAACCGGAACGAGGTTCCTGCCGATGACGTCACGAGTTGAACTCGTCTGCCGACGACTAGTCAACGGAAGGAGCAGAAGCAGAAAACCAAAGGCTTCTGCCGATGACGTCCACACAACTTCACCCACAACTTCATCTGCCGATGAAATCATGGTAACTTCACCCACCACTTCATCTGCCGATGAAGTTAACATAACTTCATCTGCGATGAAGTCAGCACAATTTCATCTCCCAATAGACAAACACACGTCATCTTCCGATAACAACAATATGACTCCACGCCTTCCGATTCGCTAAACGACAAACGGGTTACTCTACACCTTCCGATTCGCTAAACGACAAACGGGTTTCTCCCTCTTCCGATGGAATGGACTACATCTGCCGACACGTGCTACTCACGTAACTCCTTAAAGCATCTACTGATAGACTTTAAAATTTACATCTTCCGATGGCTTTTCTGAAGACATCTTCCGATAGAATTTAAAAATTTACTCAACATCTACCGACAGATGTCATCTGTCGATAGAGAGCAAAACAACAACTCTAATCGCTTCACTTGCGAATCCAGTAATAAACCAACAGAATACTAAATTCAGAGAAAACTAAGAATACTTTTGAAAACTTCAAGTAACTCATTGTTGCTAAAACTAACCAGAGACAATCCAAACCTTTGTGTCACTAGAAACTCATAAGTACTATCTTGAAATCCCATCAGAATATCGTTATCAGAGAAGAAACTCAAAAGCGAATTCCAAAACATTAAAATTTCTACTGTCATGAAAGCTCAGTATAATAAATTTGAAATATTGTCAATTAATCTTTGTTAGTCAATGACACCAGTCAAACCGCCCCATCAGATGCCTTACCGTAGCATAGCCGTGCTCCACCAACCTCATCTACTCGGTTATGCTCTCAGGGAAATCACCTGCTGTATCCTCAACACCTACATCACAAAACTCATCTATTAGCCTAATGCTAAGCAAGTAAAGCATTAATGAAATGTATGCTGAAACATAAACCCTGATCATGCAGTTTCTAATTTTCTCAACTCAGTTGTGCATCGTTCATAAACTGGTCTGATCCCTAAGTTCCCTTGGGAGTGGGATCGGTTCTCCCAATGTAATAAATCCTCTACTCAGTTAAGAGGCGGATTACTTCCCTTAACAGCTAATACAGATCCCTTAATTCCCTTGGGAGTGGGATCGGTTCTCCCAATGTAATAAATCCTCTACTCAGTTAAGGGGCGGATTACTTCCCTTAACAGCTACTCTGTTTCATTCAATTCATACTCATCATAACCTTGCACATAAATTCATTTTCGTAATTCTTCAAAAACTTAGTGCATGACATAAAGAAAAGAAACACTCAAACATGCATAAACCTACTGTTTTGTGATGTAGGCCCGAAGGCTCACACATTACTTTACTTACCTGGCTCCTGGAAATCGCTCGGCTATATGTTACTCCAAAAATCTGCTCACCTAAAACCATTGACAGATTATGGATTAGATCTCCACTAAACTTTATCTAACTACTGAAGTCTAAGGAAGCCAGTTTGGGGCTCTACTGATTAAGCATTCCCGATACATCACTAAACCCCAAAACCCAAATCTCTCACCCGCAGCTTATCGAAGATACATACATTGCAATCCTTCAGCTACCCTAGCACTAGAACGGCAAGTAGTTGATTCAAAACTCACCTTGGTTGGGGAAAACCGGAGGGGAAATCGCCCAGAGGTAGTCTGCTTGAGCTGAGAGGTAAGAGTAATAATACAGTGGCGGCTAAACCTCACTAAACCTTTCCTTAAATACCTTATCCACAATATAAATTCACAATTACCACTTTGCCCCTGCCTAGTCATTTACAACCTAATCAACATTTCACTAAATTTTAACCATAAAAATTATATTCCACCGTTTAATAACTTATTTTGATTTATTAAAACCGGGTGCTACACTGTCAGACAAATGTTATACCTGTGGGATTTATTTTTGAAGGTTATGTTAAGTCCTGTACAGTTTTTGAAGTTTTTTAAAACGATGTATAAACTTTCTGTGGATGTTTTAAAACCTCTGTTTGACAGTTGAAAGTATATGTTGAAATATTCTGGAGGTGTTTTGTGACGTCACCGGTGGATGCGTTTTGTGAGTGATCGGTGGAGGTGTTTTGTGACGTCATCGGTGGATGTGTTTTGTGAGTTGAGCGGTGGATGTAGCTTAGCAGAAGTGGGCGGCGGATGTGAATAGGAAAAATTTTGGGCTTGGGCCCTTTTTGCCGTCTGTTCTGCTGGGCCGACTCCTCTTCTGTTTTAATGGTTTTATTTAATTGATTTTTAAATATGTTTCAACAATTTATACTTTGACTTATCAGTTTAACGAAGGGGTTTATTGGAAAGTTATAAAAAAAAAATATAATACGGAAAAATTAGGAATAGTTTTAAGGGTCGTTACAATTATGGTATCGAGCCCCCAGGTTTTAAAAACGGTTCTGTAGACTGTCCGACTGCACAGCCACTACGCGGACATCCTTCCTCAACTGTAAGTATGTTTAAATGTTTTGTTTAATTTTGATTTCGTAGGATTATTTGTTTTAACTTTTATAGGAGTTATAAAATGGTTCGAGCGAGAGACGTTAGGGATGAAGCCCTAGACCGACTTACGGATTTGCTGGACCGTCAGGCTCAGCATATGGACAGGCAAGCCCAATAAATCTAACGTTTAGTAAACCGTGAGGATCGTGAGGCTCGGGAGCGTGAGGCCCGAGAAGTGATTGTTCCGAACCAACGTGGCATGGAAAGATTTCCGAAGTTGCAACCTCCAGTATTCAACAGACAATCATAGGACCCCACTTTAGCCGAAGAGTGGATCCGAACAATGGAGGATATGTTAGGATACGCGGAGGTAGAGAACGGGAACAAGGTTGCCTACGTCGCCTTTCATTTGGCGTTGGATGCCCGATTTTGGTGGGATTCAATCAAGGCGACAACGGATGTGAATTTATGACTTGGGAACGGTTTAAGACCGTGTTTTTTGACAAATATTTCAACCGCACTGTGAGGGTGGCAAAGAGGAATGAGTTTATGTAGCTGAAGCAAACAGGTTCGGTTGCGGATTATATAAGAAAGTTTGAGGCTTTGTCACGGCTTGCGCCGCGTCTTGTTAGTGACAACGAAGACAAGGTGCATCAATTTATGGAGGGCCTGAACTCAGAAATCCGAATGCATGTTATAGTGTCAGGGATTCAAGACATGCCCTATTCTGACATTGCAGCTAGAGCCTTGGATTTCAAGGCTGCACGGATGACTTGTATTAAGCCAAGGGAGCCAGCTAGGGGCTTCTTCCGTGAGATTCGTCCTCAGTCACAGAACCGAGGTTGGCAGCCTAGAGTATAATAACCCCAGCCGCAACAGAGAGGCATGAATAGACATTCAGAGGGAGGTGGTGATCGAGGGAAAGACAAACATGTACAAGGGGCTCATCAGATACCATGGTGCCCTAAGTGCCAGAGGGAGCACAGTGGAGAGTGCCGGGTGGGCACAAATAAATGTTATAGATGTGGTGAAGTCGGCCATTTTGTTAGAGATTTCCCAAAGCCGGGCCGAGATCAGTTGGGCGGAGATCAGCGAAGAGTTATGCCAAGGATCTTTGCATTTATTGAGCCTGGAGATGTCGACGATGAGGCTTAGCCATCTGTCATAGTAGGTACTATCTTAGTCATGGGCGTAACAGTATTTTCTTTGATAGATACGGGAGCTACGCACTCCTTCATTTCAACTGCTTGCATGATTAGATTGGGGCTGGTATATGAGTTGGCTGAGTATGAGTATAGAGTGATGCTGCCTTCGGGAGCTCTTATGCAGTCTGATCGTGTCTTCTAAGGCAACGTTGTCTCGGTAGGGATTAATACCCTCTATGCTTGCTTAATAGTTTTGAGCATAGTGCGATACGATCTAATTCTGGGGATGGATTGACTTTCACGTCACTTCTCCACCATTGACTGTCGATCCGGGTTGGTAACTTTTCGGCCTCCGGATAAGGAAGAGTTCTCATATCAGGTATTAAATAAGTCAAGTGGGTCACCTATTTCTTATTCTATGAAGGTTCAAGAGCGGTTTAAAGGCGAATGCTCTGTTTATCATGCTACCGTGATTGATACTCGATTGCTTAGCGAGGTAAAACTGGAGGACCTTCCAGTAGTTAGAGAATTCTTTGAGATCTTTCTCGATGATCTTCCCGGATTACCGCCGGACAGAGAGATTGAGTTTGTGATTGATGTGTATCCAGGCTCTGCGCCTGTGTCAAAGAATTATTACAGACTGGCACCTGCTGAATTAAAGGAGCTAAAGTCTCAATTAGAAGAGTTGTTAGACAAGGGGTTCATCCGACCCAGTTTTTCTCCCTGGGGTGCGCCCGTTCTTTTCGTCAAGAAGAATGACAAGACTCTCAGGATGTGCGTCGATTATAGAGAGTTGAATAAGCTAACGGTGAAGAATAAGTATCCATTGCCCCGGATTGATGATTTGTTTGACCAACTACAGGGTGCCTGAGTGTTTTCGAGGATTGACCTACGCTCGGGTTACTATCTGTAATATCCGGCCTGTACGGAATTTTATATTATAATATATATTGACATTTTTATAAATATGTCAAATCAAACTCGTTTTGTGAAAAGGAAGCGCCATTATGATCCTAATTATTAATTGGAATTTTAAAGAATTTACGAGAATTTTCGGAGTAATAACGCTATATTTCTAGAAATAACGTTTAAGTAAAAATAGTAAACGAGGTCCGAATTGCGAACGGATAGTTTTAATAAATCCCAAATAATAGGTTGGAGTTATTGGTGAAATAAGGAGATTTGGAGAAACCGAATCGTTAGACAATTAACGAAACAAAGGACGAAACAAATAGAAAACAAAGGAAGGGTAAAACGGTAATTTACCAAGTCAATTTTTATTAAAATTGAATTGTATTCTTCTTCTTCTTCTCCACGCGAACTCCTCTCTCCCTGCGACTTCTCCTCCCTCGGCGATTCACGGCGATTCTCACTTCCAACCTCCGTTCGTCCTCCAATAGTTCCGTTTTCTTCACGTTTTCTCCTCCATTCGACGCTCTAGGTATGATTCTAAAGTTTTAGAGCGTTAGTTTTTGGTTTTCGCAAGGTTATACGGTTAGGGTTTTGATTAGGGTTTTGTTAGAAATCGAGATTTAGGGTTCGAAATCGATAGATTGTTGTAGATTACGAATGTATAGCTTGTATTGAACGTTATGGGACGAAGTTAGAGTGATTTGTGAGAAATGTTAAAATTGGAGAATTTTCGGGTTTTTAGGAAAACTCTTTAATTGGAATTTTAAACTATCGAGCGTTAATCGTTGTTTAAATACTTCGATTAGTTAGGTTGAGATTTTAAGAAATTCCTTAGGTAAGGTTTTGGTTAAATTTAGACGTTTATAAGTTTAAACTCGTTTTAACGATAAACGTGGTGTTTTGCTTCAGGCAAACAACGCTCGTGGACGGAGCTTGAGCTGCTTTGGACACGAGGTAAGTTCTCGTGATCTTCTCTGGCCGATTGGCCTACACCGTACGTCGAGGTCGTCTCGAGGAGTTTCGGAGATGTATAGGCTTAAATTTGTTTTGGTTGGGTAGTTAGGATTAGTTCTGTATAGGTTATGCTTTTAATTGCTTTATTGGCTCGATGGTATAAATCATGTATGTTTACTTTATGTCATATTGAACTGCTCACGCATCACGAGTTTTATAAAGCATGAAAACGAATTTTCGCACGATGTTTTAAAGAAAATGGTGATGTGGCCTGAAGAGGGGCTATTGATCTATTGTGTAGATCGACTTACGGGTCTGTCACAATACCACATCTAACACGTACTCATATAGTTACAGGTCACACGAGATGGGGCTCAGGCACAGATGTACGTGTTGTAAGTGTGTACCCCCCCTCTAGCTGGAAAGAGTAGTCCGACCGCTGGATGTGCTCTCTCCGGTTAGGGGGAAGAGATCTCGGTGACACCCACGGAGTAAAGTAAAGTAATGAAAATGATGCATGATTAAGAACTCATACGCACAGTATGCATTGCATTTATGAGAGCTTGCTGAGATTTTTATCTCATAGGTGTCTGTATGGTGTAGGTGACTACGAGGAAACAGGTGAGGATGAGATCCCTCCACCTGAAGAGTGATCCAGTTGACGAAGGATGGCTGCGGTGGTGTGCTGGCGCAGTCGACGCTTACCTGACCCGTGGGGACGTATGTATGTATAGATTTTGGGGTTTTTGGGATGATTTTGATTGATGGTTGTATAGATAGAACATTATAGGATGTTTGGATCTGGATAGGTTTATGTATAGACGTTTTGAAATGTTTTGGAAACTGATTTTATAACTGTTTGGGCGATTTCAAAACAGGAGGATTTGTTTAGGTTTTAAACGTATCCATGCAGTTCGTTTTCAGGGAACTGTATTTCATTTTAAACACGTGTTATGAGTCGTTGTTTTGGATACAGGAATTGAATGAATTAGTGTAGGAATGTATAGTTGAGGAGATGGTTAAGTGATGTTTTAATTGAAATGTTATGCAAGTAGAGAAAGAGGAAAGAATGAAAAGAAGTGTGAAGAGAAACAAAAAAAAAAAAAAAAGGAGAAACAGGGAGGGGCGCTCCCTAGAATTGGATTTCCAGGGAGGGTGGCGAATGATCGCCTGAGGAGGGGATCATTCGCCCCTTGGTCGCCGCTCTCTGGAGAAATCCAGAGAGCATGGCGATTTGCAACAGGCGACCATTCGCCTGTTGCAATCGCCGATGGGCGATTGATCGCCATGATCAATCGCCCATGCTTTCCCTTTTTGCCCTCCCCTATTATGTTTTAATTTGTTATTTTAATTGTTTTAAATGTTTTTTTAACTTCAATTAATTTAGTATTTGTTTTAAACGACTTACCAAACGAATTTCAATTCCGAATTAAAAGGTTTTAATTCCGCTCACACGAACGAGACTAGTATAAAAAAAAATGTACGGGGAATTAGATATAGTATTAGGGTCGTGACACTATCAGTTGAAGGTCCGGAGGGAAGATGTACAGAAAATGGCCTTCCGAACGAGGTACGGGCATTATGAGTTTCTTGTTATGTCTTTTGGACAAATTTGTGGTCGTGTTCATTGATGACATATTGACCTATTCAAAGACGAAAGAGGAACACGAAGGGCACCTACGGATAGTTTTGGAAGTTTTACAACGACGCCAGCTTTACCCAAAGTTCTCTAAGTGCGAGTTTTGGCTGCAAAGAATAAGGTTTCTCGGCCATGTCATATCTCAGGAGGGAATCTTAGTAAACCCGACAAAGATTGAAGTTGTCAGAGATTGGCCGCGGCCTAAAAATGTGCGAGAGGTACGAGGATTTCTTGGCTTGGCTGGATATTACAGGAAGTTCATCGAGGGATTTTCAAAGATCGCAGTCCCTCTATCCCGCTTGACGAGAAAGAATGAGAAATTATTATGGTCGCCCGCTTGTGAAAAGAGTTTTATGGAGTTGAAACAGAGATTGACTACGGCTCCAGTTCTGACACTACCAGTTGAAGGTAATAAATTCAGTATTTACTGTGATGCGTCTGGAGTTGGACTTGGTTGTGTATTGATGCAGGAGGGTAGAGTTATTGCTTATGCTTCTCGGCAGTTGACGCCGTATGAGCAGAACTATCCTACACATGACCTGGAATTAGCAGCTGTGGTTTTCGTACTGAAGATTTGGAGACATTATTTATATGGGCAGGAGTGCAAGATATATTCAGACCACAAGAGCTTGAAGTATTTGTTTACGCAGAAGGAGCTTAATATGCTGCAGAGAAGGTGGCTAGAATTTGTCAAAGACTATGAGTTTGAGATTAAGTACCACCCAGGAAAGGCGAACAAGGTCGCTGATGCTTTAAGTCGAATGCCTTTTGCGAGTCAGCCTTCACTTGCAGCGATGTCGGTTACGTTGCGGTCTGAGATTGAGAAGTTTGATGTGGAGATTGTGGCAGAGTTGTCCAGTATGCTCACCAACATTTCTCTCAGGCCGACTATTCTGGATAAGATATGTGAAGCAGAAAGATATGGAGTGTGAGGAGCTTCGATTGAGCATGACATCTGGAGACGTATCTGATTTTAACTTGTCAGATGATGGTATTCTGAAATTCAGGCATAGATGGTACGTGCCTAACGACGAAGAATTGAAGAAAGAGATTTTGACCGAAGCACATTCTTCAGCTTATTCTGTGCACCCGGGAAGTACCAAGATGTACCGGGACTTAAAGCAACACTTCTGGTGGCCAAACATGAAGAGAGAGGTTGCCAAGTACGTGGAAACCTATTTAGTTTGTCAATAGGTAAAGGCAGAACATTACAACCACTGCCGATTCCGGAGTGGAAATGGGAGCAGATATCCATGAATTTTATTGTGGGGCTCCCGAGGACGACAAAAGGGCATGACGGTATCTGGGTGATTGTGGACCGTTTGAAAAACACGGCCCACTTTCTGCCAGTGAAGTTGACCTAGTCTATGGATCAACTAGCTGAGCTGTATGTGCAGGAGATAAGGGGGGGGGGAAAAAAAAACAACCACTCCCTTTGGCCATCGGGGAGGCAATTAAGAGCACACCCATGCGGTCTCATGGAAAAAAGATCACCACTAAAAGGGGCGGACCTCTCAGCCTGTCCGGAGGCGTACTGCCATTCCCAGGTCCTCACCTCTTACAGGGTGTACCCTTCACCTATTCGCAGGGGTAACCCTTCACCTCCTTGCATGAGTGTACCCTTCATCCCTCTAGCGGGTGTTGTACCCTTCCCCTATTAGCAGGGGGTGTACTCCTTCACCTATTCGCAGGGGGTGTCCCTTCACCTATTCGCAGGGTTAACCTTCACCTATTAGCTGGGGGTTTACCCTTCAACCTATTAGCAAGAGGGTGTACCCTTCGAATACCCATCAAAGAAAGGCCCGCGTAAACCAGGCAGGGCCTCATAGGTTGAGAAAGAATAGGTCCAACCACCAGGGAGGGACGAACCACTCGTGGAACCCCCCCCCCCAGCCCTGGCCACCGTGACACACACGCTAAGAGCACACCAGGGGGACGAACCACTCAACCCTGGGCCCACGGACCACGCAGTGGCTTACCATACCGGGGGTAGCAACGAACAGACTCTGGCAAGGTCGGTAACTGTGCGATCATAGCTCCGAGCCATTCCCCTACTTATCAG